>JZKD02S2069311.1:0-13879 GCA_000966675.3 Picea glauca | reverse complement strand
TAAGCGGTGCAAGATCTGATATACTTGTTGACGTCTCGTCGAAGTTTTGGCCAATAAAAAAATTTCTGAAGAATGGCCGTAGTTTTCTCCATGCCAAAATGTCCTTCCATCCATAGTGGGCTTCCCAAATCATATTTTCACACTCTCTTGTAATAACACAGAGGTGTCCCACATGGCATAATGTGAAAATCGGTGACAGTCGCACCTGTACCCAAGAGTTGATAGGTGGTAGCGAAGTCCAGAACTTGTTGATAAAGTTGTGGCCACTCAGATGCCTCATGTCCACAGGAATGGAGCACAGTGATGAGTGTAGCCACAGGAGGTCTACTGAGGAAGTCAATGACACAATTTGAGATCCCTGTCTAAAACTTGATTTTGAGATGGAACTGTTGCAGGTAGGTGGACCACTTCTGATGGCAGTCGTTCTGCAATTTCCCCTATGTCTGTATGAACTACAGAGGCTTGTGATCAATGTTGATGATCGTCTCATTTCCCAGAATGTAATGTTTCCATTGACGACAGGCTTGTACAATGGAATACATTTCCTTGTCATAGGTGGGGTATTTCCAGAAAGTATCTAAGAGTGTCTCACTATGGTATGCCACCAGATGACCATGCTAAGTGAGAACTGCACCTACAACATAGTCAGATGCATCAGTATCAATCTCGAACGGTTGTTGCAGATCGGGAAAAGAGAGTATTGGAGTTGAGCAGAAGCAATGCTTCAGATCATCGAATGCTCGTTGTTGTTCCTTCCCCCACATGAACTTTTCCCTGCCACTGTCCTTGGACACCTGGGTGAGGTCCCATGCAATATGGGAGAATCCCAACATGAACCGTCGGTAGAAGTTGGCCAGTCCCAAGAAGCTTTGAAGCTCGGTCAGTGTGGTCGAGGCTATCCAGTCACGGATGACTTGAATCTTAGTTGTATCAACATGCACCCCATGCTCANGCAAGGGGAGGAGTTGGGTATAATGTGCCCCTTTTGAAGAAGCTCTTGGATCTGACACCTGACTTCATCATTTTCCATCAATGAATGATGATAGATTGGTCCATTAAGTAGAGTTGCATCGGGGGTCAGATCAATTGGATGCTTGACTTGGCAGTGCGTCTGTACCTCGGTGGGTGAGGAGAAGATGTCTTTGTATTCTTCCACGATCCTGTGCACTTGCTTCTATTGCAAAGAGAGGCTCTGTATAGAGGCCACAGATGTGGTGGCGACGTTATTCTTACTGTGAGAATGGATCACAAAGAAGACGAACTTCTTTATCTTTGAAATGACCTTATTGCATTTCTTAGCAGAGATTAAATAAATAGCGGTGGGTAGTGCTACCTCTGGTATCATGTACAGTTGTATACCCAAAGTAATAATAACACTGAGGGGTCTGGACTCATACACAGCATGACGCTTCCACAAATATGTGTGTCCTAAAAGAACATCACAAACTTCAAGGGGAGCAATATCACACAATACCTCATCTTTGAAAGGCTTGATGTCGTAGGGCAGACGACATTGTTGGCTGACACAAAGATCTCTTCCTTGGTGAAGCCAACCGATCGTGTAGGGTTGCGCATGCGGTGTCGTTGGTAGGTCCATATGCTTAACAACCTATGCTGAAATCAGGTTCTTATGACTACCGCTATTGACAATGAAATGAAGTGGAGCCCCCTTTACCCACATCTGTGAGTGAAAGAGGTGTTCCCCTTCCTCTAGTTATTCTGGTTCTCTTGGCCGGACTTTGGTGGTAGCGACAGTGGTACTAGGTTCAACATCAATAATTTGCTTCCCTCCTTCGAGATTTGATTTGGAATCAGAATCGACCTCTGAATCGGCAGTCTTTAGCTCGGCCACTTGTGACTGCTTGGAGAAGAATTCTTCAGTGTTGTGCCAAGGGATTTTTATGGTACTCACACCATTTTCCTGTGTCCTTCTTCATCTTCTCATTGCCCTTATTATGTTGCGTCTTAGACAGGTTGTCTTGAGAGTGGCCATCTTGGCTTGGTCCCTTGCTATGTGGGATGGGGCCGCCTTTACTCTGCTTCGGTTGTGAGGATTTTGCAGATCCAAACTCTCACGTCTTTTGCTTAAATTTATGCTCGATCTTGACAGTGTATCTATAATTCGTGCCCAATGAATCCATGTCCAAAAAAATCATTTATTTTTTAATGTATCTATGCAAACAGTCATGGTATTTGAGCACCAGATGTCGCTTAGAGTCTTTGATACCCAATTTGGTGCGCAGGGTATGGAAAATATTGGTGAAATCTGGTACTGTCTGGTCCCTTTCTTGATGCAGGGTGGTCCATATGGTGTACTGGTCCTCGTAGCTTCCAACTGGGTAGTATTGTTCTTTAATAGAATCCAGAAAGGAATCCCATGTAGGGGCCACCATAAATATTGTAGATTCCTCTAGGACCCTTTGCTCAAAGTAAGTATCCCACTAGTCCTTAACATGGGGGATGGCCTTGAGGAGTGCAAAAGTAATATTTTCCCTATCGAAAAAATCATGGACCGAAAAATACCCTTCGAGCATATTCAACCATTTATCTACAACATTTGTATCTATCAGTCCTTCAAATAATGGAATATGAAAATTTACATGTACCTTGAAGGGGGTTGCATGGCTGCTTGATGTAGATGCTTCTCCTGTGGGCAGTCGTCGAAGGATCTGTGCAAAGTTTTCCATCATTTCATTCCTTTGTCGCGAGAGGGATTCCTCGAGAAACATTTTAATAGGATCTCATGTTCCATCATCTTTCTTTTCATCCCCAATGGATTTTTTTCGGGCTCATCACGACTGATCTTGCAATAGCTTGATTGGTTCGAGTCCCAACTTCTTGTACCCAGATCTTGTTGGGGACATGCATGAAGAACAATAAATGAAGAGAAGACCATTCTGATACCACTAATTCGTATTTAGGAGAGGAATGAACTGATTAACAGACTGAATACAATAAACACAGAGATATGAAGGATAACACAGATATTCAGTGAACAATATCTTCTATTGAATAAATGAAATACGTTGAAATTGTAAAATTGCATAACCGAAACACTTTCTCAAATGGTGGTAGCTATCTTTGAGAATATATGTGGTTGCTACGTGCATATGTCTGAGTAGAATGATTGCAATGATGCTCCAGAGGCCTTTTTGATATTACTCATGAATGCCAAAACCCTATACATCCAAAAACCTAACCCTAGGAGGTGAAACGCCAAAATTCATGTGGGCCCCTATGGGTAAGTTGGTACCTCAACTTCTCGGGGTCGTAACTTTTGCATACGACCTTCGTTTTAGGAGGGTGATAGCCCGTTGGAAAGTTATTTCATAGAACTACACATTACATCATCAAACTTTGACTCTGTCTACAATTTGACTCTAGCAAGACAAAAATAAAGTGTTTAGGGATCCAAAACGGCCTTGGAAGTACAACAAGATGTGTTGACATGAAAACATACAAAATAATCCAGTTGGATTAGGTGAGAGGCCACCAGTATCCACCTGGAAGATGTGTAGGGCTTCAGACAGCCCCAGAAGTGTAGAACCCTCAATTACAAAGAAGTACAGAAGAGTGTGTTGAACTAAAAACAGACAAGAGGGGCTAGTTAGAATAGGTGGGTGGCCACCAATATCCACTTGGATCAATCCTCCCTCCTTAGGAAGCAATGGTCTCCATTGTGTTGAGTTCCCCCATCAGGTGAGGAAACTTCTATTAGATTTGGCCCTGAGTGAGCCACTTGCCTTGGAGTAGGAGTTGCCCTGACTTGAGAACCCAATAAAGATGGATCCTTTGTTGGTGAGTGCCCTTGACCTATGTGTCCACTATATGATCAGTGGATGCTTGTTCCATGCAGTCCGGGTTGAGCTTTGTTGGTGTCAGTTGTTCTGCAATCTATGAGGTGTCCAATAATGGTGGAAAATATGGTCGAAGGAGGTCCACATTGAACACTAGGTGCAGGCCAAGGAAGGGTGGAGTGTTGAGCTCAAAATCATTTCTACCCACAGCCTTGGTGATAGTGTAAGGCACATAGAAAAGTGGGTGAATCTTCCAATGGGGCCTTGTGAGATGCTCCTTTTGCAAATGTAACCATACTTTGTCACCAACCTGAAACTAGTGTGGTACCATGTACTGATCATGGCACTTCTTGTACTTAGCATTGGATTTCTGCAAAATCTCCTAGACCTGTTGGTGGATGTGTTGAATCCTCTCAATGAATCTGGTGGCTTTTTCAGTATCAGATTGAACAAGGGAAGAGTTTGTCTATGTGGTGGAAAGAGGTAGTTCAACATCAATGGGACCCAAGGGTTGGAATCCCAACCCCACCTGAAATGGGCTATGGTCGGTGGAGTTATGGAGAGCCATGGTGTAATTGTGTTGAACATAGGGGAATCCATCTCAATGGATTACATGTATGCCTTCCATCCAAAGGATTTTGCAAACAAAAAAACATTTGGAAGATATCTTGAGTTTTTTGACGAGGTTTTTTTTCCATAATTTGGTATTTTGTCGTTTTGAAATTCTGTAGCTAATATTGGATTTGACCTGGAGATGGAGAGGAAATGTAATTATATAAAGATCTCAGAGAATAAGTTGAGGGGGTTCCAGATATGAAACTATAAGGGAATTTTTTGATTTTCTGAAAGGGTTAGCTATACACTTTTGTAAATTGATCCTTGAAGGAATTCAGGATTTCAAAGGACTATAAATAGGCATTGAAGCTAATGATAATAAGTTTTCCCTTCTCTACACTATTATATATGATTTGTAGACTTTTTATTATTCTTTTGATTTTTCTAGATTTAATTATGTTCCCATTAGTATACTAACAATTAGTATTGGCACTATTGTTGATCTCATTTGTTTTATGTTGGTGTTTGTCTTGTCTAAAGCTTTCTTTCACAGGACTGAACAAGATTTAAATCACAATTGATATTGAATTCATGGAGACTCATTTGTGATTATTGATAATTATTTATTAGCTAATCATAACCTTGCCTTGTTTTATTTTACATTGAATTAAATGAACTATTTCTTTAGTTCAATATAAATCTTGTATTGGATTCATTTTATCTGATTGGATTTAGGTATATGCAAGACGTTTTCTAGTAATTATTTACCTGGATAATTTCATTGCATATTTGCTTGAACAACTTGTTAGTCATTGAATTATTTTGATGATTTATATGTGCATCATAACCTTAAGTTCAATCCTCATTCCTTTCCCTTTATAGATGTTTTTCTCTTGATTAGGAGTAAGGCTCATCCTTCTCCTAATCGAGATAGGATAGATTAGATTTGCATTTGCATTTAGGATAATTTAATTTAATTTCATTAATTTCCCTTACGCAGGAGCAAACCGCAGTGTGGTTTTGTTGAGGCCTTATTTCAGCAGAGGAATGCCTTCTTCAAGCAGATGCAACAAGGTAATTTATTCGTTTCTATCTGTTGATAAAAGAAAGTAATAAGATACATTAGTAGATAGAAGGCCATGTATATATCTTTGTACACATATATTAGATTAGTAGTTAGCTTAGTATAGTTTTAGATAAGGGTAATTGGACCCATAAACCCTTTCGGAATCACCATCCCAAGCAAATAAGGGCCTAATTGGGGCCTTGGTCGGGTGATCTCCTTATAATGTTGAACATGGTCAGTTTTGGTCATCAACATTTTTGGCGCTAGAAGGAGGGCCACCAAAGAGTGGGCATGACAAGTTAATCATTTTTTAGTTATTGGTTTTAATTCTTTCATTTTTATTCAATGGATTCTTATAAGATTCATATTTGGAGTTTCATATCTGGTCGAGCATATTCAAGTACTCTAACAAAGGTTGTTAAATACTTGTCAAAAATAAAGTTTAATGGTGAGTCTAATTTTTTCACATTTGATCACATTTTTCAAATTATTTTAAATTGCAATAAATATGATATTAATGAAAGTCTCATGTGTTGGATTTTTACTCTTACTTTTTCAGGCTAGGCCAAAGACTAGGGTCTTTCATTTCCAGTTGCCTCTGTAGATAGCTAGGACGAATTTGCTCAAATATTCCTTAAAACATTTCAAGACTATGATTGTAATCAGGTTTGCCTAGAACTTGAAAATTTGTGTAGAATTGAAGGTGAGTCTTATGAGGATTTCATTCTTACATTCAAATTAATTTTCTTTAAATTTCAATCTGAAGATTTACCTTCACAACTTGAATTAATAGGATGGTTTAGACATATTCTTTCTATTCCTTGTACTAATCACAATGAGTAAGAAGATATTATTTTTCTTAGTTTGTTCATTGTTGTTGATGAACCTGTTGTTGATTACATTCAAACTGAAAATGTAGAAATTATGAATGAACAATCTCAGGAAAACATGAACACATCCACTAAAATTAATAATGTTCCTAAAACTATTCTAAACTCTGATAATTCTGTTAAAGAAGAAAATCCACAATTTGAAATTCAAATTCAAAATAGCAGCAGTAATTATTCAACTAAAAACATACTTCCTACAACATCTACTTCTGAGTTTTCTATCGATAGCCACATGTTTCAAATTATCTAAATATTCATTTTCAGGAATATATATTTAACCAAACACACGACATTCATGAAATTATTTCAAATAATGAGGTATCCGATCTATGTGCTAAAGATAATGATGAAGAAATAGAAATTTGTAGGTTATGAGCTGTGTGTGTGTGTGTGTGTGTTTAAAATTAATAAAACTGCCCAGAAATTTTTATAAACAAAACAGAATTAAATTAATTTTGATGACTCAACTTTGACAAGTGATATATTGAGTTTTACTCAATGAAATGAGACAAATAAGCACTCGTTAGAAATTTATTTGCATGGATAACAATGTGGTAGCATTAATTCAAGCAAATTTGGATATTTACTATCCCAAAAAATCAACAGAAGTAAAGGATACAAATTTGCAACTAAAATTAGTTTTTTGAATTGGTTTGGAATATTTTGTTTGGCCAAGAAGATTGGCTCTTGCTTATTCATTTCCATATTATTTCATTGCTAGATTATATTTACAATAACTAAGGAACAACATGGATTTTATTATTAATTTATTAAGTTGAAATCTAATTTTTTAATTTGTTTTGACAGATTGGAAATCATGTCAATCTTCAAGAGGCGATTTTGCAGATCGATTTCCAGACAATAAGAGAATAATTTCACCAAATGGTTGAAAACCCACTTCCACAATGGCCTACTTTACCTCTCATGTAGTTTTTTTCATCAGAAATCAATTTTTTAGGAGAAATCTTATCGGATTCAAACAGAATTTTTCAAAATTGTTGTTGCTTCCAATTTTTAGGAGGTGATTTTGTAGATTCATTTCTGCCCAAATAATGATGAATATATCCNTTCCTTGTACTAATCACAATGAGTAAGAAGATATTATTTTTCTTAGTTTGTTCATTGTTGTTGATGAACCTGTTGTTGATTACATTCAAACTGAAAATGTAGAAATTATGAATGAACAATCTCAGGAAAACATGAACACATCCACTAAAATTAATAATGTTCCTAAAACTATTCTAAACTCTGATAATTCTGTTAAAGAAGAAAATCCACAATTTGAAATTCAAATTCAAAATAGCAGCAGTAATTATTCAACTAAAAACATACTTCCTACAACATCTACTTCTGAGTTTTCTATCGATAGCCACATGTTTCAAATTATCTAAATATTCATTTTCAGGAATATATATTTAACCAAACACACGACATTCATGAAATTATTTCAAATAATGAGGTATCCGATCTATGTGCTAAAGATAATGATGAAGAAATAGAAATTTGTAGGTTATGAGCTGTGTGTGTGTGTGTGTGTGTTTAAAATTAATAAAACTGCCCAGAAATTTTTATAAACAAAACAGAATTAAATTAATTTTGATGACTCAACTTTGACAAGTGATATATTGAGTTTTACTCAATGAAATGAGACAAATAAGCACTCGTTAGAAATTTATTTGCATGGATAACAATGTGGTAGCATTAATTCAAGCAAATTTGGATATTTACTATCCCAAAAAATCAACAGAAGTAAAGGATACAAATTTGCAACTAAAATTAGTTTTTTGAATTGGTTTGGAATATTTGTTTGGCCAAGAAGATTGGCTCTTGCTTATTCATTTCCATATTATTTCATTGCTAGATTATATTTACAAGAACCAAGGAACAACATGGATTTTATTATTAATTTATTAAGTTGAAATCTAATTTTTTAATTTGTTTTGACAGATTGGAAATCATGTCAATCTTCAGGAGGCGATTTTGCAGATCGATTTCCAGACAATAAGAGAATAATTTCACCAAATGGTTGAAAACCCACTTCCACAATAGCCTACTTTACCTCTCATGCAGGTTTTTTCATCAGAAATCAATTTTTTGGGAGAAATCTTATCGGATTCAAACAGAATTTTTCAAAATTGTTGTTGCTTCCAATTTTTAGGAGGTGATTTTGTAGATTCATTTCCGCCCAAATAATGATGAATATATCCAAATGGTTGAAAACCCATCTGCAAAAGAGGTTGATTTAGCTAACCTCCAAAAAAAAATTCAAACAAAAGAACATTTTGGAAGATATCGTGACTTTATCGAGAGGATTTTTTCCATAATTTGGTATTTTTTCATTTTGAAATTCTATAGCTAATAGTGGATTCGACCTGAAGGTTGAGAGGAAATGTAATTATATAAAGAGCTAGGAAAATAATTTGAGGGGGTTCCAGATCTAAAACTATAAGGGAAAGTTCTGAGTTTTTGAAAGTGTTAGCTATACACTTTTGTAAATTGATCCTTGAAGGAATTCAGGATTTCAAAGGACTATAAACAAGCATTGGAGCTAATGATAATAAGTTTTCACTTCTCTACAATACTGAATTATATTTGTAGACTTTTTATTATTATTTTGATGTTTCTGGTTTTAATTATGTTCCCATTAGTATACTAACAATTTGTATTGGAACCATTGTTGATCTCATTTGCTTTATGCTAGTGTTTGTCTTGTCTAAATCTTTCTTTCACGGGACTGAACAGGATTTAAATCAGAATTGATATTGAATTCATGGAGACCCGTTTGTGATTAATGATAACTGCTTATTGGCTAATCATAACCTTGCCTTGTTTTATTTTATATTGAATTAAATGAACTATTTCTTTAGTTCAATATAAAGCTTGTATTGGATTCAATTTATCTGATTGGATTTAGGTATATGCAAGAGGTTTTCTAGTATCTATTTACTAGGATAATTTCATTGCATATTTTCTTGAACAAATTGTTAGTCATTGAACTATTTTGATGATTTATAAGTGCATCTTAACCTTGAGTTCAATTCTCATTCCTTTCTCTTTATAGATGTTTTGATCTTGATTAGGAGTAAGGTTCACCCTTCTCCTAATCGAGATAAAATAGATTAGATTTTCATTTGCATTTAGGATAATTTGATTTCATTTCATTAAGTCTCCTTACACAGGAGCAAACCTGAACGTGGCTTTGTTGAGCCCTTATTTCAGTAGAATATTTCCTTCTTCAAGCAGATGCAAGAAGGTAGTTCCTTCTTTTCTCTCCATTGATAAAATCAAGTAATACGATACATTAGCATATACAAGTCCATGTATATATCTGTGTACACATATATTAGATTAGTAGTTAGCTTAGTATAGTTTTAGATAAAGGTAATTGGACCCATAAAACCATTCAAAATCATCATCCCAAATGGATAAGGGCCTAATTAGGGCCCTGACCAAGTGATCTCCTTATAATGTTGAACATGGTCAGTTTTGCCCATCAACACAACCCCAACAATTTTACAAGAAAAAACAATTCCCATTAAAACAACACCATCATCAATAGATTGGTAAGTTGAGAACCAATTTCTATGAAGACACAAGTGACTGGACGCACCAGAATCTAACAACCAATGATGATGTTGTTACGAAACATCACAAGTAGATAATACCTCATCAACCATACATGAACCTGAACTTGTTTCAGTTGAATTAGCTTCATTTGCTTCCTTTGTGGAGTCATCTTTTGATGCTTTCTATCTTTTCCAGCAATCCTTCTTGAGATGCCCAGATTTTCCACAAAACCAACATTTTTACTTACCCTTCTTGCCTCTTGACTTAGATCTTGATGTACCTCTTTTATATTTCCCTCTTTCTATAGATCAACCTCTGACCACTATCGCTTCTGTTGTTGAGGTTTATTTACTGGATCTTCTCCTCATTTCCTCAGTTAGCGGAGCTCCCAAAAAAGTATCATAATCAATGGTGTATGTTGTGCTAAACCACATATATGTGACCAGATTATCCTAAGATTCAAGTAATGAACACAGTAGTGTAACTGCTTTGTCCTCATATTCATATTTTACATCCATACTAGTTAATTGACAAATCAGGGTATTGAAAATATTTAAATGATCGGAGATTTATGTACCTTCTTTCATCCGTAAGATATAAAGTTGCCTCTTCAAGAATATTTTTTTCGTCAAGGACTTTGTCATATAAATATTTTCTAGTCTATTCCACAAGCATGTTGTTGTCTCCTCTCCAACGATGTTAAACAAAAATTCATCTGCCAGACATAGACGAATGGTACTAATAGCTCTTGAATCCAGATCTTCATATTCCTCGTATGTCATGCTTGTCGATTTCTTTGTCTTTCCCAACAACACCTTTTTCAATCCTTGTTGCACAAGAAAATCCCACATCTTGAGCTTCCACAACTCAAAATTATTCTTGTTGTTGAATTTCTCCACCTCAAACTTTGAACTCTGTACCTTTTTCATTTGCACAAACTAGCCAAAATTAAAACACAACTTATAATAAACCAAGCTATTTATAATATGTGTATGAACCAATCTTAAAGTTCAGGGTTGAACCAAAAAAGGTTTATTTCAAAAAATATTTAATATATATCTTNTTGAACTCTGTACCTTTTTCATTTGCACAAACTAGCCAAAATTAAAACACAACTTATAATAAACCAAGCTATTTATAATATGCGTATGAACCAATCTTAAAGTTCAGGGTTGAACCAAAAAAGGTTTATTTCAAAAAATATTTAATATATATCTTTTAAATGTTTTTTCACTAAAAAAAAAAGCATCTGCCTCTTAAAGATGAACCTCCACCCATTTATAAAATCGATTGTGCATAATAAAAATTCAACCAATCCTTTATTAAATTGCATATTGTGCTTTATGAAAAAACTCCCTTTCATATCACGATTTCATACCACTTTTCAACTTTTTGTGACTAACACGCCCTTTGTATGGCCTAAGGAGCATTATTCCATTCACATTTTTTTCAACTAGCGTGCCCTCTATATGGCCTTGGGAGCATTAGTCTCTTCACTTTTTCTACAAATAACGTGCCCTCTGTATGGCTTGGGGAGCATTAGTCCCTGAAATTTTTGGTTTCATAAGTCCGGGACAAACTAACGCTCTTGTAACTGAGCTCAGGGAGAATTAGGGCATAAAATGACATCCACTACAGCTTTGAATTAGGCTATGAATTATCCTTCTTTCCTCTGTCTTCAACAGCTTCAACGAAAAAATCAGGCTTGAATATCTATTTTCTCCACAAACCGCAGCTCTGATACCACTAGTTGTGTAGTGGAAACATAACCACAACAAGACTCAGTGGAAAATAAATAAAACCAACAACAAGAGGTCACAACAAATAGACAATGAAAGAAACCCCACAGTGAACACAGTATTTACGTGGACAAACCCTTGTAAGGGAAGAAACCACGGGGCAATGATAATCAATATTATTATTATTCAAGGGAGAATTACAACAATCAAATTACAAGCTTACAATATTCCTCATACTCTCATCCCACACACTACACTACACTACATTGCATTACACCTCTACAGGTATGCATAGTTATAAAGTATCTATTACACAGTTAGAAAAACTGATTACAACCTGATCCACTAGTTACACAAACTTATCATTATAGTTTGCATGCATGCACATTCTATTTTTAGTTGACATGGTGTGCATACATTGTTAGGATATTTAGACACTTAGGAGTTAGTTAAGATCTACTTGGTCTAATGTGTCATTAGTTAAAAGTGTGTTTCTTAGTCTGTTTCTTTAGTATGCATTAGTATGCATTTGTAGTTAGGAAATCTGACGGTCACGATATGTTCCCGACATAGAGTGATCCGACGATTCATACTCTCCTCGAACTTAATGGCCACTGATCTGTGGCTTAACACCCTATTGGTCCATTATCTCTATTTAAAGAGCATGGAGGGTCATTTTTCGATGATCGATTGTGAGAAAATATCTTGTAAAATCTCTTTGTAATATTTTTCTTTGCATTAATAAACTGCTCCAAGTGGTCGCGTTGGCTGGGGTCGTGGATGTTTCCCCATAGGGGTTTTACCACATGAAAACATCAGTGTGTTGATATTTGATTTGGTTATTTGAGTGGTTACTGAAGGTGTTCTTCCTCTGTTGGAATATCTGTGTTGTTGAACATGGTATCAGAGCCTATTTGAAGACCCACCCCTGTTGTAGATCAAGATCGTGAAGCCAAGTTGTCTCATTTCCATTTTTTGTCATTTCTGTACATTTGTGGGCTAAGAGGACTATTCCATTGCGTCTGAAGCACTCTTTTCAGTCAAGAACACTTTTTTTTTCACTCGAAAAGGTTTCCGTTTTCCCAAGATACAACCATTACAGTCAAATCTGGAGGTATAAAACTTGGATACGCATTTTTTAAAATTTTTGCAGAGTAGTATTTTGGTTTTATTTCGGTTTTGTTTTATTTATTTTCGGTTTGCTACTCTTTTAGATATGTGTATTCTCTTTGCCCTGCGCCCTGTACGATCTCGGCAAATCAGAAACAGATAGGAAAAGGTGCATCTTCTGGGTAAGCTAACTGAGATCTAACCCTTGTTGTCATCAAGAAGCGAAATTTTTTTCTTGTGTGAAAAGAGTTTTTTTTAGCACGCTCTCCAAGGCCGTCTTCAACAACAACAATAACAACAACCCCAATCCTCCTTCTGAATATTACAATGTGTTTTGCTAGATCATTTGGTTAAAATTTGTCTTATTAAGTAAGAAGTCTTGAGTTCAAGTCTATCTTTTGTTACTTTTTTTTAAAAAGTTCATGCTAAAATTGTAAAGTGTATTTCACTTCAAGTATAAAAGTGAATCACTATAAGTAGTTTTAATATTTTATCTTAAAGTTATTTATTTTGCATGCATCTTTTCTGTTATAAAGTAACTTCATTGTAAAAGTGATCCCCACTTCTCTTTATAAACGTGGATCACTTCATAAAGCAACTTACACAATCATGTGGTCATTTGGTTACCGATTGTGCATTTTTTTAAAAGGGCATAACTCTAACATCGGAAGTCCGTTTTCAGTGCTGTTTTTTTTTAAACCGCATAACTTTTTGAGGTTTTTCCATCTAGATCATCAGTTTAAAATTTTAAATCCAAATTATCTGCATATTTAATATGGATTCTACAAGTACTGTCTTTCTTACCAGCAACAACTACTTCCAATGGAAATCTCATATGGAAGATTTATTAAGAAGTAAAGGCTTGTACCGGATTACCTTGGGAAAGGAAAAATCACCCATTGATGCTGATAAGAAATCCAAGTGGGATAATAGGAATGACGAAGCACGTGGACTAATCGGAATTTCCATCTCTCTTGATTTAAGATACCACCTTCAAGATATTGATGACCCCGAAGAAGCTTGGAACACGATTGAATTTGTGTTTGGTAAACTCAATATTATTCGAGCACAACAGTTAAAAAATCAAATACTAACCTTGAGTCCAAATGATTTTTCTTGCCTTGGAGACTATCTATCTAGGTTTAAAACACTCAG
>JZKD02S2069300.1:39407-51600 GCA_000966675.3 Picea glauca | reverse complement strand
TTTTCTCCTACCTTGTCCGATGTTCCCCTTACCCAAAAATCTGAAATAGGTTTTCAAGATAAATCGTCGATACTGATAGGAGACACCCTCTTCTGTCAAAACTCTGTGCTAGAGCTTGCAATACAAAATATTGGAGAGCAAGAAACTAATAAGGAAAAAGAAAGGAGCGATTGTCGTTCACAAATTTGGACCCTCTATTTTGATGGATCTAAATCAAAAAAAGGGTCAGAAGCAGGGTGCATCCTCATCGATCATAAAGGTAAATTTCATTTCTTGTCCTGTAGACTAGAATTCGAATGTACCAACAACAATTCCGAGTATTAAGCTCTAGTAAAAGGATTAAATAAAGCCATAGATTTGTATGTCAAAGAATTTAAAGTTTTCGAAGACTCTGAAATTATTGTTAGACAAGTGAGAAATACTATACATTGCAATTCTCCTCACCTGAAGAACTATCAGCAGGAGGTTCATAGGTTAATAGAGAACTTTGAGGCTTTCAATATCACTATGATCCCCAGAGAAAAAAACTATCATTGTTGACTCCCTGGCCACAGTCGCTTCCAGGCTGTCGCCTTTAGAAGATTATGAAACCTCCTGATTCACTGTAGAGCTACTCTACAAACCATCAATACCTAATAACATTTCCAATTGGAAAGTCTTTGAAGGAGATGAACATATCATAAACTTCTTAAACAACCAAGACAATTTCAGAGATATTGATATTGACAATGAAGAGTTCCAAGAGAAATCAATAGAAATTGATCCTCGGACAGGACAACATATGGATAAATCAAAGGCTCACATGATCCCAAAAGGGATAGCTAATCTAGAAAATCTGTTTGATCTGAAAGAGAGATTTGAGGGACCTAAAAATGAAAATAATGGTAGCTCTTGTCCCCTCCATGAAACTATAAGTCTTGGAACCCCAGAAAACCCAAATAATGTGAATCTCGGCAAGGCTATATCTAAGGAAGAGAGGAAATCTGACCTCAAATTATTCAGACAATACCAGGATGTCTTCACATGGTCCTATAGGGATTTGTAAACGTATGACACCCACATCATTCAACACACCATCCCGTTAAAACCTAAAGTGAAACCTTTCCAACAGAAGCTCTGAAAGCATCACCCATCCCTAGAACCTCTCATGTATCAGGAATTAAAGAAAATGTTATATGCCAAGATCATTTTCCAGGTTAGGAATTCCGCCTGGGTAGCGAATCTTGTTCCGGTAAGGAAAAATTCGGGAGAAATCCGTCTATGTGTAGATTTTAGAAACCTCAACGGATATTCTGAAAAAGACAATTACTCAGTCCCACTGATGGAACAAATCCTGTAGACCATGTCTGGCTCAGAGATCTTCTCTCTACTAGACGGTTTCTCAGGTTACAACCAAGTAATGGTTTCATAGGAAGATTGTTTAAAAACCACCTTCTGAACCAAATGGGTAACCTTCTCTTATAAGCGCATGCCTTTTGGGTTAATTAACGCAGGAGTGACCTTGTAAATGGCCATGGACGTAGCTTTCTAGGTACTAATCAATAAATGTGTGGTAGTGTATCTAGATGACGTAACAATGTATTCGAAGAATAGAGAAGAGCACATCCAGCAATTAACTTAGATTTTCGAGAGGTGTAGGAAATATGGTATATCCTTGAACCCTAAGAAAAATATCTTCAGGATTGAGGAAGGTAAGTTGTTAGGTCATATTATATCTCAAGCATGGATTCACATAGACCCAGAAAGGATTAAGGCCATAGCTCAACTTCCATTACCCCATAACAAGAAAGCTATGCAGTCTTTTTTCAGGCAAATCAATTTTGTGAGGAAGTTCACTCTTGAATTCACACAAATCATCAAACCCTTACAAAAGATGATTCCCAAGGATGCTGAATTTAAGTGGGATGATGAGAGAAAATACTCTTTCAACAATATCAAAGATGCCATATCCTGGGCCCCGGTATTGCGAAGTCTCGATTTCAATAGAGACTTTTCCCTTTATACTTTGACCTCCGACCAATCGTTAGTTGCATTTTTTACTCACAAGGATGATGAAAACAACAAATCCCTATTGTCATTTATGAGTACTAATCTTCAAGGAGCTGAGCTCAATTATCCCGCTATAGACAAACATGCCTATGCGGTTTATAAGGCAGTAAAGCATTTTAGGTCTTACATCCTCAATAATCACACTAAAGAAATTGTGTCGCACCCTGCAGTTTGATCCTTGTTTACCCAACAAGAAATGGGGGAAGGAAGAGGGAACTAGATGGCAGTAGTCCAGGAATTTGATCTAGATATAAATCTTGCCAAACTAGTAAAATGACAAGGGTTATGCAAGTTTGCAGTCAAAGCCCAGGATCAAGTAAATGAAGATTTCAGATGGGAGAATGAAATGGAACTATGGTGTGGTGAAGTAGCATACATCTCCCTAGGACAAGACTCTTGGTATAAGGATTTAACTTATCTTCTACATCACGGGACTTGTCCCAAAAACCTCAACCCTAGGGAAAGGAGATCCCTGAGATTAAAATTTGCACAATATTGCCTTATAAATTTGATGCTCTTCCGGACCAATTATGATGGGGTACTATTAATATGTCTCAAACATGAAGACGCAGACAAAGTGCTGAAAGAAATCCATGATAGCCCTGCCAGGGGAAATTTTGCAAGAAACTCCACCGCTCATAAGATTCTGAGAGCCGGCTATTATTGGCCCACATTGTTCAAGGACACTCATACTTACGCTAGAAACTATAAAACTTTTCAAATAAGCATTGGAAAGGAGAAAAGAGAAGCAGTCCCACTCCAACCTGTGACTGTCTCTAGGCCTTTTGAGCAGTGGGGGTTGGATATCATAGGAGAAATCACACCTAGCTCCTCAAAGATGCACAAGTACATTCTTACTTCCACCAACTATTTCAAAAAATTGGCAGCAACCATTCCTCTGACTCATGTAAACGAGAAGATAGTAATCCAATTCATAGAACAACAACTGATCACAAGGTTTGGTATCCCTTCTGTTCTAGTATTTGATAACACAACTTACTTTTCTTCCACACTATCGACAGATTTTTCTCTGGACAAAGGAGTCATAATCAAGTACTCTGCAAATTATTATCCCCAAGGAAACAGTGTGGCGGAATCAACTAATAAAAATTGGTAAGGATATTAAAGAAGACGGTTACACATAGCCAAAGAAATTGGCATAATATACTCCATAATGCTCTATGGGCCGATAGGGTCACACCCAAAGAAGCTATAGGAAATTTCCCATACTTTTTGGTCTATAGGAAAGAAGCCATCCTCCCAAATGGGCTCTATCTTTTATCTCTTCAACTAGCCCAAGATTCCAACAAAGAACCCTCATCAGTCATGCAACAAAGAATTAACACTCTGCTCATGCTGGAAGAAGAGAGAGAAAATGCTAAGTCAAAATTCCTAGCTCACCAATAGATACTGAAAAGATGGTTCCATAAGCATAAGGCTAAAGAAAATAATTTTGAAGTAGGAGACTTAGTCCTGAAGTGGGACAGAGAAAATGAACCGAAAGGGAAACATTCTAAGTTTCAGAATCTATGGCTTGGACCTTTCCAAGTGGCTGAGAAGATTGGGGCAATCACTTATCGATTTTAGAATCTGAGGGGGGAACCTGATGCCCTCCCAGTAAATGGCCAAGCCCTAAAAAAATACTTCCAATAATCAATCAATCAATATACATATATATGTGTGTGTGTGTATGCTTTATGTTCTTTTTTGAGCATCTTCACGATCATGAAATACTTCTTTTGTTGTTTCTTTTCTTTCAGGTTTTCTGTGTTTTTGAAGATATGTCTGGCAAAGCGATGGTTAGCCTTAAAAATCACGCAAAGTAGAAAACCTTGTTTCTAACTCATCGCTCACTTATGAACACCATAAGAACTGGAAAACTTGCGGTTACTTTGAGGAACCCTCTATCCAACCTGAGAAAATGAACAACTTTGGAGAAATGTCAAAAATGCATACTTTGTGGCTCGGTAATACCTCAAGGGAAAGAAGGAAAGTCGGAAAGGACTACATGAACCTGGAAGACAGAGCTAGCGAAGCATCCACCTTAACTCTCCCACCTTGCAAATAAACATACATCCTCCTCTCCCCACTCACTCAGTGCATCATGCTGAAATAAAATTGATATTATCAAAAGAATGAATAGTAGGAGAGGGTATGCAGATATCTTCGCCGGGGCTATGAATGCTCACTGGTAGCGGTTCAAGGTCTGTGATGTCGGGGTGACTCCATCGGGGCTATGGACGCTCACTGGCAGTGGAGCGACACTGAAGCAGGTGAGTAGAGGTGATTAAAGGTCTCATGCCAGTGAATACTTTGCTAAACTTTTGTAAAAAGGGGGCATGAGTTAGGGTCAAAGAAAACGAAGGAGAAAAAATGTTAAAACCCCACAGGCAGACCCAGAAGCATCAATTGAAGGACGTCAAATGCAAAGGTTAAGAGGTTCTGATTTAAGACCAGCTAAGATTCTCCATCAACTTCCGTATCAACTAAGCCTTGGAGGAGGAACATAGATTCTTCTTTCGCCCAGTGAATCGCCATTTGTTGAGCACTCAACACACCCTAAAAATTCTATGTCCATTTCTACGTTTTGGGTACCACTTGATCCTTTGCATTGTTTATTTTCACTTCAATATGAAACTGATGCCTGCGATTCTCTTTTATGTTTCATGTTTGAATTGTTTAAAGTTTTCTTGAACATACAATAAAGAATCATCATAGCTTTAAAAGGGACTTAACAACTACTTAAGGAATCGACAATCTAAAGCTTTCCCCAACTCACTTAGGAAGTTCGACATCGGTAAAGGTTAAAGGTGATGAAAATCACATGAGAAGTTTAAAATATCCAATTGTTGATCTTCATCAACGCCGGTGGATGAAAGTATCACTTTTCTATGAATGATCTTTGGCAGGAATATCGCTGAAGACTGATCCGTTCGGCTTCGGCAAGAAAACGAAAAGTAAGCAACGCGCAAGGAGAGGAGTGGTATCGTTGACCACCGACTCCCAATACAATTTCAGCGTCGGAGAGTTACCAAATGATAATCCACAAAGAAAACTACACATTAATTTTTCATTTTAATGTCGATCCCCAATGCCATCCAAGCATCAGCAGTCGCAGTATCTAGTTCTTTTAGTGCTTTAGATGTGAGTGAAGTCTCCAAGTGAAATCCTTACCCACCAACCGAATGCTAAATGTTATGTTTAAATATTTTAATAACCCCGAGTTAATAATGCCACGTCAGGATCAATCGATATCGAAAGTTTCAAAGGGAACATATCAACAAACTCACAATGCAATAATAACAATTACAAAATCCCATAATGTGTGCGAAAACTTAGATAAGAGAACACGGTTAATTTACATCCAAAACGGAATGTGATACATTCAAAACACTTTTGATTTTTTCATATAATTAAAGCTCCCTCCAAGGTTGGGTTACATACAAATAGACACCACTGATGTCTTTACTAACTAGCCCGATCACAGTAAGAATTTAAAACCCTTACAACAAAACAAAACAAAATTTTCAAGCGTCACTTCGGAGAACGCAAATCAAAATCCCGCCCATTATGTATCTCCTACGCGTGGACCTTCTCCCTGACTATTCCTTGCACTCTGTAATGTTTTATTTTCCTCTTTTGTTGTCATCCTTTGTGCCTCACACAACTGCACAATTATATCTTGTGCTTCTTGAAGCCGTCTCTGGAGCCAAACGGTTCTCCCTTCGCTATCTTGCGATGTCGATACCTCCTAGTTCGTCACCTCCAACTGGCTCCGCAACTCTCTATTTTCTTGGTAGAGTTCAGCTATGGAAATTTGGGCCCACTCTAACTGTTGGATGGGACTCTTGACGAGAGAACCCGGTGCCTTTTCCCTTCCCTTTCATCTCCCTCTTCCTCTACTGGTAGTCCCGACAGGCTCCAACCAATTAGTAAGCATCATAGACCCCTCAGCGGCTGGATGTACACTCAGCTCAGCTGGGAGGCGGTCTTCCTCCCCTTTTCTCATATCCTTCCTAAGCCTCCCCCTTCTCCGTGGTGTTCACTCCTGAGAGAGCACAACCCCCAGCATACCTCTTTCAGACATACTTCTCTCCACCCCAACCTCCATTGGAGATGTTGACACCATCTCCGAGAAAAGGCCTATACCTCATGTTGGAGCTTCAAGAACACTGGAAGCCAATAAGAAAGAGTCCCAGGCACATTGGCGCTCAGACCTGGCACTCCGGCTACCTCGCAAACCCCATCCCTTGTTTAAAAGGCATCCCATAGTGCAACAATGTAGTGGCTTGGATGTCTACGGATGGTAAAGGACTACTACACGGAATTTCACCAGAATAAACTCGCAAGACCAATGATACAAGGGTATAAACTCGGAATATGCATAGAATTCCCCATAGAACTCCTAGAATTTATAGCAAAACGAAGGAGAGAAATAGAGTGTTCCAAAAGAACACTCACACCTCATGATAGGATGTATTGAAGACTTAACGCATCACAGTTGCTCGACAGATGCAATCTAGAACACATAAAATGTCGCCAATCGGAGTTGCAGGGAATGTACGGTACGATGATTCAATCTCTTTAAAATCCCCATCTTCCATTATTGACAAATGATAGTTGAAACACTTGGTGATATAGATTTTGGAGGCATTTAAAAACTTCCTTATTACAGTATCCAAACTTTTGGGAGCATACATGCGCACACTCGACTCTGGCATCTTTTCCCAACCCCAAAGGTCGAGCAGCTACTATGATGGTTCCGATGCTCATATCCGTCGTACTTGATTTTTCACACTATGGTGTGCTGACATAACTCATTTAAACTGAAGAGGAGCGACGACATGGACAAAGACATCACAGGCCATTCAAAGGAGAAACTAGGATCACGTAAGTATTAAACGATCGAGACTAATGAGATCCACAGGTATGCATCGGCCTATTATGTTTGTTTGTATCTTATATTATATTACTTGATCACTAAACTATCTCAACCACGATTGTAGGAAAGATTCCCCAATTACTGAACAAAGCTTGCTCTGTGATCTCGTCGAGGAACTCGAAAGAAACACTAAAGCAGAGTCAAAAGAGAGATGAAAGATATCGGGCTCCCTGAGTTCGGCACCCCTGATAAATTTACCGACCTAAGTGATGTGGTCAAGTTGCATGTCAAACAAGACTCGCTATGGACCGAAGATTTCGCAAAGATAACTGATGTGATGCCAGGGCAAGTGCAACAATTCGCAGAACATCCAATCAGAGCCCAAACCATGCTACAATAGTTGAACTCCAGTTTAGTAAAGTACCGGGCGCATGCAGTGGACATTAGGGGAATATATGCGGCTTTGATGGAACAACACAGATTTCCATGGGCCCAAACTTGTGAAGAACTGTCTATCAGTTGGTTTGAATATGAGAGAAGTCACTCTTTCCAAGAAATATCTCGGGTGGACTGTTAAAGAAACTATTGGAAGATAACGCCACATGGCAATTTTTGTTTTGTTTAAACTGCACTTAGCTATTAATTTCAGTTAAACTTTATATTATAAATAAAGACATCGACCAATTAGTCAAGGATCGATGGTTGTTGTAAGAACTCTTTCCTTTTTTTTGTTAAGAATTATTTTGAGACTGCTAGGAATTGAGAAGTCCTTATGGACCAAAGACAACCTATTTTCATCAAATGCATGTGATTGGACTTGGAGAATAACTAATTCCTATCATGTTTCATGAATGATGCAGTAATGAGTAAGAGTAATTAATTATGTTTTCAAGTTATCTGGTGCAATGTTTTGATGTTCTTTGCTTTAAAGATGAAAATAAATCGTTGTGTTATTATGTGATGAATGGTTATGGTAGATGAATTATTTTTCTTTCCATTACCTTATTACATATGTTATTTCTTTCTGATAATTAGTTTCTCAGACAATAATTGGATGCTCACATGGTTAATGTATTAGTACTAGGCATGTGGTATAAATTCATTGTCTTCATGTTGAGAAACGGGTTATCCCAAGTTCAGCCTCTTCCCCGGTATTTAAAACTTAATCCTGTTAGTTGTCAAGTTGGTTCATATTGGATTTCATCTCTCATACCAACCCCACCCAAGAGAAAATACAAAAGAGAACAATCCTAACTGAAGAAATAGACTTCACAAGAAAACACAAAGCCCATCAATAAATTGGTTGGATCACAATATCTAGAGAACCATTCCATATTCAACGTTGTAGAGTCTAATTGGGCCTCGGTGGTGGGTTTGGTTCCTACTATTGAGTTAAGGGATTTGAGACCCATCAACAACTGGTACATGAGTTTAGACACAAACAATGCCCCTAGGACGACAAGGAGACTGATAGACATTATGAAGTTATTGATAAATGAGTTCCAGAAGCTGAGCTCAGAGGATCAATACATGAATGAGATGATAGAAATCTGACAGAAACCTAGAGAATTTGTTTGGTAAATTGATCAGAGATTCAAACAACTGAAGGGAAAGTTGAAATATCTCATGACCGATATGCAGCATTGGCACTTGTTTGCCAACTCATTTCTACCACACTTAAAATACCCATTGCAACAACAAAAGTTCCAAACGCAGGCAGACCTGCAACTGGAAGAAAACCAATATCAACAAACAGACCCAATTATCTAAGAACTAAAGGAGGATCTAAAGAACTTAACATTTTAGCTGAACCAGAATAAGAACAAAGAAAAACGAGAAGTCATTTGGTATATTACATGTCGGATGGAAGGACACCACAAGAATGAATGTCTGACATTCATGTAGTATATGGCAGCAAGAATGCCAAATCCTTACCAATATAATGACTATGGTGCAAAATCTATAAGAAACTGGGTCACGGCCCTTATCACTACACAATGATGCAGAAATACCTAACAGTCCCAAAGAGTTCATATTGCAACTTTTTCAAGTCACTGGGCCATGATGACAAATATTGTAGGACTATGGAGTTGATGAGAGAGAGGACATTATATGCATATAGAGTGTAAGTAGAAATGATGACTGGGCAAGCCACACCATAGTTTAATCAAGTTCCATCTCCATACAACATTGGGCAGTAGTAGTACAATATTGCACATCAACCATATAATAACGTGCAACCACAGTACAACATGACACAGCCTCAGTACAATACCACACAGTTTAATCAGGTGCCTCAGTATAATGCGTCGAGAGGAGATCGAGCAGGCTACAGAGGTGGAGGATGAGCTAGAGGAGGTTTCAGACAAGGTAGAGGACCAGTGGTATGTCATAATTGTCAACAACCAAGACATTATGCAAGAGAATGTTTTCTTCCACTAGAAACTTGTTTGTACTGTCGTGCATCGGACCATGATACAGAGGAATGTCCGACACTATTAGTAAATATCCAGGAAAAGAGGAACCAGAAAAATCAGAATGTTCATTGGATTTCAGCCAAAGCAAGGGATGAAAGACGAAACATCAATATAGTTACTCATGGAAGAGCGAAAACAGGAAACGACGTCAGTCAACAAGAGCCAATGCAAAACCAGTGGGTAAAGAAGAACATTGAACCAAGGAAAGAGTTCGACACGTAGAACAAGAAGGAAATATTTAAGGAGGCCAGACAAGAATTTCATAAGGAATACATGGCGTCGACTTCAATCGCACAACAAAACATGGAAGCATTGGAGTACGAAATGCCTCCCGTATTGGATCATACCAACGAAATGCAAATCATGGGACAAGTAAGTACAATCAAAGGATTTTTACAATCATGTGTAAAAGTATTAAAGGATCCATCATCTATGAAAATATTTCAAAACATACTAGAAAAATGTAGCATCGAGACAGAAGGAAAACTTGAACCAAAAATAGTCAATCACCTACACACAAGAAGAAGAACTAGTAGGGAGTTTAGACTGAATGCAAACATTGGAGATTTCAACATGGGAGATATCATACTAGATCTAGGATCTGAATTTAATGTGTTACCAAAGAAGACATGGCAATGCATGGGAGAGCCCACATTAGGATACTCACCTGTTCAATTGAAACTGGCAAACCAACATAGAGTCCTACCAATCGGTAGACTGAAAGGAGTGACAGTAGACCTAGATGGAGTGTGCACTAAAGAATATTTTGAAGTCAATGAAATAGTGGACGACACAACACCTTACCTAGCGTTGCTTGGTTTGGATTGGGCATTTGACAATCAGGCCATACTCAACTTGAATACCTGGAAAATGACATTTGATTCAAGAGAATACAGGGTCATCGTGCCATTAGATCCATCAGAAGAGGAGAGGTTCATAGAGCCCACTTGTCTAGACTTAGAGGAAACTAGCCAGTTGTATAGAACAACTACGCATGATGAGGATTACATAAACCCAACTGCATATGGGATACTCAGTTGGCGGAGAATTAATTCATGTGCAACAGATTCATATATCGGTTTGGAAAACTGGAAAAAATGGCTACACGAAGTTTCCACGAGAACATGTGCAAGAATAGATCGTGCAATAAGATGGGTCGACACAAAAATTAGGGAACCACCTAGTTTCCACGGGATAAACGATTTGGAAACATTCTTGGCCCAGTACGAAGATGCAATTTTAGAGAATCAGAGGTTGTTATCACTTGATATAGAACTCAAGGCCACACCTACAATATGGTGGGGTGCACACAAAGAGACAATCACAGATTGGTACCAATGTAAGCGGTTACTACACATAAGGCTCAGCGCAGAATAGAAAAAAAAACAAAAATCAGAAGTATGATGGACAAGGGGCACTAGAGGAACACTTGGAGGAGTGTAGAAAGCTGTGGAAATTGACACCCCAAGAGGAATGGCCTCATCATTTCATACACACTCTAGAGGGCATACCAGCAAACTGGTATACAGACCAGGAATTGCGCAAGGGAACTGTGACCTGGACGACATTGCAATAGAATTTTACAGTCACTTTCTCATTCGAGCATGAGAACCCCAACATAGATGTCATGCTTAAACAGATAAGAGGAGTGATATTCATCAAATAACCAGAAGTAGAACTGATCATAGAAGAACAACAGTGGAACAAACAGACAATCAAAGAATTGTTTTCATGTTACCATGTGCAAGAGGAAGCACCAAATGAAGATGATCTGCACGATATTCAGATTGAGGAAGAATAAGGAGAAAGAGAAGTGGAGGGACCACCTATAGAATCAGAATTTATTATCGCGTCGATCAAAGTAAATAAAGTCAATATTGGGACAGTTGAGCAGCCCAAAATGGCCAGCATTGGAGATTACTAGGATGAGAAAATAGTGGAAAGCATAACAGAGTTATTGCGCGAGTATAGAAACTTGTTTCTCACAACATTTACAGAGATGAAGGGTATAGACGGAGGGATAGGAGAAATTAAGATACCACTCAGACCTGAAGTGAGACCGATCAGACAATGACCATATAGACTAAACCTAATATATAAGCAGAAATTCAAAGTTGAGATCGACAGGATGCTCGAAGCTGGAATCATAGAACTGGTCGAAGAATCAAAATGGATAAGCCCGATGGTAGTGCAGGACAAGAAACAAGGAGGGATAAGGATATGCATCGACTTGAGGAAGTTGAATGATGCATGTCTACATGACCCATTCCCTACACCTTTCACGAATGAAGTGTTAGAGAAATCAGGTGGAAATGAAGCTTACTCATTCATTGATGGATTCTCAGGCTACCATCATATCAAGATAGGAGAGGAAGATAGATACAAGACCATGTTTGTGACAAAATGGGGATCCTACCAATACACGGTCATGTCGTTTGGACTGAAGAATGCACCAACAATATTCTCCAGAGTAGTGTTATAACCCTAAATTGCACCACACATGCTTACCTGGCATCAAGCCAACTCATATCCTTTCTTTGCCAAAAACACTACTGAACAACTCTTTGAAAATCCTCTTGTGTAAAGGCCCAAGCGCCCTAACCCATTACCGCACGTGTGTACACGCTGGCTAGCTCAAAACAGCACACGTGTACCTACTAAAGCATGAAAAAAGGAAAGTTGTCGATGGAACAAAAATCTATGGGTGAGTTAACTGAAACTCCTGGCCATGCATGGCCGAGGGTTCGTCCAAATACCTAGCTCCTTCTAGCCTATAAAAGAAGGG
>JZKD02S2069289.1:21039-51602 GCA_000966675.3 Picea glauca | reverse complement strand
ATTATTATTATTATTATTATTATTATTATTATTATTATTATTATTATTATTATTATTATTATTATTATTATTATTATTATTATTATTATTATTATTATTATTATTATTATTATCCTGTTCACTTACCATTAAAAACAATTTCCTTTATTCTTTTTAATGAATTTTTCCTTGATTTTAAAAATTTCTAAAGATTTTAATTTTCATTTCTTCCAAATTAATTTAAAAGTTCTTTTAAATTTAAATTCTTCCAATTTCCTTATCGTCAAGTTTTATTCTTTTTCACATTCTTTTTTGTTAACCCCACCCAATTACTCTTTTAAAATCCTTTTCACCTTATTTTATTCTCTTTTCAAGCATATGACTACTTTTTTTTTTTTCATTTAATTCTTTAATTCATTTAAAAGCTTTTTTAACTTTAAATTCTTCATATTTCCTTATTGTCGGATTTTATCCTTCTTCACATTCTTTTCTTTTAACACCACCCAATTACTCTTTTGAAATCTTTTCACTTTCTTTTATTCTCTTTTCAAGCATATGACTATTTTTTTTCATTTAATTCCCTAATTCATTCTTATGGATAATTTATTATAAAGAAATGTGTTATTCTTTAGAAATTTATTATTTTTTAATGATGGATTTTCTCTTTGTCATTATTATTCTAGTTCCAATTCCAATTTAATCTTAACTTAATGGTCAATGCATATGATTTTTTTATTAATTATTATAATTAATTTTCATTTATCAAATTATCATTAATTACCATTTATTAAATTATCATTATTTATTTTAGATATTATTAATTTAATTTCTTTTTAATCCTTTTCATAATCATTTTATTATTTATTTTCAAACAATGAATGATGAGTGAAATATTCACTCAAAATATTAAAGGTTTTATAAACTCTTACACAATTTATTTTATTTATATAAAATTTAAGTAATATTGGTTTTATAAACTTTTACACAATTTATTTTATTTATATAAAGTTTAAGTAACATTAAATAAATGATGTTGAAGTCTAAGAGTTATTTTAATAGGTTTCATGTCAACAGATGCTTAGTTCATATCCACTTAAGTGATGCATACTAGTTTACATTAACGAGTTTACTAGAAATTCTACTCACAAATGTAGTAAAAACATCTTTTAAATTTTCCCATGAAATTTTCCTTTAAAAAAACTAAATATATAATGATATTGAAAATGTAAAATGATTTAAATACTCTTAATTTTTATCAAATTTGATTTGATAAATTCATAATGAAATGCATCCTATGATGAAAAATGCATGGAAAAGGGTCAAATACTCTTAAAATACTTTCTCATGAAAACACCTATAAACTTTTTTAAACTAATAAAGTAAATGAAAAACACTTTTCTTCTACCCATCATACAAAATCATTACATTTAATTTTCAAAAAAATTATAATAACTTTTATTTAATTACAAAAATAAACATAAAATAGTTAATATAATTTAATAAATTTAATAAATCAAAATTAATATTTTTTTTACAAGAAATGAAAGATATTGTATTAGTAAAATCTGCGACAAATGTACACAACATAATTATAAAAAGAGAGGAAACCTTCTAGTAAAATTTAGGCTAACAAGGGGTTCTAATAAACAACTAAACCATACTAAAAGTGTGTGTTTTAGATGTTCAGAGAGAAACTTCATATAGAATAGCCTTACAGAGTAAATTCAGATAAAAACTCTGAGAATAAAAGAGGAGAAGCACTATATCCAATTTAACTTATCTATATCTTCCGAGGCTGCCACTGGAGTTGGAGAGTTAAGGTATGGTAAACTGAAGTCTACCAAAGGTGAAGAATCCATGTTGGACTAAGCTGATTGAGAGGGAGTCTTTGTAACTTGAAGCGATGGGCCTATAGAGCTTCAATTTGACTCTTGATCTCTCTGCACTTGTCCTAGGCATGTTGGATTGCTTGTCTATGTTGAACTAAAATTTCTAGAATAGATAACACTTGAGTTGACAAACTTCCCAATCGAATATGAAGGACATGGAAGGAGTTCTATAGATCCCCGACATCACTCTCAATATGGGAACAAACTACCCTAGATTTGACACATTTGAGTTGTGCCATGAGAACATAAACTATAGGGAAAACTTGGACCAACAAGGGGGGCCCATTGAAAGTGACTACTAAACTGCAATAACCAAAGGAGAGAAGGAGTGATGTCACCAGGTCGATTGAACATGAAACCAACCCATATATAGAAGGTTGTGCATGAATTGCTGGAGCCATAATGACCCATCACATCCAGCCTCGAACCCAATCAATACCATAATTACTGTGCCAGACAACCAAATCCATCGTGGGTTGAATAATCCCACCTAAGGCTGGAGGAAAGTATGGGAGCAATATAAACTAATGGGATGGACATGGAAATTTGAGTCAAAGCGACAGGGAGCATGTCGACTGCATGATTTTGTGAGGTTATGGGTATTCCATGTGGATTGACAAAATAATAAATAAAATTTGAGGGTGGAACATTGGCCATTAATCAAAATGTCCCCCATTTTTCATTAATTGCTTGATTAGCCTAAAAATTGGCTAATGGATTATTCAATAAGAAGATATGAAAGAATTCCACCTATGGTATGACTTGAAGAGCCAATCAAATGAATTGGAAAATGGATCCCAACCTTGCATCTTGTGGGAATGAACCCAATTGAAGATGATGGATGGTATTTTTTGAGTCTCCTAGAATGATTAGATTTTGAACATTTTGGGCTCTAGCTTAAAAAACACCTTGTAACAGGGCATATGCTTCTGCTTGGTTATTGGTTGCCCGACCAAGACTCCAATAAAAATTAAGCTTAGTGATTCCTCTGGGGCCGAAAATAACCCCACCTACTCCTGCCACCTCGAGGTTTATCTTGGAATCATAGTCAAAGCATACAATATGGGAAGAATGAGATTGCTCCGAGAGATGGAATTCAAAATGGTGTGAACTGAAACTCCAAGTTTTCTCTGGATCAAACCTAAACTATGGTACAAAGCTACAAGGAGAACTATTAAAACCATGATTCCTCCCAATAGTCAAGATCTCGAGGGGATGATAGTTAGAATCGACAAGAGTTGAAGTGTTTAGAAAATAATGCTACGAATTTAGCGGCAACAATTTGAGGGAGAGATATTTCCTTCTTGAATAAAGCTTGATTGTGAGATAACTAGATCTTCCAACATACGAACTTGGGTAATGTTTTCCAGACCCTTTTAAAGATATGCTTGTTAAGAAAGGACCCCAAATAATGCGACTTCCAAATACCAAAGAGATGTTCCCAGGAGGATGACCATATGACTCTATGACTAATCCTTTATAGTGTAGATTACCAGCTAGACCTACAAAAAGCACACTCCAAAAAAACATGAATAGAACATTCATTAGAGGAACAAAAAAGAAAACACCTGGAAGGTCCTTGCATCCCTCTTTCTCTCAAAATATCCCCCATAGGAATATTTCCATGTGATAAAGTATAGCATAAGATATTTACTTTAGGTAGACCATCTGGATGCCAAATGTTGTTCTAGCCACTTGATTTGGGGGGATCACCAATTGGAAGAACTGTTGTTCATATCGTTTTTGAATTGTATAATCTTATGCTCCCCAACTTCTAGTACATGATTATGATAATTTTCTAGGAGCACATCCATGGAGACAAAGAGATAGAGAGTGGATGAGACCTTGTAAATGCATTGGAGCTACCCCAAATTCCTAACCTTGCTAGCTACCCGAAGACCTTGACTAGGAGGATATATCAAAGAGCGAGGAATTACACTGCCAATCCATATAGAGCTTAAGCGGAAGGAGGTCCCACTCCTAATGAATCAGGGAGTTCCCCATGATACTATCATACCATATGTTTATTTTCTTACCATTTTTAGGGATCCATGTCAACTAGCTTTGGAGGAGAGGGAGGGAAGCCTTGAGAAGTTTCCGAATTTGGGATCCACTTTGGACATGAGGGCCCTGATCGAGACTATGAGGCTGGTTCCCAGTTAATTATTTTTTAAGAAATACCCTTTTCCAACAATCATTTCTTCCTATGATGAGGTGCCACAATAGCTTGGCCCCAAGAGCTACATTCATTAAGCCTGGAAACTTAACTCCTAATGTTGGTGCAAATTTGCAACAAAGGTGAGAAAATATGCAAATTTTGTGGTTGTAACAAAACTATAGACAAACAGGGTTAGAAAACTAAAAACCCTAGTTTTATATGAAACAAATCGACTCTAATATATATTCTATTCAGTAAGAATAAAATACATGCAAGAGAAAATAGACATGAAAAACAATAGGTGAAAAGAATAAATCAAATCTCACTACCCAATGAACAAGACATATACATATACACATGTGGAGATGGATCTTAAAGACCTGGATATTCTAGTGGTCCCCCATTGGGAGAGTTCTTTTCTTCCCAAAGTGTGTGGTTGTTTTTGCTACTCTTTTCCTCCTCTAGTTGTAGATGGTTGTTGTAGTGATGGAACTAGGGGAAATGCTACAATGAGAGAAAATAGAATAAAATGAGAGTAAGAGGGTGAAAAATAGATGGATGATAACCTATGTGTAATGTGTACTCTCAATGTGTATAGCCATGAAAATGGAGAAAATCTCTTGAATTTATAATCAAAATAGTGGTTATCTTTGATAGGGTAAAAATAATAAAATATGATTATTTGACCAAATCAATTTTAACCATTAATTTATTGTTTATTTTTTTTTGGATAATATCAAGTGGAAAAATTCATAAAAGTGATTTATAACTTTTAATAAGAGAAAATAACTTTAGGAAAAGTGGTTTCCTAAGTTATTTTAGTGGAAATGACAGAAAAGTGAGTGTAAACATGAGATACCCATACTATACATGGTATATTTTGGTAAGCCTAGCAATTTGGTCTATGTGAGAAGCTTTTGGGTGATAATAAATGCCCCATAATGTATGAGGTTAGGAGCACATCGCATCACCGAAATACATTATAGTTTTCTTTTACCAATGGATGCAACAACCAAGGAGGAAGATAGATGAAATGGGAAGCCAAACTGACAGTAAGAGAGGTCGAGAAACATCACCTATCAATAGGATGGTCAAAAGGTGTGGAGGTACAATATATCAATAGGGACGAGGTAGGCATACCCATACTTGTCAAGGTAACTCATGATACAAATAATTATAATGTGCTCGACATGAAAGCGATGAAATGGCGAGACACCATGAGGTCTCAAGTACAATATGATGTTGGAAAAAGTGGGTCAGAATACAATATAATAACATAATCAGTCTCATATATAGGTGCTACTCAATTGGGTACATAAGAATTGAGGTCCCCCATGTTTTGTGAGGGGGATGGAAGCAACTTGAGAATCCCCGGTGAATAGGAATGGGGCTCCAAAGTTCTGAAATGAGCTAATTGAATGGAAGCTCAAACTGATGGATCTGAGAATGGTGGAATGAAGACAATTAAATTTGAGGAACTGCATTTGATGATCGATCATGGATGTATGTACAAATATCAATAGTGCGATGATTAGATGGAGTCAAGTATGTGATATCCTACCAATTCTGAGAATTATGACTCTCTTGGCTTGGTCCAAGGTAACCCATCTAGGAGGTGGATAGGTACCAGGGTAGATATGACTAACCCCTAAAATGAAGGTGCTGATGTCGATAGGGAATTCCACTTGTGTCCAAGAAGCAAAAGGTGTCCTTAAGCATACTATCCAAAGTACAATAGGTGGAGTCATATATCTAGAAGGAACTACTTATACCAGAACATGTAGGGGGAATACCTAAATGGAAACCCCCTCCCGAGGTCTGGTGCATCTCACACATGTCTGGGTAACTGATACAATCAACTAGATCACTAATTGACAAATGATGATACTAGGAATGAAAGAGAAGGAAATGAGATGTGGACTCAAGACTTCCATTGTATAGATCATAAATGCATGTCTAACTTGTCATCGATTGAAAACATTCCATGGGGAATGGTCAATTACTAGGCATAAGTATTTTCAAGGACATATTAGTGGGACCATGAGGAAAACTGTAGGTCAAATCTAGGCAACACAGGATAGTACGACTCGTGGAGGTGTCGGAAAATAGTAACATGTTACACTATTGAACTGAACAGACTCCATGGGACACAAAAGTGACTCATCTTGGATGCTCTGAACAATGGAAACATAGGGATGGTATCCAAATCTTGATGATGACTCATTCTAGGAGTATGCTCTAAACAATGGAAAAATGATGATGACTCATTCTAGGAGAAGTTATAATAATTGTATAAGCTAGAGCAAATGAATAATCTTGAAGTTCCAGACTGTTCACTGTGTCAAATGTGATTGATGAGTAGGATTGTACGTGGCACGCAAGATTCCCGATTGAATATTAGGCCGCTGATGAACAAGTAATATTATTTAATTCAAAATTTGATCCGATAAACGCATCTCACACGTCTTTGATGTCATTCAACGTCGATAAAAAACCACCAATTGACAGTGGAAATATTTAGTTGATGGTCTTCTCTCATCTTCGCCAGAATTGCGATTTGAATTGGAGTACCGTCTGACGAAATTATTTGTTTTTTTCTTTTCGAAGATAGGGGAATGTGATCTTAAGTCTCAGTCGGCTACTTGGACGTCACTTAATTAGTCGATGCCTAATCATGGAGATAGGATTATATTTATTGATTCATTTTCTCTTCATTGCAACTAATTTTGGACTTTAATATGATGAGTGTGGTTGAATATATGTGCAATTGTGATCAAGTTTGGGGCAAGTGGGTGAATATATATGTAAGTGGGGAGAGAAAGATGAGTTTTATATCTCATATATAATCATAGTGGATCACAATAAAACACTCTAATTGAACCCTTTTAGATTTTGAAGTTTGAGTGGATTAGGGTAATCTTGATTTGATTAAGAGAATAAATTTTCTATTAAAATATGATCACTTCATTTAAATAATTAAAAAATTGAATTAGTAGTAAGTGGAAAGGAATAAAATCAATTGATTGGAGGTGGTTGAAGTTCGACCCTACTTTTCGTGGTTTAGAGAATAGGTTGTTATTTGATGTATTGGGGTCATGTCAATTAAATAAGGCCCATGAGGTAGTAGAGTGTGAACTCAATAAATATAAGTTGGCTTCATTAAAGAAGGTCCATTAGTTAATGGTTGAGGCCTCATTAATGAAGGTCCACTAGGTGGTTAGGGTTTTGTTTAGTTAGAAATTATATATAGTAGTAGAAGCTATGCAATTGGTTGCCAAGTGATTATTATTGTATTTGGAGCTTTGATAAGTTGGAGGTTTCCCCATTGAAGAGGCAAATGAATATTGCTCTGGGTTGTAAATATTAATGAAGTTTTTCTTATTATTGTTATATCCATATTTTGGTTATGTTTATTAGTTTTCTACAATTATATTTTTGTCTATATTTCTTTGAATATTCTGTGTTACCTATCAAGACACATTGCAAGTGGTATCATAGCACTTTCTTGTGCAAACATACACTCAAATTTTAGATTTTTTTGAAGGATAAACACATGTTGTGGCATCTTTAAATAAAAAAGAGATCTTCTGTTCAACATGTAAACTTGTGGTTGAGGAAGAATACATGCAAAAAATACAAGTGAGATAACCTAGTTTGCCACCCTTGAAAACTTTGTTGGTACCCCTTCAAATAGTACCACATCAGACATTGCTTTTATATGGATTTGTCTTCCACATAACCTCAAGAATGTTGGAAACCCCCTAGGTGCACCTGGAACCAACATTACAAAAACCTATCGATTGTCCTATTGCTATAATACACCAATAATACCACTCATGAATATTACTCTTTTGTACGAAGGAATTGGGTAGTACAACAAAGGGTATGATCTATCCTTCTTAGTACCGTGAAATATTTGAATGAGTATTGTTGTTGGAAACCTCTTGGATATATTAGAGAGGTATACCATTGGACACTCATTTATCCTTAGGACCCTACAAATCCTAGCTTCTATAGAATAATAAGAAAAATTCCTACATAATTTGCAATATAGAGAATTAAGATATTTTGTCACCATAGTAATACTCAGATGAGTAATAATCCCACTGGATTTGAGCTAGGTATCCCATATTTTGAGCAAGGAGGCTTGGAGTTATATATGAGTTTCCAAAAGGATGAGAATTCCCACACTCTCAAAGATATCAAATCAGGTTCTTAAGAAATAGTCCTTCCCATCATATGGTAAAGCTCCTAAAAAAGGTCCCTTCAAGATTTATTACACAATTCCATGCTATTCAAGCCTTTGAGGATGATTCTCATTGCATTCATTCGGATTTGTAGTTAACTTTGGACAAAAACCAATAGGTATTTAAACTTTCCCAAGGACTACCAACCTCTAGTGGTCAACATGATTATAGCATCCCATTGCATCCTAGTAGCCTACCACCCAATGTGTTCCTATATTACCATCCTTTTTCCTAAAAGAATGAAATTGAAAAGATCATCCATGAACTATTGGTAGTAGGGTGTCATCCATCCTAGTACCAACCCCTACCCCTCTCTGGTCATCACGATTCTTAAAACTTGTAAGCACTTGGGGCACACGTCCTGACTTTCGATCTCTTCACAACTTGATTGTCAAAGATAATTTTCTCATTCTAGTCATTGATAATCTCTTAGATGAGATACATGGCTCTAAGTTCTTCACCAAACTCGATCTTCACTTTGGTTATCATCAAATTCGCATGAAGGAAGAAAATATTTCAAAAACTACTTTCCACACTCACGAATGTCATTACAAGTTTTTGTTGATGCCTTTGGTATTTGCAATGCACCTTCCACATTTTAGAGCCTCATGAACAAAATCTTTCAACCCCTTCTACATGATTTTATCTTGTTCTTATTGATGACATCTTTATCTACCACAAAACTTGGGTAACAGATGTGGATTAGGTCTTAAAACTTCTCCATAATCACCAATTGTTTATCAAATGTTCTAAATATTCTTTTGGTGTCTCAAAAATAGAATATTTGGGACACATTGTCAGTGGGGAGGGTGCAGATGTTAATCTTAATAAAATTGAGGTGAAAAAAAATTGGCATCGTTGCAAGACCGTCAAAAGTTTGTGGGGATTTCTTGGCCTCATACATTACTGTTGAGGACAAAATATGAATTTATCTTACTCAAGCATTTTCAGATCTTGCTTGGCTAAGGCAAGATAGTCGAGAATATTATCCTAAGTTTATAGCCTCAAAATGTATTTCCCAATCCACTAGTATTAATTACAAGGGAATAAGGATGTTTTTTAAAATAAAAAGATTGTTGCAAAATATAACATTTTTATATAATTTTCTGAACATATACAGATTGCAGAAAGTAAATGTGGAGATCAAAAGAAAAAAAATAACCAAGTCATAGATTAACACATATGAGATAGAATAACAATCGCTTTATTTCATTCGAAGAAATCAAAAGTATCATTCTCTTACAAAAATCCATGTGGGGTGAATGGAACAAGGTCAAACTTAGATATCCCCGATGAAAACCACACAAAAGGACTCCGACAAGAAGTAAAAACTGAACTTTAAAATTTGGATGAGCTTGCCACAAACTACTGGCCACTTGACTCTGCACAATATCCTTTATCAATCATGAAACTCAATTCATAAACAAAAAAGTCTATAGACTATCAAATATAGATCAACACCTCTAAAAACAAGCATCTGAATGATATGGTTCAGCTTTGAACCTTACTGTCTACAATAGGACCCTGCTGTCAAAAAGAGAATTAGGCCTTTAATAAATTGAAGAATGAATGAAAACTGAACTATCTCAATAAAACTCAAGAGAAAACCTAAGTATTCTTTCTCCTTCTATTCTCTCCTTGTTCTTCCTTCTCATTTGGCTTTTATGCATTCCAAATTAGTTGAAGTAGTTTACCTACCTCATTTAGTTAAGTTAACTAAAACTTAACTAATTTTAGTATAAGGGAAGTAATAATAATAATAATAATAATAATTAAGGGTCTTTTATTAAATAATAACTAAGTAGGTGGGACCCCTTGTGAATCCCTTTTATTTCTTAACAAAATAAACATAACTAGACAACCAATTAAACACATGCCTCCTTGTGGCTCCCATATTTATTTCCAAAATCTGAAATTTAAATATCAGAAATATTTCAAATTATATCCAAAATATGTAAATATCCACAATATCCCAAAAAATAGTTTGTTGTCCAAAACTTTTTGCAGTCCACTATCCTCAATAAATCAATTATAACCACATAATCAAAATCCATATTTTCCACTTTGAGAGGAAATTCTTCCTTTGTCACTGTTGTCCTCTTTGGACTTCCCAGAAATAGACTTAGGTTGGGTGGAACCTTGAGGCTTGATCTCACTAATGAAATGGGATCAATCATCCCTCAAGTGCATACGGGAGGAAACTAACTTGGATGAATCACTTGAAGGAGAGGAGGGATAAAAACCAACTCTACCTTTGTCATGCACATGGTGAGCCTCGGTTTTGAGTCATTTTCTTGCATGGGAGGACCGTACAGGTGAGTTTGCAGGGGAAATTTGAGCATTTGGGTTTACATGTGGTGGAGGAGGAGGTAATGACAAGTTTGGCCAACCACGATGGTGGGAGATTGTTGGGTGAAAAATCTCCTGCCATCCATCATTCTCAGGAACTTCAGGTTGCAAAGATACATGGGGAGGCACATGGATACCAGGAACATTTTGGGGCTGGAAGGGAGGCCTCTTTGGTCTAGGCTGAACTATCCCTTGCCCAATCCAATTGAAAAAACTAGCTTGAAAAAGTTGGTTCAACTCTTGAGGATCGACATCGAAATGAATTGAGAATCTGGGCCTTCTAGTCCCTCTGTTCCATTTACCTCTTCCCCTATTGTTTTATCCATGACTACCTCTGCTGAAGAAACTCATCCTGTATGCAAAAATTATTAGAAACTAGCTCTTAATAGACCATAAATGAAATTCTCTTTATATGAAACAAAGTTTGGTTCATAAATTAACATAAGATCCATGCAATCCAATCCATAAAATTTATTTAATAATTTCCAAATGAGAAGGGGGTGAAATAGGGTTCATAGGATATCTGTGGGGATTGTAATAAGCAGAAAAGTGATATCATGACAGGGAGTAAGAACATGATTATTGCTCGAAAATTCATTAAATAACTGACTGTGCAAACAATGCCAAAATATATCAGCTGCCATCTATATCTGTGTCATTTTTTTATCACTGTCATACCATTTTTTAATTTTATTTTAGTGAAGAGGGTGTGTAAAAATAAATTTGGGATCATGAGGGGCTTATAGTGAGCGAAAAAGTGTTAAAATGAGAGGGAACAATACATATATTGTTCATAAAATAAATTTAATCACGCACAAGTCATTTTTAAATCTGGACAAAATCAAGAGCATGTTAAATGAACCTATCATACACACATGTATTCAACCATATAATCAACGATACCAATATTAATTTGACAACAATAATTAACCAAAAACATGTAGCTCTGAACTTGAGATCTGCATTCATCAAATATATACAGACTTCCTTCAAAAAGAAATGCTCGGTATAAGACAAAGCCATATGATGCCTGAAGAGAACATAACCATATTGACACACAAGTGTCTCATTTAAACTTGACAGAATCATGATCGTGCTAGGATTTAACACAATGATGAGTGGAAAGACCACAATCGACCAAACAAAAAGCTCTCAGGATGTAAGTAACCGATACAATTTAATCACATAAAGGAAATATAAAGACTCAATCAAGACAAGTCCGAAAGTTAGAGAGCCCGTGCCCTTTTATAATTACCACAATCATTAAACTGGTAAACCAAAATCTTGACAGAACCAAGTTGGGTTCTTTAGAATTTTATTGCAGAGATGTAACAAAGTGTGCTTAATCTTCAAAAACACAGAGAGCTCGTCATATTTTACCTCCTAAAAGACGCTACCACTGAGAAGAAACCACAAGTCAACAAGTGTAATATTGGAAGAACAGAGAGCCATGCTCTTTTGAAAATACCACAGTCTTTTAAATTATAACCCCAAGATCTTGACAGATCCATAAAGAGAATGGTCGAGTAGTACAAAGTAATTCGAGCTCAACAACCCAGGCATACACAGATGCCTCTTAAAAATTTATTACAGAGAGGAAATGAGGGTTGGTTTAAACAATGAAGAGTCCTCAAAGACACAAAGAGTCTGTCTATCTTCCAAACACCCATGAGGTCGATAACCTTCAAAATACAATTGATAGTGAGGCTCACAAACATAAAAGTCAGCCACTATAATAGAGAGGAGAGGATCGATTGTTATAAACTCTTGTGAAAAGAATGCCAGAGCACAACTCGTGGCCATTTGATACATACACATGCCTCCATTTAAGATTTTGGGGAAAACAAATATTGGAATGTGGAATTCTTTCGATGATAGTGACAGTAAGAAAATCCGTAATAAACAATAGCTTGGGGCTCAGCCAAACAGAGCAAGAACCATACTACTATTGATATTTGCATTGCAACTTGGGAAACAAATCATAACAATGATCGAGACAAAAAAGGGGTGACAACAACTGATACCCAGACTGGTGGTAAAACCCCATAACAAAAAACCTCAAAGATCGTTGCACGATTGTTATCATTTGGCACAAAGAATCATCATAAAAACCCAAGCTGACATAATTCATTTTTATCAATAACCAATGCATAGAATTTATAAAGCAATAACACCCATTACTTTCGTTCAAAATGCCAACATTCCACAATAATCACAGAGAACCCATAAAACAATATTGATACTCAGTTGAAAACTCAAGAAAAACACAGAACCCATGCAATCCCGATCCACCATTTGATTCATAATATAGAGATACCATCATGGATGGAAAGCAAAGAGCCATACCTATGAAAAATTGCTTCAATGAAGAGTTGGTTTGAGTTTTCCCCTTCCAAAACCTAAAATTGTGGAGCTTCCACAACCAATAGAGAAAAATGCAACTATGGCTAGGGTGACAAGCTCGAGGGTGGTTTGGAGTGATGTGAAATAAATGCACATCACTTCCTCACTTGGAACTGTTCAATTCTACGTACTAGCCATCCATTAAGATAACATCAACCATTAAGTCCAATACAATAACCATTGCATAAATTTAATGCCTTATCCATTGTAAAGATTCAATGCCATATCCATTTCATAGTGCACCACCCGAAACATATCAAAATAATAACCATATGCTAACATTACCATATGTGCTTCCCATATCATAACAAAAACAACATATAAGCGTACCACGTCTATCTTTGCACCTCTAGTCTACAAGGGGGTCCCACCTACTAGTTAAATATTATTATCATAAATACGTAATAGAGCTTAGCAATCCTTTGCAGGCAAAAATCATCGTTGCGATTTTAATCCTCAACAAATTGGTGAATCCATAGGGAAATCTGTTTCCAACAAATTAAGAACTCATAATTTCTGGTTTCGCAGACCATGTAAACATCAAATCAAGAAAATAAACATTAGAATGATTATGCAACAGGGGGAAGTGAGCGATTTTAAGGGAAAAATGACTGAGATTTTGGGAATAAATCATGGAAAGTGTTAAGTATGAGGGGGTTTATCCCTATATGCATAATCATCTGATTAATCATATGAAAGCATTATTGAATTCAGGGATAAAAATTTTCTGGTGTGCTCTTTTGAATCTTGGAGCGGATGGAAGAAAAGGAAAGCATAAAAGGGATAAAACCAACTATCTTATATAACATCAGTTGAAGCATATAAAAATTTCAATGATGATTTCAAGAGGAACATCATGATAGTTGTGCAAACAAATTTTTATTGACTAACAATACTTTGCAGAATAGCATCGTTGTGGCAAAAGTGATCCAAAATTTTATTTTGACAATAAATGAAGTCAAATAAAAGAAACAAAATAACGAGAAACAAAATAGCATAAATGAAACAACTGAAATGAAATAACATAAATGAAATAACAAAAATGTAAAATCAAAACAAATAAAACAAACTATAATACATAAAACATTCCATACAACATCTAAACTTTCAAGTTGGTTCCACATAGTGTTTTAAGTGTGAACCGTTGGTACTATATGAAAACAATCGCTCTTGCAAGTCCTTTAGGATATATGAATTTGTGCCCAAGACAAAAGCGATCTTAAAAGGACCCAAACATAACTTTTGGAACTTTGAATGCCTTCCTCTATCAGCACGAGTTGAATCCCACAACAATACCTTCTCATTAACCTTAAATTTGACAAACTTGACACTTTTATTGAAATATCTTTTAACAGTTTGTTGTCTTCTCTTTATATTATCCAAGGCAAACATCCTTTGCTCCTCTAAAGCCAAAAGTGCACTCATTCTTTGAGAGACATAAGAATAATTTAATTCTTCAACCTGTAGCATTAACCTTAGAGAGGAACGTTCCAGCTCAGTAGGTAGAATGGATGCTTGACCATAAACAAGTTGGAAAGGAGTGCAACCAATGCTCACCTTGGTGGTAGTGCGATCTACCCAAAGGGCATAAGTGAGGAGAGTGTGCCATTGACGAGGCTTATCTTCAATGAGCCTCTTGATAATTCTTACCAGATTCTTGTTCATAGACTCAGCATGCCCATTTCCTTGGGGATAATAAGTTGAGGAGGTAAAATGTTTAACCCCCAATTTAGCTAAAAACTGGGTGAGCTTAGCAGAAATAAAAGCAAGACCATTGTCTGTAATAATTTCCAAAGGAAGACCAAATTTGGAAAAAATATTAGTCTCAAGGAAATAAATCACCTGCTCATCCTGCTAATGCTTAAGTGGGATGACTTCAATTCGTTTCGTAAAATAGTCTATGGCTGTCAAAATAAAAACTTTCCCTGCTGAAGATGGAGGATTAATAGGACCAATAAAGTCCAAACCCCATTTTGAAAAAGGAAATTCAGAGAGGACAGGTTGTAAAGGCATATCAGAAAGAAATTCTTTCCCAACAAACTTCTGGCACTTGTCACAAGATCTTGAAAAAATATAAGAATCACGAAAGATTGAAGACTAATAGTGCCCTTTCCTGATAATCTTAAAAGCAATGGTTTTAACAGAAAAGTGACCTCCTACATGAATAACATAATTTGAGGATCCATGAGTCTCTTATAATGATTTCTTTGCTTCCTCATTGTTCACAGAATGAAGTAATGTACCATCGACAGATCTCCTAAACAAGAACTCTCCTATAACGACGTATCTTGAAGATTCGATATGGAGCCTTATTATTTGATGGGTATCTAAGTTATTTGAACATATTTGATTTTTCAAGTAATAAACCATATCTTTATACCAAGGATGTTCAGCCACCAGAAGGATTTGATTGTTAACGTAAAACAATGTTGATAGAGAGCTATCATGTTCATCAATTTATTCACTTGTTTCAACATGCTGAGATAAGTGAAGGGATAAGTCATGTCCCTTGATAGTTTTAGAAGTCATGATGGTTAGATCATGCTCCTGGATCTGGGAAAGCCAGTGTGCAAGCTTCCCTGAAAGATAAGTTCGTGAGAGCAAAAACTTGACAACAGGTAAAGGGACTTTTACCACAGTGTGCTTACCTAAGATGAAGTGGATATTTTTTTCAACAACTTTAACAAGAGTGAAAGCATGCTTTTCAATAAAAGAATATTTAAAACCATCATCTAAAAATCTTTGACTCATGTAAGCCACTAGTTTTTCATTAACTTGGTCATCACATTGCATGAGGATATCATAAACTGCTTCCTCCGTGGCATTAGTATATATCATAAATTCCTTCTCAAAATCTGGCTTCACCAAAACCAGTGCGGAACTGATTGCCTTCTTGATCCCTACAAAATATTTTTCAATGTCATCTGTCCAAGAAAATGAGTGATCTTTCTTAAGAAGATTGTGAATTGGCTTGACCATTACAACAAAATCAGGAACAAACCTACAAACAAAGTTGATAACACCCATAAAGGCTTGAACCTCCTTTTTGGAAGTAAGAGCAAGAAGATTTAGGATAGTAGCAATCCTTTTGGGATCTATGCTTATTCCTGAATCAGAGACATTGTGCCCAAGGAGATTTCCCTTGGTAATGCCGAAAATAGACTTAGAAGGATTTAAAGAAATGCTGAATTTCCTGCATCGCATGAGAATATTTCTAAGATGACCGAAATGATCTGATCGGTTTTTAGAATACACAGTTAAGTCTTTAAGATAAATTTGAATAATTTTTCCAATCAAATCGTCAAAAGCTATTTACATAGCTCTTTGGAAAGTGGAACCTGAATTATATAAGCCAAAAGGCATACGTTCATAAGCAAAAGTGCCCCAATGTGTAATAAAAGTAGTTTTATATTTGTCTGTCCTTTTTACCTTGATCTGATTGTAACCAGGAAAACCATCAAGTAAGGACATCATCTGTGACCCTGCAACTTGCTGCAAAATCATTTCCATATTAGGGAAAGGAAAATGGTCTTTTATATTGGCTCTATTTAATGCGCAAAAATAAACGCATAATCTAATCTAACCAATTGCTTTTCGAACGAGAACCAAATTAGAAACCCACTCAGAATACTTAACAGGAAAAATTATCCCAACCTTCAAGAGTTTTTCCAACTCCTTTCGAATAGTTGCTTCCAATGCAGGGTTAATGGGTCTTTGTTTTTGCCTAATCGGTTTTACGCCCTCCTTGATAGGAATGACATGATGTATAAGAGTTGGATTAAAACCACAAAGATCATCATAAGACCAAGCAAAAACATCTTGAAATTCACCAAGCAACTCAGTGAACTTCAATTTTTCTTCATCAGAACATTGGGCACAAATCTTAACATTATTTGGACACTTGGGTGTCTCAATGTTCAAGGAAATGGTTTCACCCACTTTCATTTTCGACTCCTCTTCTTTATGTTTTTCTTTGTTTCCTACATCACTCGATGAAAACAAACTTTCTAGAGGAGTCAATCCCTTCTATAAAATCTTAACAAACTTCGCATAAATTCTGTTTTTGTACAGAAGTGTTCCATCAGTTTCCAATTTATAATTCTCCACTTTCTATGGCATCTTACCTTGTTGTAGCTTTGCTACCAAATCCCTGTAATGCAAATCTGTATTTGCATGTTTCGAAATTCTTCTTTTAATATCAGTTTGGTACATGCTAATGGTTGTAGCATGCAATTCACGCACTCTCCTACTGAGCACATCAACCACTTTGTTCTCTTTTACTTTGATATGCTTGATATCAAAGTCATATTCACAAAGAAACTACAACCACCTACTCTGCCTAACATTCAAGGTTGGCCGATCAAACAAATACTTCAGACCGTTTGTGGTCTGTTCTCAGTTCAAACTTATTTCCCATGAGGTAATGCCTCCATTTCTTTAGAGCGTGAACGATGGATGCCAACTCCAAATCATGAGTTGCATAGTTATTTTCATGCTCTTTCAATTTCCTGGACTCATAACATATTACAAATCTATTTTGGCTAAGGAATCCTCCTAGTCCTTATTTGCATGCATCTGTGCACACTACAAAATATTCATTTGGATCTGCAATCCTTAGGATTGAAGCACTGGTTAACAGTTGCTTCAATCGCTGGAATCTTCTTTCACATTCTTCAGTCCACTGAAACTTCTTCTCCTTCCTTTGCAAGGAAGTGATAGGGTGAGATATCCTTGATAACCTTGCAATGAAACTTCTGTAATAGCCAACTAGACCCATAAAGGATCTGAATTCATTCACATTCTTTGGCACTGACCATTCTCTGATGGATTTTATCTTCTTAGGATCCACAACTATCCCGTCCTTTGAAATGACATGCCCCAAGTAATGGATTTGTTTTTGATAAAACAAACACTTTCTCAACTTGGCATACAGCTGGTGCTCCCTTATCACTTGCAACACCATCTGCAAATATTGTTCATTCTCTTCCTCTGACTTGGAATACAACAGAATGTCATCCAAAAATACTATGACAAACTTGTCCAGATATTCCCTGAATACGCCATTCATTAGGAACATAAAGACAATGGGTGCATTCGACAACCCAAATGGCACCACTGTGCAATCTCTGTACCTATGGTTTCCTTTACAACCCCAACATTCCATAGGTGGATGTCTTGGCATTTTCCCACCCACTTCATCCTTCCTGGGCTCTCTAAAAGATGGCTTTCCTTGAGGACTGTTTCTGAAAAAGGGTGGCTTAGCTCCCTTCTTTCCTTGATCCATATTGAAATTCTTCTTGTTTTCTCAAGCCTTCTGGAAAGTAGGATTTTCTCTTTGTTTCTCACATAAACATCTTGATGTCCTTATATTTTCTTCCACATTCTTAGGGTCATTGTACTAGATCTTTTCACCGATGGAAGGTGGAAGTCCACTCAGATACCTTTGAATATTGATAGTCTCATCTTTGACAAATGAAACATACTTCAACAATTCCAAAAACCTTCGCTCATATTCATCAATGGTCATGTTGCCCATCTTGAGTTCAAATAACTCTTTCATCTTTCGGTCATAATATCTTTTAGTCAAGTATTTATTTTCGAAATACCTCTTGAATTATTTCCAGGTAATATCCTTCTCTTTAATGTGTTGCACCTGCACCAGTTGATCCCACCACATGGATTCTTTTCCTTTCAGTTGATACATTAAAATTCTTCCTTCAGCATGAGAGGAATAATTCTTCAGTTGGAAATATTTCCTCATGCCAAGAAACCATGTCTCGGCGTCTTCCTCCTTCTTGTGCTCTCCATAAAACGTAGGAGGCTTAATCTTGTTCATTTCTCCCTTCATCTCATCCACTCCATATCTCCTTTGATTTCTAGTAGGAGATGGGCTTCAACTACTGTGTGCTCTCCTCTTGGAGTGACCTTGGGAGTGATGATGGTGTCTACTAACACTCCTTGATCTTCCTTCCTTCTCAGGGATCCTGTGACTCCCTGTTTTTCTTGAGTCACTCTCCTTATCCAAATTATTTTCGATTCTCTCCAGACTCTCCATCAATTTTAAGTTGAATTCTCCCTGTCGATCCTTGACTTTCATGAGATTTTTGTTATCTTCTTGGTGAGCCTAGGCATCTTTCTGCAATCGTTCAATGATTTTCATCATATGTCCTTCCTTATTTATCTCTTCTCCATGCCCGTTGGAGTTCAATACTTCAACTCCCAAATGGTCATCCATTCCTTTTACTTCATTCTATGAACTGGAAGCATTCTGTGCCTCCTCCATTTCTCTGCAGTCAGTGGCAATTCGGTTATGTTTTGACACTTGTTAAACTCTGCAAACACAATGTGCATTCAACTGAAGTTTGTTAGGTCATCAGTCCTCAACAATTCTCACAGTATTCATAAGCCAATCTGATTTAAGAAAAATGTTCAGATTTCATTTTATTTTTGAGCTTTTTCTCTGCTCTGCAATAATTTTTGGGCACTAGCCCCTTCCTCTCAATCCCCAACCCATGCGATGATAGGCCGTGAACAAGCACTAGATTTCTAGGTGCTTACTCAGGCCTTCGGGCCTTCAGAAGATTCTAAAGCACCACACAACAATCTCTCGTATTTCATATTGTCAGACTCACGAAGTAGGGTGGATCAATCGTCCATGTATACTCAACATCCAACAACTGACACTTACTATGGAACCTCAAGCATCTGAGTTTCAGAACTTCGGGTCTTCGGGACTTCAGAGCTTCATAGGATCTTGAATCCACACCTCTGAACTGCTAATCTTCAAACATTCCCAATCACCTTTGGTGATGTCATTACGTCACATCACTTAATGTTTTCCAATTGCGGGGGCATGCAATGATGGTTTGGAGAAAATCGCCTTTCGTCCCATAATTCTTCTGACGCTGACACGTAATCCCTTGGTGAAACTGTGGTTTGGATTGCGGGACTGCCTTGGATAATTAACTTCCGTGCAACTTGGGTCCCCGCAATGTCTTTTGGCTATTGATCTTGATATATCTTGATCATCGCCACTATGAGTCCTCTAACCTTTAACTTCATTACATAACCTCGGGTCCCACTAACCATGCTCATAGAGAGTGCCACGTGGCATAATACTAACGACTGACTCGTGGACCAATCATATGGGTGTCACATGTCACGTTCCATATGGCATTTCAACCTTCTACAGGTTCGAAACCCACTGACACGTGGCACACATCCCATGTGTCCATGTCCATCCAAGTGGCGTCATCATGACCCACTACTTCGGCTCTTGGTTTGATCTAATGGTAAGCTTTTTCCCATGTCTACGGTGTAGGTTCCTTTGGGACTTTGAAGCTTCTGGCTTCAGAGATTTCTGCATCAAACTTCATTGAAGTTGCAATGTCTGAAGGGATTCTGGGTTAACTCTTCTTCACCTTCCCCAGATTTGATGGTCGTAAGGGATTTTTGTTCCTTCTGAACAGATCCTATGACGCAGAACAAAGTCTGTTACTCTTTGGATTTCAAAAGAAATTCACGTCTAACTTCCTCGCAACATTACCGGATTTGATGGTCGTGAAGGATTCTCGTTCTCCCAAACAGATCCTAAGGTCCACATTACTCTACGGCCCAATACCACTTCTGTCGTGGTTTTATGACACCGCTACTCCTCCTGAGCTTCATAACACGACCAAGGTAACTTCTTAGCACTCAGGAAGGTCCTGATCAGGTTCGAAATTGGTCCTCCAGACACAATTCCCTCTTGAAACCTTGAGTCCAATGACCACTTATCCAAGCCATTTAGGATCAATGTTTGAAACCTTGGCTCTGAACTTGAATTTTTTCCATTCCGACAACAATTATTTTCCGAAAGTTTTGCTTCAACTACCACTAACATAGCCCATCCAGGCTCAGTGTTGAAACCATGCTCTGATACCATATTGTAACATTCCTCAGCCAACAACTCCACCATTGGGGCAATACCACTACTCATACGCTGTACTTAGCTCCGAGACCAAACTATAACATCCCCGATCAACAAAGAGACCGGGTAATGCTACCATTGCGGAATATACACTTATATATATAACATGAATTTTAATCGAAATTAAACACATAACACACAGTTACTGTTACCATTCAGATTCAAACAAGATTAACAATGAATTCACATGCAATAAAACACATGATCACATTCAATCATTAGTAGCATAAACATGCATAACGTATAAATTAAGCAAAAAATGATACTTATCTTTTCAATTGGAGTAACACTACCAACTACGTGCAAACCTTCCACGAACCTCCCAGCCTTAGACCACACTGCTCATCACTCTCAGCAGTAGGTCACCCCCGAGCTGTGAGTAATCTCCACTGGACAAGGGAATCCTAGGCTAGGCAAGGTCAATAGGAAGACACATAATTTATGAGGAAGGATTCTCTCCCAGGAGCCACTTATTCCCACTGCTCACAAAATCTCATTCCCCACATGCCTGTCCCACCCCTGGAGTATACACCTTCACTGTCACACAGTCCATCGACTTCTTTACCTCCCTTGCCCTGGGCTTTAGCAACAGGCCGAACCATAATTTTCAGAGATCTGTAGCAGCTACGAGACTCCTTCTAGGAGAACTCACTTCCACAACACACTCTCTCTCACTTGGAGAGAGTTTCCCACAAACCTGACAACTTGCCTCTTCAACCATAACCACCTCCCTCACCTGGAGAGAGTGTTGCACATAGGCTTGACAACCTGATTCTTCAACTTCATTCCCACACAAAGAGGACAACAACAAGGATCAACAAGGAACAAACAACGACAAAAATCCACACTTAGCCAAGGAACTGCATGGCCACAACAACCAACAGTTATGACACACATGAAACAAACAATTACAGGATGCTCGGGCTTCACAAAAGACACAGATCAATCCGCAGTTCTCCCTAGGTTTAGGATGCATGATCAGAGAACAAAACATAGAGGTCGATGATGGAGGTCTCGAGTTCAGGTGGAGTATGGAAGAATGGATAGGCCGAACAACCTTCCCATGTGGGTTTCCTTCACTATGCACAGGTATGCAGATGCAGACGCAGAGAAAAAATGGTTCGGACGGAGGATGGAGGAATGGAAGAATGACTCCCAACACGAGTTGACTCATCAGTTTTAATTGCATGCGCTCAGGTCGACACTTGTCTTCCTGGAGCTGCATGAGTTCCACTTAGCATATGTTCCTTTTCAAGGAACTTAGGACAACACTTGGTCAATTGTCCACCTTAGCCTTTAGAAAATAATAATAAATTATTATTCCCTTTAGAGGTAAGCCCCCTAGCTTATCCCCTAGGCCCACACACTTAGCCTCCTCCCTTACCCAACCTTGTGGAAGATTAGTCCCTCATCACTCTTTCTTCGTGGTTAGTTGACATGCAACAATGTTTATATTTTATTAATGATCTGCATAATTACATATACAAAAATTAGGCTCCTGGCCTTTAACACCTAGTCTCTTCGACCTAAATAACACATAATCCCACCAACTTATATACACTTGGCTCACCAGCCTATAAACATGATTACAATACATTATATAACCGGGGCACGTCCTTGGGGTATTACATCGACAGATAAAAAATGACCCCCGTTCAGATGTAGAAGAAGAAACTCTCCCCACCTTGATCTATCATTTCGACATTCACTCCTCGGTTTCCAGGTACCATCACATTCTTAATGAGCTTGTTATTTTATTAGCTTTTGTTTTAAACGAGGATCTCTCTAAACTCTACATTGAGTGGTCTCTTATTAAAATTTTCCACAGTCTTTGGGAGTATTATCCTTCTCGAAAACCTTTACATTGTTTCTAGAATAACGGTCCCCCCCCCCCNCCGCCTCCTGGTTTATCTTTCTTCCTCATTAATGATTTTTAATTCCTCTCGAATTTCATTTCAAGGTTTGGATTACAAGGTGAAGTTTATGAAGCTCAAAATTTCCAGTCTTTAGATTTTTCAAGTTCCCTATGACTTCTTTGGTTTTTCCCCAAAATATTTTCATCTTTAGTCTTCGATCCCTCATCGTTCCATTTGTATCTCTATCCCGATCCTTTGAATTTTCAAGCCCTATATATTGTCCCAACGACTAGTCCTCCCCTAACTATCCCTCCTCTACCTGTGGATTTTAACTTTGTTATCTTTTTTCACTGCATCTTGCACTTCAAGATTTGTGGCAATAATATTGTTAATTGGGGAACATGCAAAGATATGGATCTAAACTGGAATGAGATAAAAGGTAACATGAAGTGGTATAAAGAGATACTTAAAGGTATATGAGCCCAATATGGTTAGTATATAGGCATAATCAACAAAATGGAAAACATTGTTTGTCTTCTCCTAAGCAGGACTAAAAGCCTAATCCAAGAAAAACAAAAGATCTATTGCCTTGAAGAAAACCATGATCATGCTTATGCAGAAGACAAAGAAGCTGGATCAAGAAGTCAGACAATTCCGGGAAAGAGAGAATGAAAGATAAAGAATACATGAGTTGGAAATGACAATGACCACATTGTTGCAAAGATTAAATATTCTTGAATAGGAATGCGATTATTTCAGAGATAGAGCTGCCCCACAAGCCTCCAATTCAGGATCAAATAATCATAACTCCAGGAACAATTAGGCAGGACAACCAAACAAAGATCAAGAAGGGCAAGAGGTTGTATCAATGGAAACAAAGGACAATAGCTAAATAGCAACAAAATATCCGATAAACCAAACATTGAAATAACACATTGAATTTCTTTAATTGTATTTTTCTTTTAGAGAAATATGTTAGGATATATGGCGGTTATACTACCCAAACATATAAGTTTCATTTTGTATTATATGATAGACAATATATAGACCCAAACTCTGTTATAAAAGAGTCAAAATCTTGTAATAAGTTTTGCTTGCTGCATTGCCTTTGACACATCATTTTAATATAATATCCTCTTCAGTTACCGTTAATTTTTTTTCCTTTATTATTTTTAATCATTTTTCCTTTGATTCTAAATGTTTCTAAAACTTTTGTTTTTCTTTTCTTCCAAATTAATTTAATTTTTTTTTTTTTTTTTTTTTTTTTTTATTTTTTTATTTTTTTTTTTTTTTATTTTTTTTTTTTTTTTTTTTTTTTTTTTTTTAACTTTAAATTCTTCGAATTTCTTTATTGTAAAGTTTTATCTTTTTTCACATTATTTTCTTTTAACCCCACCCAATTTCTATTTTGAAATCCTTTTCACCTTTCTTTTATTCTCTTTTCAAGTAGATGACTACTTTTTTTCATTTAATTCCTTAATTCATCGTTATGGATCATTTATTATAAAGAAATGTTTTTCCTTCATTTTTTTTAATGTTTTATTCTTTAGACATTTATTCTTCTTATTTTGATGGCTTTTCTCTTTGTAATTATTATTCTAATTCCAATTCCAATTTAATCTTATCTTTGTTTAATGGTCAATGTATATAATTTGTATTAATAATTTTTATAATTATTTTTCATTTATCAAATTATTATTAATTTTTATTTATCAAATTATTATTATTTTTGTTAGTTATTATTATTCTAATTTCTTTTCAATTTTTTTTATAATCATTTTATTATTTATTTTTAAACAATGATGGGTGAAATATTCACTCAAAACATTGAACGATTTATAAATTCTCATACAATTTATTTTTATAAAGTTTAACCAATAATAAATAAATAATGTTGAAGTCTAAAGGTTATTTTAATAGGTTTCATGCCAATGGCAACAAGTACTTAGTTCACATCCACTTAAGTGATGCATACTAATTTATATTAACAAGTTTACTAGAAATTCTACCCACAAATGTAGTAAAAACATCCTTTGAATTTTCCCATAATTTAAAAAAAAAAATACTAAATATATAATAATGTTGAAAATGTAAAATGGTTTAAATGTTATTGATTTTTATCAAATTTGATTTGATAAATTCATAATGAAATGCATCCTATGATGAAAATGCATGAAAAATGTTCAAATACCTTTAAAACGCTTCCTCATAAAAAAAAACCTATAAACTTTTTTAAATAAAGTAAATGAAAAATAATTTTCTAGTAATACCCATCATACAAAATCATTATATCTAATTTCAATTTTTTTTATAATAACTTTTATTTAATTATAAAAATAAACATAAAATAATTAATATAATTTTATAAATTTAATAAATTAAAATTAATATTTTTTATATAAAAAATGGAAGATATAGTATTAGTAAAATCTGCGACAAATGCACACAACATAATTACAAAAAGAGAGGAAACATTTTGGTAAAATTCAGGCCAACATAAGGTTTTGATAAACAACTAAAATATACTAAAAGTGAGTGTTTCAGATGTTTAGAGAGAAACTTCACACAAAATAACCTTACAAAGTAAATTTAGATAAAAAATCTAAGATTAAAAGAGGAGAAGCACTGTATCTAGTTTAAATTATGGATATCTTCCTAGGCTGCCACTGGAGCTGGAGAGTTCATGTATGGTAAATTGAAGTCTACCAAAGGTGAAGAAGCCATGTTGGACTAATTTGATTGAGAGGGAGTCTTCGTAACCTAAAGGGGTTGGGCCTATAGAGCTTCAATTTGACTCCTGATCTCTCTGCACTTGTCTTGGGCCTGTTGGATTGCTTACCTATGTTGAACTAAAATTTCTAGAATAGATAACACTTGAGTTGACAAACTGCCCAATTGAATTTAAAGGATATGGAAGGAGTTCTGTAGATCCTCAACATCACTCTCAATATGGGAACAAACTTCCCTAGATTTGTCAGGTTTGCATTGTGCCATGAGAACATAAATTATAGGGAAACCTTGGACCAACAAGGGGGCCCATTGAAAGTGACTACTAAATTGCAATAACCAAAGGAGAGGAGTGACATCACCAGGTCGATTGAACACGAAACCAAACCATATACTGAAGGTTGTGCATGAATTGATGGATCCATAATGACCCATCACATCCAACCTTGAACCCACTCAATACCATAATTAATGTGCCAGACATCCAAATCTATTGTGGGTTGAATAATCCCACCTCAAGCTGAAGGAGAGCATGGGAGCAGTATAAACTAATGGACCAAACATGGAAAGTTGAGTCGAAATGTCAGGGAGCATGTCGACTACATGATTTTGTGAGTTTATGGGTATGCCATGTGGAGTGCCAATATAATATATAAAATTTGAGGGAAGAACATTGGCCATTAATCAAAATGTCTCCCATTTTTCCATTAATTGCTTGATGATCTTGAAAATCAGCTAATGAATTATTCAATCGGAAGATATGAAAGAATTCCACCTATGGTATGACTTGAAGAGCCAATCAAATGCATTAGAAAATGGAGCCCAAAATTGAATATAGTGGGAATGAACCCAATTGAAGATGATGGATGGCATTTTTTGAGTCTCCTAGAATGTTGATATTTTGAACATTTTGGGCGCTGACTAAAGAGACCCCTTGTAACAGGGCATATGCTCCCGCTTGTTTATTAGTTTCCCGACCAAGGCTCCAATAAAAATTAATCTTAGTGATTCCTTTGGGGCCAAAAATAACCCCATCTACTCATGCCACCCTGAGGTTTATCTTGGATGGACTGTCAAAGAATAGAATATGGGAAGATTAAGATTTCTCCCAGAGATGGAATTTAGATGGTGTGAAATGAAGCTGCCATTTTTCTATGGAACAAACCTAAACCATGGTAGAGAGCTACAGAGAGAACTATTGAAACCATGATTCCTCCCAACAGTCAAGATCTTGAGGGGATGAGAGTTAGAGTAGACAAGGGTTGAATTATTTAGACAATAATGCTAGCATATATGAATTTAGTTGCAACAATTCTAGGGAGATATTTTTTCTCCTTGAATAAATCTTGATTGTGAGCTAACTAGACATTCCAACAGACAAACATAGGTAATGTTGTCTAGACCCTTTTAAGGATAGGTTTGTTAAGAAAGGAACTGAAATAATGCAACCGTCAATGAAAAAATAGATGTTCCCAGGAGGACGACCATATAACTCTATGACTGATCCCTTGAAGTCCAAATTACCAAATAGACCTAGAGAAAGCACACTCCAAAAAAATATGAATAGAACGTTCGCTAGAGGAACAACAAAGAAAACACCTTGAAGGCCCTTGTATCCCTCTTTCGCTCAAAATTTTCCTTGTCGAAATATTTCCATATGCTAAAGTATAGCATAAGATATTTACTTTAGGTAGACCATATATACTATTTAGTAAGAATAAAAGACATGCAAGAGAAAATAGATATGGAAAAAAATAGGTGCAAAGAATAAATCAAATCTCATTACCCAACGAACAAGACATATACATATACACCTATGGAGATGGCTCTTAAAGACCTGGATCTTCTAGTGGTCTCCCCTTGGGAGGGTTATTTTCTTCCCAAAGTGTGTGGTTGTTTTTTCTACTCTTTTCCTCCTCTGGTTGTATATCGTTGTTGTAGTGATGACACTAGGGAAAATGCTACAATGAGAGAAAATAGAACAAAATGAGAGTAAAAGGGTGAAAAATGGATGGATGATAACCTATGTGTAATGTGTAATTTCAATGTGTCTAGCCATGAAATTGGAGAAAACCTCTTGAATTTATAATCAAAATAATGGTTATCTTTGATACAGTCAAAATAATAAAATATGATTATTTGACCAAATCAATTTTAACCATTACTTTATTATTTTGTTTTTTTGACAATTTCAAGAGTAAAAATTCATAAAAGTGATTTATAACTTTTAATAAGAGAAAATAACTTTAGGAAAAGTGGTTTCCTAAGTTATTTTTGTGTAAATGACGGAAAAGTGGGTGTAAAAATGGGATACCCATACTATACATGGTATATTTTGGTAAGCCTAGAAATTTGGTCTAGGTGAGAAACTTCCGGGTGATAACAAATGCTCCCTAATGTATGAGGTTAGGATCACATCCTATGAACAAAATACATTATAGTTTTATTTTACCAATGGGCGATACAACCAAGGAGGAAGAGACATGCAATGGGAAGCTAAAATGACTGTAGGAGAGGCCGAGAAAGATCACCTATCAACAAGACGGTCAAAAGGTGTGGAAGTACATGATCTCAATAGGGATGAGGTAGGCATACCCATACTCATCAAGATAACTCATGATACAAATAATAATAATGTGCTCGACATGAAAGCGATGAAATGGTGATACACCATGAGGTATCAAGTACAATATGATGTTGGAAAAAGTGGGCTAGAGTACAATATAATAACATAATCAGTCTCATATATAGGTGCTACTGAACTGGGTACATAAGAACTAAGGTCCCCCATGTTTTGTGGGGGGGATGGAAGAAACTTGAGAAGACCTGGTGAATATGAATGGGGCAACATGAGGACAACTATAGGTCAAATCTAGGTTAAAAAGGATGGTACAACTCATGGAGGTGCTGCCAAATTGTAACATGTTACACTGTGGAACTAAACATACTCCATGGGACACAAAAGTGACTCATCTTAGATGCTATGAACAAGGGAAATAAATTAACTACATGAGAAGTACAAGGAATTCCTGATAACGCCAAAGGGGATAGCAAGAGGAGAAGGTAATATTTGTAATTTCTTAATGGAGGACAAAACAAATCAAACTAGTGTGTCGAGAGACACAATATCTGATCAAAATCCCTGTGGGGGAGACCAATCGAACAATGAAGAAACCCTTATGAGACAAACAATGGGGTTGGAAAGAGGAAAATGTGATCTTTGTAATATCCTAGTGGAGGGTAGAAAAAATCAAACTAGTGTACTAAGATACACAATATCCAATTGGAAGTCTTGTGGAGAAGACCAATTGAAAAATGAAGAACCCCTCATGATAATGCTAATGGGGCTAGTCAGGAGAAGAAAGTAAGACTTGTAATATCCAAATGGAGGATAAAATAGATCAAACTAGTATGTTGAAATATCCCATATCCAATTGGAGTCCCTATGGGGGAAACCAATCGAAAAATGGTAAGATCCTCTTGATGATTCCAATGGGGTTGGTAAGGAGGGGCAGAGAAGATTTGAAATATATGAATGGAGGATAAAACCAATTAAACTAGTTGTGTCAAAATACAAAATGTCCAATTGGAATCCCTATGTGGGGAACCAACTAAGGACATGGAGGTGTAACAAGAAGATAAATATGCCAGAAAAAACCAAGTAATGGTAATGAAAAGTGAAAACCACATATGGAGGTAATCAATGGTAGGGACATGAATGGAAATATCCTTGGGGGTGGGTGAATGGAGGCATAAAAATGAAGGATTGCCACTGTATGGATGAAGCAGAGGACTTATCATAAGTCAAAATCCAACAAATACCAACCATAACCAGGGGATTCTAGAGGGTGTGGGTGTCAACTTGATGAGAATAAATGCATGTGACTCAACTCTGATATGGAGTTAACTGGACTCCCAATCCATAGAGGAATAGAAAAACATGGAACACAAGATGAAACATGGGTCACTATGATAAGGTGCCCATGTGAGGAAGGCTCTATCATCAGATATATGAAAAGTGCATAATATGGATGGGTTTATCCATCTACCCAAGTGATGTGGTCCTGTAGGAAATTTATAGGAATGACAGGAAAATGCAACAAGAAAAATGGGAAAAACCTATGCTAAATTCCAAGGAAATCGAGGCCTAGTGGAGAATCATATCCATGAATAAAATTGGTTATCATGGGAAATCCTTATTCAACAGTCAACACCTACGAAAACAAGGTAGTGTTCAAGTGATGTAAACTGTTGAATAAGAATTTGGTGTAAAAAACTGAAATTTAACCCATCTTGGAAGAATGTCTTCTAAATGAAGTGTCAAATATAAAAAAAAAAACTAAAAGTATCCTTTTGAATAACTTGGAAAGATGAATCCAACAATGTGAACAATGTGTCAATCAAAGTGTGTGTGAGACCAGAACATCAAAAAGAAAAATGGGATTTTTCTATAAGAATGGGTTCCCTCCAATTTTTCAAGCTATTGTTACTTGTGGTGAACATTAAACATGCATAACATGAGGATTCCCTAAATATTTTTGATATCGTTGAGAGGAATATGACCATTATAAACTGGTGGTATGAGAGTTAGGTTGGTGGCATAATTGTTCTTTTTCATTTATGTGGAGTACTTTCTTAGATTAATGGCCAATTTTTTCTATGGGAGACATTGGACAAATTTGGGGGTCCAATGCACTTTGGGGGAAACAAGTGCATCGAACAACACACTAATTCCCATCAGTATCTGTGCTTTTCAACACAAAAATAGGGGGTAGTTTCTGCATTGGTCAAAATTGATAATTGGCTCCCAAATTTTCCAGGTAGGCCCCTATTTGAGGGATAAGGGTGGAAATGGTCTGAATGATGATTTTAATGATAAAATGACCTAGCAAAATGTGGTTTTGTTCAAGTATGGAAAAGTTTAGAGTGGTGTGGAGGGATAGGGAATATGAAGAAATCTAAACCCTGGTCCAGGGGGATCAAGAC
>JZKD02S2069278.1:0-25670 GCA_000966675.3 Picea glauca | reverse complement strand
CCTCTAACTGCATAGAATCTGGTACGATATTCTTGCTTTGTGTACCACGAAGCTCGGGGTGAAGCTTCCAACATTTCTTGATCCAGTGACCACTCATTTTTCAGTGAGTGCAATAGTTGTGTGACTTCATGTCTATCTCTCTTTCACTATGAAGATATTTTCTCTTCTAGCACTTTGCAACATTCTTGTTTTCCCAAGATTTTTGAGGAGACGTTGATTTCCTATGGAATCTCGTGCTAGATCTATCACTTTCAAAAAGTGATGTTCCATCAGTTTTCTTAGATGGTGTTGGTGATGATCTTAGCTCTTTTCTTGAAGAATCCTCCGCTTCTACTACTTTTTCAGCATTCTCTTTCACCAAACCCAAATCCTACATATTTGGGTCTTCCTTTAACCTCTGGTGGTTGAATCATGTATTGGCCATCAATACCAATACCTCCTCCTTTGTGCCCCATGTTCCTCAACAAATTCAAGCTAATTCCCTTGGTGTGACTTTCAAAAAATCCAAAAGAGGCGCCATCATTAATAAGGGAAGGAATTGAACATGGATAATTCTTTACCTTAAATTCTATTTCTGACGCTTCGTCATATTCCTGAAGTTTGACCAACTACTCCTCCTGGTTGGATGAAGTTGTAGATGAGGCTTCTGTGAAACCACCTTGGTTACCTGGTCTCTAAAGAGAATCCTCTATTATCTGACAATATGTGCAAAAATCAACATTTTCATGACAAGAACCATAACTAGTTACCTGCCATGGCCACAAGTTGTCCTGATCTTGGAGGGACTTTCTACTTCTTCTATAGAAGAGCATTCCCCAACTTGTGGAGCTTCTCTTGATCTATATTTAGAATTAAGAGGAAGCTGCGTTAGCTTGTTTTCAAACTCTTGACTACTTAAAATGAATAACCTAATGTATATATATGTTTGTAAAGTGGAGGTGAGTTTTTTTGTTTAATATATTGCTTTTATTTTAAATTTAATATAAATGTTTATAACATTATGGATTTTAATTTAAGAAAATAAAGAATGTTAATATATAGGTAAAAATGAATTGGTGTAGAAGATATGTGTAATTTAATGAAATCGTATCTTTTATATATATCATCTTCAAGGGTTAGGTTTATTAGTAGATATTTTAATGATAAGTACTTTGTGAAAAATAATAGAGAAAATTTGATTAGTTTCATTCAATTTTAACAACAGATTCATTGAATGTTGAGAATCATCAAATTCCTTGAAATGTAAACATTTTTTAGAATATAAAAATTGAGTAAAGGTTTACACCCGATCCAAGTCATTGTCATACCGCCACCTTGAATTGCTGACATCATAATCATATTTCCCAGTGAGCTGACACATCACTTTTTGTGTCAGCATCATACTTCCACATCATCATTCCATATGGTGGAGTCACTCTGCTGACATCATCACTACACATCCACGTCACGTCTGTACTACCAAGTCATTTATACGATGACACATGGCACTTTCCAACTCGTTCAACTGTACCCTGAAAATGACAAATATTCCTAACACATCGAACCCTGTAGCGATGTCATGATCTTGTGTTGACATTATGTTGATGTCAACATTGTATTGATTTATCCATATTTTCCTTTTTGTCGAAAATTTCAAATGGCCATAACTTTTGCATCCAGAGTATTTTTGAGGTGTTGTTTGAACAATTGGAAATCTCTCGTCAAGCTCTTCAACTTGGTGTTGTTTTTGTTGAATTCTGGTCACTTTGATTTTTGGCCATATTTTTTCAACTAAGGAGGATATATCCTCTAACTGCATAGACTCTGGTATGGGCTTCTTGCTTGGTGTACCATGAAGCTCAGGGTGAATCTTCCAAAATTTCCTGATCTAGTGACCACTCATTTTGCTATCGGTGCAATAGTTGTGTGACTTCATGTTTGTCTCGTTTTCATTGTAAAGATATTTTCTCTTCCAACAATTTGCAACATTCTTGTTGTCCAAAGATTTTCGAGGAGACTTTGATTTCCTCTGGAATCTCGTGCTAGATCTATCACTTTCAGAAAGTGATGTGCCATCATTTTTCTTATATGGTGTTCATGATGATATCATCTCTTTGCTTGAAAAACACTCTTCTTCTGATGCGAGCATTCTCTTTCACCATACCCAAATACTACATATCATGATCTTCTTTCAACCTCTAATGGTTTAATGATATATTGTCCATCAATACCAATACCTCCTCCTTTGTACCCCATCTTCCTCAACAACTTCAATCCAATTCCCTTGATGTTCCTTCAAAAAACTCGAAAAGAGGCATCATCATTAATAAGGGAATGAATTGAACATGGAGAATTCTTTACCTCCATTCTTGTTTCTAACGCTTGGTCATCTTCCTGAAGTTTGGCCAACTACTCCTCCTGGTTGTATGAAGTTGTAGATGAGGGTTCTGGGAAACCACCTTGGTTCCTTGGTCTCTAGAGATCATCCTTTATTATCTGACAATATGTGCAACCATCAAAATTTTCATGACAAGAACCATAAATAGTATACCTACCATGGCCACAAGTTGTCCTAATCTTGGAGGGACTTTCTACTTCTCATGTAGCGTAACATTCCCCAACTTGCTCCTCCATAGCTTGTAGTTGCATTCATAGTTTTCTCTTTTTTTCTTCATATTGTTGAATCAACCTCCTCAATTTAATGTTCTTTGCTTGAACGGTCTGGTTGTTTTCTTCAAGCTCACGAATCCATGCTTGCTTCTTTCCCTTGCCCATGATTATATTCACAATATGAAAAACTAGTTAGACCTACTCTGATACCACTTGATCCGGGAATTTTTGCGAGATATTTCTATACAAAAATCCTCCAATGAGGACCTTTTAATGATTCTTAATCACATGTGAACATGAGAAAATAATAACTAAGAATTTCATATAAATGTGAGAAAAATGTCATCGTGATGTGCATATGTGTAATTAAATCTCTACTTAATCAAGCGAGAATGCAATAAAAAACTCACACATATAATTTTGGCACCCATGTGTTAACGAAGTTCACCATACTCTATTGGCTATGTCTTTGTATCTACTTCAAATACAAATCACTTCATTATCCTTCCTTTGGCAAGGTTGAAACCTTGTCACAAAATGTGGTACATGCTCTTTACAAGGATAAAACCTAGAGCAACCTTCTCTTACACAAAGAACTTAGGCTATCATATAAGTGACATATATTCATACACCAAAAGGACTACATTCTTCATAATGCAAATATCCCTCAAAGAGGCCTAAAGGGCCTTCAATGGACCTCCCCCATAATGCTTACATAAGGAATTCATATAGTTTACCTCTATCTATAATTCAGGGAGACAAGATCCACAATTTTAGGATCTAAATAACAACTCAAGGATAGAAATGAGAAAGCATCTCAACCAACCTTAACTTCTCCATGAGACTAGGAAACCATTTGTGATAAAATGAGGAAGAATCTCAAACCAACTCATGATATTCCCAACCTCCTCTTAAAATTAGGAAACTAATTTGTGAGGTAGGATTCTCACATAAAACTAATCTCCCCTTAAAACTAATTTGTGAGTTGGATTCTCACACTGAATTTTAATTTATTTTTTACAAATTAAATGAAAAATACATGAGCACATTATGCTCAAAAATATTAATCATTTTTAGTATATGAAACATTAAACATTCTTTTTAAACTGTCACCTATCATCAATTAACATTTTAATGATCTTCTCCATGTTGTGCAAAGTAATGAATCCTTGTGTGGAGATCCTCCTAGATCAACACCCTTATTGCAAATCATTTAACAATATAGTTGATCTCCATCCAAACGAACATGCAAATTTTCATGAAAAGTTTCATGAAGTCAAGCATCAATTGTGAATTCTCTAATATCGATATATTTAGTGTGACATGTATTCCTGCTACAGAAAAAAGAAGAAAAAAGATCTTCTTAGGAAGAGAATCAATTTTAAGAGCATGTTTAACAAGTACAATCAAGTGAGACTTTCTTGTATCGAGAGTCTCTCCAAATAAATTTCCAATATATATCCAATATTTTTGTATCTATGTTTTTGTTGTTACGGTTTTTTTTGTTTGGTATTTTGTCTTGTTTATTGTCCCCTTTGTTATGGAGTCATTTGTCATTGTTGATTTTCTCTTTGAAATTTATGTCATTTATGATATTTTCTTCATTTTTCCATTTTTTCACCCGATTCATTCTCTTTCTTTCTCATAACATGTTCTCTCACCACCTTTCTTTGTTCTTCAATTTCAATGAGGAGACATGATTATGTTTTGTTCAATATTTTGATATATATGTATTATGTATAACAAAGAGGAAAACACTAAATTTAATGCACCATATAAGGAGMATTATGAAATAAATAAAWTCATTTAAAGAAAACYAGTGTAGATCCATGTTAATTCTRGATCTATCATGCACCRAGCGACATCAAATTCTTTGATATGCTTTGCATCTCAAGAAATTTGGTGCTTGTCGACGCATGATAGATTCAAAATTTGCATCTCAAGGAATTTAGTGTTTCTCGACGCATGATAGATTCAAAATTTGCATCTCAAGGAATTTAGTGTTTCTCGACGCATGATAGATTCAAAATTTGCATCTCAAGGAATTTGGTGCTTCTCGAAGCATCCTGACTGATCTCAAGACCAAGAAAGAAGTGTAGTGGACCCATGTTTATCATAGATAACCTGTCATGAAAAATATATTTCACCAAAGAAATGGTTGAAGCAGAGCTACCAGTGATCAAAATATCATCAACATAGAGTACTAATATTGTCACAAAGACAGTATTCCTCAACATGTAAACATTTGAATAGGATTTACATCTAACAAAATCATGTGAAAGAAAGTAAGAATTCATCTTTGAATACCATGATCTAGGTGTTTTCTTGAGGCCATAGAGAGACTTCTTCAGTCTGCATACTAAAGATGAGTTTTGAATGAACCACTGTGGCTGCTCCATGTAGATCTCCTCTGAAAGGTCACCATGAAGAAAATCATTCTTCACATATATCTGGTGAACTTCCCATACTTTGGTTGTTGTAATGGCTAGACCCAAGAAAATGGATTCCATATTTTCTACATGAGCAAAGGTCTCATCATAATATATCCCATGAATCTGCTAAAATCCTTTTGCAACTAATCTAGCCTTGTACCTACTCACCTGACCATCTGTTGTTCTCTTGGTCCTGTAGATCCATTTGCATCTGAAAATTTTCCTCCCTGGTGGAAGTGGTACCAGATCCGAAGTCAGATTCTTTAGGAGAGAGTCATGCTCCTCCTACATGTTTTCTTCCCATAGTGGATTGCCAACAACCTCATTGTAGTTATGTGGATTAGAATATTGAACTATATAACAATGCATGGCCATCGTTGGTTCAGAAGATGAAAGTACATGAGAAGGATCCACATGCTGAGATCGAGTCCTCCTTGAATCCAATGGATCCCCTGCAAGGTTTCCTACTACATGAAGTGTGGATTGTGCCCACTTGGGAATTTGTTGAAGCTCCAACATTGTCTCCTAATTTGGTTATGCTACCTGCTCATCTGCATACACAGAATCCTCTGAATTTGTGTTTGAATATGTAGCGTCTGAGTGTGTGGAATCATCATCTATGATGCATGGAACTAATGGAAGCACAAGATTCTATGCATGTTTCACTGGAGGTGCATGGAAATGACTCTCCTCAAACTGAGCAGTGTGTTCAATGATGAGCCGGTATGTAGAGGGATCAATCAATCTATACCCCTTCACATCATATGTATATCCCACAAATATTCAATGTGTACTCTGTGGATCTAATACTTTCCTCTTTTTAGAAGGAATATGGGCCCATGCTCTATATCCAAAGATGAGGAAGTGTGTGGCATCCGGTTTTTCACCTGGCTAAGCCTCAAAAGCCGTCCTATCCTCAACAGATCTGTGAGGTGATATGTTATGTATGTAAGTAGCATAGTCAAGTGCCTCATCCCAAAGCTTGGAAGGAAGTAATCTTGCATGAAACATGCAAATGGTCATCTCCTTTAGAGACTTGCTCTTCCTTTCAGTGAATCCATTATGTTGTGGAGTGTATGGAATTGTGTGCTGCAACTGGATACCAGATTCACGACAAATATTATGAACATCTTTGTTGATATACTCTCCCCCATTGTATGTACGGAGGATCTTGTTTTTCTTCCCAATTTGTGTCTCTACTAGATATTTGAAGTCTTTGAGATGCTCAAAAAGTTCAGACTTTTTTCTGAGAAAATAAACCCAAGTATAGTGTGAGTAATCATCAATAAATGTAAGAACATACCTTACTTTGTTGATGGACGGATGTGGAAATGGACCCATGAGATCATTGTGAACAATATCCAAGGAAGATGAGGCTCTCCTTGCCTTCCCCTTTTCAAATTTATCTTCAGGATGCTTGCCAAGAATGCATCCTTCACAAACCTCTTCAGAAAATTGAATGTCTCACAAGCCTTTGACCATTCATTGCTTGGAAAGTTGTTGCATGTACCTAAAGTTTAAATGACCAAATATCTCATGATATACTCTACTACTATCATTAGCATGTGCAAGTAGAAAAGAGGAGTCATAGTCAATAAACTTAGTGAACTTATACAACTATGGCTTGTGATCTACCTCACCAACTACAATAATGGAACTGCCATGCATATCAAGTACAATAACTGAATCTGATGTAAATTCAACCCTTTTACCTGTTTGAGTGATATCATAAATTGAGAGTAGATTTATAGAAAGCTTTGGAACATGTAATAGATTCTCAAAAATTCCATTAGGGAGTTCCACTCATCCCTCTCCTGCAAATGCTATTGGAGTATTATCCCCCATGAGAATAGGAGTTCTAGAGCATGAACTCAAAGAAGTAAAAACTTCCTCTTTAGCTGCCATATGATGTGATGCACCATAATCTATAATCCATGAATTATATGAGAAATTAATTGCAACAATAGCATGATGATTACCTTTCTTAGATGCATGGTCTTCTTCCTTCTTCTTCTTGGCTCCTTCAGGAATGAAGTTTCCAAGGTTATTCTTCTGAAGCACCTGTGTCACAAGATCGATCTGCTTCTTCATGCATGTGGATTCTTCATGATTCAGTTTATTGCAATATGTGAACTTCTTTCCCTTCTTCTTCTTCCCTTTGGAATTTTAAGAATCTTTGGAACCTAAAGAATCCTTGAAGGGTTTGGAATATCCCTCCTTCTATGACTTTGGATGTAATAGCTCCTTTTGTTTCTGCTTCGATTTTTGATTGGATGACCCTTTTCCATTATGCATGGTGAGTGCATGTGCTTTGGGATATTTCATGAGGCATATCTGTATGAGTTTTGTCTTCTCTTGTGTGAGATACTCAATGAGATGAGCCATCATAGGAATTTTCCAATTTGCGCCAAAAGGACATCTGCCAGAATGGAAATTGGAGACATATATACAATATTATGGTCCTAGCTTGGCCAAGATTGTTAGAATAAGTTGTTTCTCTTGTGTAAATTTGTCAATATCACATCCACCCAAGCTAAAAATCAAAGATTTAAATTTAGTAAAGAAATCCTATATATTATCAAAACTTTTAGGGTCTAAGGTATTCAAGTCTACCACAAGCATTTGACCTCACATCTCATCTTGCTTTCCAAAGAGTCCTTCCAGGGTGGTCCAGATCTCGTTTGGAGTCTTGCATGCAACAACATGAAACCATAAATCAATGGTTATTAAATCAAGAAGTAGTCATGTGGCCTCATCCTTACGGTTCACCCATATCATCTTCTCAATCATTGATGTAGGTTCTCATTCTTTTGCTATCGTCAAATTATACAATCCTTTCCTTCTGAGTTGGAATTTTTCCTTGGGATTCCAATCAAAATAATTGTATGGTGTGAGGATTACCACCAATTTTGACTGTATAATAGTTTCCCTATCCATCTCTCTCACTATTTCTAAGAACCCCTAAAAATTTACTCTCAATCTGTAAGTGAAAAATTAAGAAATCACGGCAGAAATGACACTTTAAGTGAAAATTCATATCAGTTTTAGGAGACGATCTTCTGACTTAGTTTATGAGAAAACGGTGAGGAATATCGCCAAACAATTGAAAACCCACTTGCAGAATGGGTCAATTTACTTTTCACGTGAGTCGTTTCCTCAAAAACTTAATATTTTAGGAGCAATCATTGTAGAAAGGTACGACCACGGATTTGTATAAGTTTCAGGAGGCTATCTTTTGGCTTACTTTCTAAGAAAAAAGTGAGGAATCTCGCCAAACGGTTGAAAAATCATTTACAAAATGGGTCGATTTACTTGTCACATGAGTCGTTTCCTCAAAAACTTAATATTTTTGGAGAAATCATTGTTGAAAGGTACGACCATGCATTTAGCTTGTCGAAACTCTAATTTTTCTTATTCTTTGGCTTGTCTGGCTTGATCCAAGAAGTGTAGCTCTGATACCATGCCAAGGTTTCATGGAAACCTTCATAGGAGACCTAGCTAAATCATACACACACAAAACTTATCAAGAAAAGGAAGAGAGTTACACAATGGAGAATGAGGATCAATGTATATTATGATCTTATCAATGAGTGAGTGATCTTCACTCATATAGGCAATGACATCTTATAATTAGGAATGCATGCATAATAGTGATGGTATAATATTAGAAAGTCTAAAATAGAACTAATCAGTTAACTCTCACTGAACTAGTGTGCCAAAAATATAAATTTCTCCAACAAAAAATAGAAAAAGTTCATAAAATAATTACATTCCACTATGATTTCTGTGGACTGTATGTTTAAGCATACACATGCTCAGAATCCTATTGATCCCAACAATCAAAATTTTTATCTCATATACCTAAATGAGGAAACATATTTTATTCCCTAGGAAAACTTAAAGTGGCATTCTCCTATCTAAATCTCTTGATATATTTTTATAATTTTGGCATAGTAGACTCCAATCAAGTTTCTATTCTAAATTATTCTCTTAGAAAATTTTGAATATGTTTGCGCTCAAGTGAGAATATACATCTAACATCATCCTCTTATTTGTCAATAATCTTCTTGAACTCTTCTAACACTTCTCCAATTAGTCAAAAATCCTCTAGTAGACGAAAATTGGGTAGCTTGCACTTTGACATGGCATATTCAATGAGATCCCATATTTTGATGCATGTAGACAATTCCTACTGAACCTAGTTTTCAGACACTTTAGCCATCTTATCCCAGTATCGAACTTCTTTTTCGATTATATATATCTGCTCTATAGTAAACATCATGTTTCCACAATCTTCATGGCCGTGACTCTTTTGAATTTCCTTGATGGAATTCAATTGGTCTTGGACCTTTCCTCGCCTCTCTTTCCACCTAAGAGTATCCTTGTACAACATGGAGAGTTGCAAGGTTTCCTTTTGCAAGTATAATACTTTATCTATAAATTATTTACTCATTTTTTCGTTAATCTTGTCCTCTTCAAGGACATCCTCAATAAACATGTTTAATGTATCTTGAGCTCCTTTATAATACTCAACTTGATTTTTCAAAGATGTGATATCTTTCATAATATCCTCAACATCATATTCACTAACCTTGTCTTTATGAATCATTGCATGGGAAATAGCTATCACAACTGTGAACAAATCATTAAGACTGACTCTTTTGATACCCAACAAAGATTCTTCAATAGTACAAAGAAAAATGTTATCTATGTATATTTTTTTCATCCTCTATGTCCTTTTGACTATATCTTTCTTACGTTGATTGTATGCTACATATTCCAATTTTTCAAGCTCTTCTAGAGGATCTGGAATAGGTTGATCTCCTCATGACAATGTGTTATCAAGGCTTCCATGAGTATATAGTTGTTCCATAGCTAGTTCCTTCCCCTTATCACTCGCTTTAGGCACAACTTCTTCATCTCCAATCAAATCAATCACCTCACTAGGTGGTGCTATCGTCTATTAATTTTATTGTTACTACTAGACATGGGCTTCCTATGACTACTACTAACTCCCTATGATATCTCCATCACTTGATTCCTCTCCTTCTTTCATTTTCTTTACTTCCTCTACAATTAGCCTTTTTCTTTCTTCTTCTTCTTTTTTCCTATTTTTTTAAATTGCAATATCTCCTATTCCTTTCTCTTTCATTCTTCTAGTATCTACCCTTTTTCCTTCTCATCATTATTTCTGACTTCTAACTTAAGTAACCTCTAATCTTCCTCTTTCTTATTTTCTTCTTCTTCTCGAAAAAATATTTCTTCTTCTAGATTTCTTTTGATTTCTTCTTCTAGATTTCTTTTGATTTCTTCTTCTTTTCATTGCTTCTCTTAAGATTTATGCAAGTCCTTCCTTCTTTACTCACATTCAAAGTCTTTCCTCATCTTCTCCAATTCTAACTATACATAATCCTCCTCTTTCCTCTTCCTTAACTCTTCCTATGTTTCCCTCTTTAGTTCCTCTTCATGCCACTTCCTGATCAGTTCATCGCAAATCACTTTCCTCTCAACCTCCTCTTTAACTCTAACCTCCTCAAGTCTCATATCCTCTTCTACTTTCTTATTAATTATTTCTACCTCAACCAGTCGCCTAGTTATTTCATCCATTTTATCCATTTTTTCATTAGGAACAAAAGGGTTGAAGACTACTAAATGAGAATTTTGCTTATTTAACTAAACCAAATCCCAATCCTTGGAAGTTTCAAAGGGTAATTACTCTTCCTAAATTTAATGAATGTATGGCCAAGATAAAGATATTATATCATAGTTCTTAGCTACAAGTCCTTTGGGATCATGTCTCCTAAATTATCCAAGAGGAAACATATACTCAATAAGAGCACTAGCTTCTTGTCGAGCATGTTTTGGATATTTCAAGAAATGATGAACCAAACTGAAATTATAAGGAATGAAAATATTTTTCTTATTTCCTTCAATAGAAAATCATTGAAACATTGAAGCACAGTCTAATATTTCATCTCTCCCAAAACAAGTTTTCCAGGTACATACTTTGGTAAAAGATGAGGTGCTACAATGGCACCATAGATTCTTAGATAAATAAGGTCTTCTAGGAAAGACTAATTTCAAAAGTAATTGATCAACTTCCTAGCATTCTTCATCAATGTTGGACATTCTCTATATAAAATGATCTTGTATAGTGGAGCTAGGAAAAAGTCACAAATGATATTTTTTTCATATTTTCTTTCACATAACATTTGATAATATACATGCATAAGGGGTTCTGAAACATGTCAATTCAATTTAATAGCTGCAAATACATTAGAGTCACAAACTACCCCGGGTTTTTCCTTTACCTTTTGTTTCTTTTCAGTCATATTATTATGTTGATTGGAAAAAATAGTAGCCCAATTGAATAAACCACCAGTGGTAGCCACTATGTAGGCTAATGACATCCAAGCCTCCGTGAAACAAAAATAGTCTATCTCCCCATATAATCCATCTATCAAAGTCATAAGATACATGTATGGTTCCCTTGAATTTGTAATAAAGTAACTAACATCTTCCTTGTGGAATAATCTCTTGTATTTATTCCACTAACTTGCTAGAATTTTCCCTACATCCTACTTGTCATAGAAATAATATACAAAATAATTAATCAGATAAAGTTTGGGATTTGGAATTTTATAGTACTTTTCCAAAGTTTTAGCTAGAAAAAATCCCACACATTGGTCTTTCTCATTCACTATAATGTTTTTCTTCAAATTTATATGATCAATGATCCATTCAATAGCCTCTTAACCAGGCTTAACTAGTTCCCTTACTACAAAATAATGTAAATGACACTTTTTGATGCTAATGAAAACCTTTTTCATTGGTTTCCCTCATATTAGGGTCACTGAGGAATCACATATAGTTCATTCCATCCTAAAAAAGGGATCTTCACTCTTATGTTATCTTTAGTATCTTTGTATATCGATCATTAGTGATTCAAGTGTAGGTGTCTAGATGACGGGAACATACTCCAACAAAAATTCAATTTCTATGGATTTCCCTTTAGGTGACTTAGAAGGAAGTCTAACATGGGTTCTTCTTGACAAAATATTCCCGAAATAAAAATAGCATATAAACATAGTAAGAAGTGGCATCATTTCCACACACATTAATAATTCATATAAATTTATTATCTCCAACAGTATCATGCTAAATTTTGGCAATGGAAACTAATTTGAGACCGATTATACCAAATCCGAGACATGTGCTAATTATAAATAAATCTTTAAGAAGAATTCATAATTAAGAATTTCTACTATTGGATTATAATGGTCAATTGATCTCCAAGCACAAGTCTTCCACACCAAAGCACATACATTCATGTTAAAAAAATCCAGCGTTAGAGACATACCTGTGATGAAGGATGATAAAAAATATGCAATTGAAACCACGAACTCGTGCACAAAATTTTAACATCAGATCAAACTCCAATCCACCACAACAAAGCAAACTCTCCACAAACAATCGCTCAAACTAGAAATGACACAACTAATTGACATGTTAATCTCTCAAGGTGGAAATTAATCTATGCAGTGCTTGATTCTCACTATCACTATTCAAATTCATGCTAAGAATGATTCACTCCATCCACTGGTTTCAAAATTTATAATGGGTTTACCCAAATATGGCACTATGATTACTAAATATCGACTACACTCAGTTACATCTCCCAAATATTCTATTTTAAATGTACATTGGACATTTGATCTATGGAATCGGTGAATTAATGGCAGTTAGATTTTCTTTCAATGGTCATTGGTCACTTTCCTATTTTGCAAATTTTTACATGGAAATGATCACAAAGTGAGTTTTTGGGAGCGATAGTATGAAACCTTGGGAATTGTGCAAAATAGGATCGCCAATTGGGCCTTCATATGGTGAAAAATGAAAGTAAAAAAACACAACAAAACACTTTAGCGATGCGAAAACAAACTTTGCCATCGGTGCCCCTTTTAACCTTTTACATTTGAACAAAGTGTAAAGTCCTCATTGACAACCGCTCATCAACGAAATGATTTTCGTTTGAGTTATGAAATGTGTCGGTCAAAGCATTTCATTTTATTACCAATGCCTACATTCCAACTCGCCAATATAAACCATTTTAGTTCAAAACAAGTATTGCATGACAACGTAGTCCCTGCCAAGTATATTATAAGGTTATTTTTGGAAAATGGGGAGAGTTGAGTACTATTGTTGGCTAACTATGGAATTGTAGATCACCGAAGTTTTGGGTGCAAGATGTATATCACGTAAAAGAGGGAAGGAAAGTTCAGTTACAGCAACCTGACAACTAGGTATGAAAAGCAATGGTAGTGGGTTGGAATCCTGTATAGTTGAATGCTTTTTTTGATTATTAATGCCAATGATCAAACTTATATGTTGATTCGTTGATAGTAAAAACACAACAAATTTGCATTAGGAAGTGCGGGAATGTGGCGAGGACTGAAGCGAGTGATAAATGGTTTGAAAGTTTTGTGAACCGGGGTCGAATTGTAAATGACGGAAGTGTTGGGTGAAAAATGTATATCATGGAAGTGTTCTGTGCAACATGTATATCATGGAACATGGGGCATAAGAATTCGATAGTGCTAAGTAGGGACGAATTGTAGACTATGAAATTTTTGGGTGCACGATGTATATCACGCACTTGTAGATGACGGAATTTTTGGGTGCAAGATTTATAATAGTGCCAACCCGGGGGTCGGTCGGTCTCCCGTAAATCATTGTTGAATGTGGTTTTTTCTTATAAATGCCAATAAGAGAACCAACATGTATATCATGGAACAGGGGGCATAAAAATTTGATAGCACTAATGATGTAGAAGCATCGCCTTCAAAGTCAAAGATGCAATCGTGGAGGCAAAAATATGACATCTCAGCATGACAGAGTTTCAAATCAACATTTAACTCGGAAGTAAATTGAGTTGTTGAGATAGTTTGGAAACAACATTTTTTAAATATGTCATGTTTGTAAAGTCGTGAAGGACTATCAGGAGTTGTAGATATAGAGTGTTGGCTCTTATCTGGAAATAATTGTTAGTTATTGTAATAGGACAAAGTAGGTAACTGCTATGACTTGATAGGATAGGTTGCAGACAGGACAAAGAGAGATCATGGATCCAGTCCTTAGACAGTTTGTTGTTGTATTGTAAAAGTATCAAGATATAGGAATATAGAGTAGATAAGAACAGAGTAGAAGAAAGATGTAGTGAAGAACTGCAATATTATGTAATTGTTCCATGAATGAATAGAACAGACAAAATTGTCCCAAATCCTTGGGCTGTGTTCATTTTGATGTATGTTTGAATGAATGTTATATTCTATGTGTGTGGTTTAGCTCACTTTATTCATGGATGATTGTTCAAAGAGTTAATCAGATGAGTTCATGGTGAAACTGGATAAGTTTCAATTGTTTCTCTTCTAAACCTCGTATGCAAGGTGTGCATCTCGTATGCAAGGAGTGTGTCGATCAAGTCTTGGATTAACTTAGAGGAGTTCAGAGAGAACAAAGGAAAATTAGACCAAGTGCAAGGTGTGCACAACGTCAATGGGAGACTAAGCATTGAATAATCAAAACAAGGGAATGCAAGGAGTGCGGGAAGAATATATTCTCAATATATCCTTCGATCTGAGTTTGACGAAATCTTGAGAATGAAAGGAGTGCATGGGGAGTCTAAAATATCCAAGGAGATCAATCTCAAAAGGGATAACGCTTTCCATAAGTTTAGATGAAGTATAAGAGATAGACGCATAGGAGGAGCAAAGGTCAAGGCCTTTGAACACTTAGAAAATCTTCTAAATCGGAAGAGATCAGAAGCTCAGGAGGAGGAGTGATAGCGATCGTTGGATCACAGTGCAGAGGACAAACATTAGCTTGGTCAAAGCAAGGTGCGCAATCCTTAGCGCTTTGCACACGCAAGGGAGTTAACTTTCCAAAGTTCCGAAGTCCCGAAGCAAATTGGGACCGTCCATCATCAAGGTGGACAAGTGGCACAAGATCCATAACTCTAGAATTTCATGGAACATGAGGGGTTGAAATAGACGAAGTAGATCTTGACCATTGATCACTAGGAGATACGTGTCAGCAGACCAGTAGCTCCAAGAAAATCACTTCGAATATTTTCAGTTTGAGAGTTGAAACTCTCGAAGCTCGAAGAGCCAGAGGAGATATGGACCGTCAGATCCAGAGAGACACATGATGACGGATTGTGAACTCCAGAGAAATCACTTCGAGAGTTTCTAGAGTGAGAATTGAAACTCCTGAATCCCAGAGAGTCGAAGGAGATCTCAACCGTTAGATTCAGAGAACATGTGGCGTGAATCTATGGACTCTGGGTAAAGAAACTAAGTAGACGTCGACCGTACAATCATCTGAAGTAGACATGAACCGTTAGATTCGAAGAACATGTGGCGTGAATCTATGGATTCTGGGTAAATACCCCAAGTAAACTTCGATCGTTGGATCATCCGAAGTAAATCCCTGTCGTTCGATTCAAGAGGAAACGTGGCAGAATCTTGTGTATTCCAAGGGAATTAAAGTTTGAGATTTAAAAACACCGAAGTCTGAAGTCCCATAGGGATCACAACCATTTATCAAAAGAGGATGCGTGGCAGAATATTTGTCACTGTGGGAGAAAGAAAAGTTTGAGAGTTGAAAAATTTGAATACTGAATCACTGGAGAAAATATCGTTCGTTGATTTGAAAGTGGAAGATCTGAACCGTTAGTTCAGAAGCACCGTCAGGATCATGAGATCGACATTCACCTCGCATTGTGGGGATAGGAAGTGATCGAGCTTTAAGAAGTTGAAGATGGGCCAGAATCGAGACCATGGTATTGGTAAAAGGATACGTGGAAGCTAGAGGTGAATTGCGGGGTGAAAAGTAGTTTGATTCCAAACCACTCTTTGGCTCACCTGCAATCATGTGGTTACGTGAGGTCACCGGCCAAGGTCGCATCAAGGAGGGGCTTATCAGAAAAGGAGATAATTCCCAAACTCTGAGACTTCTCAAGCATGAAGGGGAAGGTTGCAGGTGCCATAAGACCTACACCAGAAAGCCAAAAGGGCATGTGTTTAGATACAGAACGAAACCAACAATGTTTTAGAGAGTCATTCGACTCAAGAATCAAAGATCCTTGACCGAGAGGTTGTGTAACTTTACGGGGGAGGAGGGGGGTTGCATCAGGTGGTATCAGAGATGATATTGATATTGTTTGCAGACATTAGACAAAGGAGAAAGCAGATAAATTGGTATCATTTGTGGTATCAAGAATTTGATTTATGTTCGTAAGTGACGCAGTGGAGTCATTCCACCTAGAAGATGCAGAGCGAATCGAGAAATGGAAGAAGAAATGAGGCGACTCAAAATGATACTGGACGCCATGGAAACAACATAGAGAAGAGCACCAGACACTGGAGATATCAGTGAAGCTGAAAGCGAAGAGATAGAGCTCGAAGAATATGTAGCAGAGGATGTTGCAAAAGACCGCTTATTGAAAATTGTTTCAAGAATAGGAGTCAGAGAAAAAATAGAGGTACCAATGTATGAAGGAAATTTATAAGTTGAAGAATTGTTGTATTGGGTGCGTGCTATGGACAAGTACTTTGATTATGAATATATCGAAGAACAAAATATGGTGAAGCGTGATGTGACAAGACCGAAAGGTCATGCATCACTATGGTGGGATGAACTGCAAGTCGAATGCAGCAGAAAGGGTAAGTAAAAAATTAAAAGCTAGGATAGGATGGTAGCCAAGCTGAAGGAAAAAATTATCCCAAAGGACTATCAAATCAATCTGTTGAGAAGATTGCAAAACCTAAGACAAAAAATCTTATCAGTGAAGGAGTGCACTGAGGAATTTTACAGACTGAACATTAGGGTTAGGCAGAAAGAGAATGAATATGGAAAAACAACCTGGTATAGCAATGGGATGAGATATGAAATCCGAGAGGAAATCAACATGATGTCGGTTAATAAATTCGAGGATTCTTATCAAGAATCCTTGAAAGCTGAAGAAAAATTGGCCAGGAAACAAATCCAACAAAACAGAGGAGGAAATTCAAGTAGAGGTAAAGGAATCAACAGAGAGAAGTTCCAAAAGCTGAAGCATGAAGCTGGAAAACAACATACTCACCCTAAGAAAGGTGGAAGTTCTAAAGAAGGACAACATGGAGGAAGAAGCTTTTTTTCTAGAGGATGAGGAAGAGACAGAGGAGGTGAAGTTAGATGTTATGCTTGTGGAAAACCAAGGCACAAGTATTGGTAATATCTCGAGAGAAAGAAAGGAGGAGGAGAAGCACACATTGTTGAAGCACAGAAACATGTGGAAGCAGAAGCAGCAGAAGGAGGGAAGTGCTTCTTAAACCAGAGAAGGAGGTAGAAGAACCGGTTCAATGAACAAGTCTGTTCATAAATTCTTGCAAGACGAAAGATAAAGTTTTCAAGGTGATCATAGACAGTGGGAGCACTAAAAATCTAGTATCTATAGAGATGGTGGAAAAACTGGAACTGAAGACAACTGCACATCCAAACCCATACAAGGTATCATGGTTGCATAAAGGACATCAAGTAATGGTAAGTCAACAATGCCAAGTTGAATTTAAAATAGGAGGTTATAGGGATGAAATATTATGTGATGTAATTCCTATGGATGTATGTCATATTTTATTGGGGAGACCATGGCATCTTGAAAGAAAAGTTTTTCATGATGGGAGGAAGAATACTTATACCTTAGAAAAAAATAGTAGGACACATATGTTGTTGCCAATAGAAGACAAATATAAAAACAGGGAAGCTAATTCAAGTATACTTCTCATGACTAGGAAGGAACTATTGAATGAAGTCAAGAAAGAGAAATAAATATAGTTTGTTGTAGTGAGGAAGCCTAGACTTATCCTTAAAAATACTTCTATGAAGGATTTACCTGGAGAAATCCAGTAACTGTTAGAAATCTTTGCTGACATAGTAGTGGATGAGTTACTACACTCATTTCCACCCATTAGGATCATAAGCCATCATATTCACCATATTCTAGGAGCTAGTCTACCAAACAAAGTAGCTTATAGGTTGACACCTAGAGAGAATGAGGAAGTCAGAAATCAAGTCCAGGAGTTGTTGGATAAAGGTTTAGTCAGAGAAAGCCTAAGTCTGTGCGCAGTACCAACTATGTTAAGTCCAAAGAAGGATGGAGGATGGAGAATATATACAGATTCCAAGGCCATCAATAATATCACCATTATGTATAGACTCCCTTTAATCGGGATGGATGATTTGATGGATTGTTTGAGTGGGGCAAGCTATTTTTCCAAGATAGACTTCAAGAGTGGATATCATCAAATAAGAATGAGAGAGGGAGATGAATGAAAAACAACATTCAAGAAAAATAAAGGATTGTTTGAATGGCTGGTCATGCCATTTGGGTTGAAAAATGCACCAAACACATTTATGAGATTAATGAATGAAGTATTGAAAGACTTCATAGGAAAACTTGTCATAGTTTATCTGGATGACATACTAATCTTCAGTAAGATAGAGGGAGAACACTTAAGATATCTGACATCAGTGATGGAAAAGTTGTAGCAAGAGAAATTGTTAATAAATCTGAAGAAAATCTCTTTTATGAAGACATAACTCATATGCTTGGGTTTCTTGATTTCTTCAAATGAATTGAAGATGGATCCAGAAAAGGTGAGAGCAATCAAAGAATGGCCATCGCGAAGAAGCATATTTGAGGTAAGAATTTTTCATGGGTTAACAAGTTTTTATAGAAAGTTCATGAGAAATATCAGTGGTATATGTACACCCATGCTGGACATTGTGAAGAAGAAACACAAGTCTTTTAAATGGATAGAGGAAGCTGAAAAAAGTTTCAAAGTATTGAAGGAAAAGATCACAGAACAACCAATTCTGGTCTTACCAGATTTTGGGAAAACATTTCAGGTGATATGTGATGCGAGTGGAGAAGCTATTGGAGCAGTCTTGAGTCAGGATAATAGGCCAGTTGCTTATTTCAGTGAGAAATTCAATGACACCAAGAAGAAGTATTCCACATATGAAAAATAATTTTATGCAATGATTCAAGATTTGAAGAAGTGGAGGCACTATCTAATTCCTAAATAATTTGTGTTGTACAATGATAATCAAGCTTTGTAGTTTATTACTAGGAAAGAAAAGTTGAATCAGAGATATGCTAAATGGGTAGAATTTATGTAAAATTTTACTTTTTTTATTAAACATATTGTTGGAATTGCTAACAAAGTTGTAGATTCTTTGAGCATGAGAAGTTTAATTGTACAGGAATTCCAAGTGGAGACCTTAGGGTTTGAACACCTCAAGGAAATGTATCGAGAAGATCCAGATTTTAAGGAAGCTTATGAGGCATGAAAGAATCCTTTGTTGGGAGACAAAATTCCATCGACTGAATATTTGATCCAGGATGGATTATTATTCAAAGGAATCCAATTGTGCATACCAAGATTCTCAATGAGAGATAACCTGCCGAAAGAGAAACACAGTGGAGGTTTAGCTGGACATTTTGGTCATGATAAGACATTTGCACAGCTGAGAAATTTGTATTATTGGTTGAGCATGAGGGTAGAGGTGAAAAAGTTTGTGAACAAATGAAGAATTTGTCAATATGGAAAAGGAAGACAATAGAACATTGGTTTGTATCAGCCATTACCAATTCCAAAAAGGCCATGGGATGCAATTAGTATGGATTTTATATTGGGATTTCCTAGAAATCAGAAAGGGAGCGATTATGTATTTGTTTTGGTCGACAGGTTTTCAAAAATGACACATTTCATACCATGCCAAAAGACAAACGATGCTACACATATAGCGAATTTTCTTTTCAGAGAAGTGGTGAGACTACATGGATTACCTAGGAGTATAGTCTCAGACAGGGACACCAAATTTTTGGGACACTTTTGGAGGACCCTATGGAAAAGGATGGGGACAAACTTGTCCTTTAGTTTATCATATCACCCTCAGACAGATGGAAAAACTGAAGTAGTAAACATGAGTCTGGGAAATTTTTTAAGAAGTTTAGTCACTAAGCAAGGTCGTCAATGGGATCATATTCTAGCACAAGCAGAATTTGCATTTAACAATTTAGTGAACAAAAGAACAAGGAAAATTCCATTTGAAATTGTGTATGGTATACATCCAAGAGGGATTACAGAGTTGAGAGATCTGAAAAAGATGGATTCAGAAGTGTTGGAGCAGAGGATTTTACAACATAAATGCAAAAACTCCATGAAAGAGTCAGAGAACAGTTACAAGACAACATCTTGAATTATAAGAAGAGGGTTAATCAGAAGAGGAGAGAAGTTCAATTCGAAGTGGGAGATGAAGTTTTAGCTCATTTGAGAAAAGAAAGGTTTACAAGGGGAACATATAACAAGTTGAAGATGAATAATATAGGACCATGCAGGATTCTCAGAAAATTTGCAGCCAATGCTTATGAAATTGGTTTTCCAGACAATTTTGGGATATCAGCGATATTCAATGTTGCAGACATGTATCCTTACAGGAGAGACGATGCAAGAGAATTAGATGATCAGAAATAATTTCAGTGGGAAGAAAAATTGCCCACAAAAGAAAAACCTCATATGGAGAAAATAACTGAACAGAGAGTTGGAAAGAAGACCAGGAGGAAGACATATCATGAATAATTAGTGAAGTGGAGAGATCATCCAGTGGAAGATTCAAGCTGGGTCACAAAACCTGATATTTTGAAGCATGGAAAAATAGTGCAGGAACTCATGGACATGAGTCCATGAATATTTTAACCATAGGAGTATGATGTAGGAGCATCCCCTTGAAAGTCAAAGACGCAAGCGTGGAGGCAAAGATATGAGATCTCAGCATGACAGAGTTTCAAATCAACATTTAACTCAGAAGTAAATTGAGTTGTTGAGATAGTTTGGAAAAAAAAAAATTAAATATTTCGTGTTTGTAAAGTCGTGAAGGACCGTAAGGATTTGCAGATATAGAGTGTCGAATCTTATCTGGAAATAACTGTTAGTTATTGTAATAGGACAAAGTACGTAACCACTATGACTTTATAGGATAGCTTGCAGAAAGGATAGAGAGAGCTTGTGGAGCCAGTCCTTAGATAGTTTGTTGTTGTATTGTAAAAGTATCAAGAGATAGGAAGATAGATTAGAGAAGAACATAGTAGAAGAAAGACGCAGTGAAGAAATGCAATATTATGTAATTGTTCCATGAATGAATAGAACAGAAAGAATTATCCTAAATCCTTGGAATGTGTTCATTTTGATGTATGTTTGAATGAATGTTATATTTTGTGTGTGTGGTTTAGTTCAATTTATTCATGAATGATTGTTCAAACAGTTAATCGGATGAGTTCGTGACAAAACTGGATAAGTTTCAATTGTTTCTCTTCTAAACCTCGTATGCAAGGTGTGCATCTCATACACAAGGAGTGCGTCGACCGAGTCTCAGATTGACTCAGAGGAGTTCAAAGAGAACAAAGGAAACTTATACCAGGTGCAAGGAGTGCACATCATCAATGAGAGACTAAGCGTCGAAGAATCAGAATAGGGGAATGCAAGAAGTGCAGGAAGAATATATTTTCAAGAGATCCTTCGATCTAAGTTTAGAAAAATCCCAAGAACATAAGGAGTGCATGGGGAGTCAAAAATATCCAAGGAGATCAAGATAACAAGGGATAGCGCTTTTTATAAGTGCAGACAAAGTCCAAGAAACTAAATAGTAGGAGGAGCAAAGGTCAAGGCCTTTGAAAACCTAGAAAATATTCTAAATCATAAGAGATAAGAAGCTCATGAGGAGGACTGAAAATGACCATTGGATCATAGTGCAGAGGACCAACAACCATCTGGTCAAATAAAGGTGCACAAGCCTTAGCGCTTCGCATATGCAAGGGAGTGAACTTACCAAAGTTCTGAAGTCCTGAAGAAAATTGGGATCGTCCATCGTCAAGGAGGACAAGTGGCACAAGATCCATAACTCCAGAAGTTCGTGGACCAGGAGGGGGTGAAATATATGAAGTAGATCATGACCATTGATCACTAGGAGATACATGTCAGTAGACTAGTAGCTCTAGGAAAATCACTTGAAATATTTTCAGTTTGAGAGTTGAAACTCCCAAAGCCTGGAGAGCCGGAGGATATCCGGACTGTCAAATCTAGAGAGACATGTGGAGATGGATTTTGAACTTCGAAGAAATCACTTCGAGAGTTCCTGAGTGAGAATTGAAACTCTCGAAGCCCAGAGAGCCAAAGTATATCTCAACCGTCAGACCTGGAGAATAGGTGGCATGAATCTGCAGACTCTGGGTAAATACCTGAAGTAGGCGTCGACCGTCAGATCATCCGAAGTAGACCTGAGCTGTCAGATACAGAGAACAGGTGGCGTGAATTTGTGGATTATCGGTAAATACCCGAAGTAAACGTCGATTGTTGGATCGTCCAAAGTAAATCCTTGTTGTTCGATTCAATAAGACACGTGGTAGAATCCCATGTATTCCAAGGGAAGTAAAGTTTGAGATTTGAAAAACCCAAAGTCCAAAGATCTGTAGGGATCACAATCATTGATCAGAAGGGGATGCGTGATAGAAGATCTTTCATTGCGGGAGAAATAAAAGTTTGAGAGTTGAAAACTCTGAATCCTGAATTGTCGAAGAAAATCTCATTCGTTGATTTGAAAGGGGAAGATCTCAATCGTCAGTTCAGAAGAATCGTCAAGATCATGATATCAAAGGTCACCTCGCATTGCAGGGACAGAAAGTGATCGAGATTTAATAAGTTGAAGGTGATCCACAATCGAGACCATGGTATTGGTAAAAGGGTACGTGGTGGCTAGAGGTGAATTGCAAGGCGAAAAGCAGTTTGGTTCCAAACCAATCTTTGGCTCACCTACAATCACATGGTTACATGAGGTCACCTCCCATGGTTGCATCAAGGAGGGGCTTATCAGAAAAGGAGCTAATTCCCAAACTCCGAGACTTCACAAGCACGAAGGGGAAGGTCGCGGGTGACATAAGCCCTGCACCAGAAAGCATGTGTTTAGATACAGAATGAAACCAACAAGGTTTCATAGAGTCATTCAACTAAAGAATCAAAGATCCTTGACCGGGAGGTTGTGTATCCTTACGGGGGAGTAGGGGGGATGCATCAGCTAAGTCACGACCTCGAGGAGAGATAATTGGCTAAATGTTGAAAGGAACTGTGGTCGGTCAGGCTCATGATGTGATGATATAGGACCAATCCACGAGTTCGAAAAAAGTCAAGTTCAAGTTTAAATATATTTATTTAAATTGTATTTATATTAATGTATCTTAATAGATTATTTGTGGTCCAAATGTAAACCATGTTCCAATATGTGGATGAATTGTAGACCACGGATGTTTTGGGTGCAAGATGTATATGGAGGAACTATAGATGATGGAAGTTTTGGGTGCAATATTTATAATAGCTCCAACCTGGGGGTCGGTCGAGCTCCCGTAAATCGTTGATGAATACGTTTTTTGCTTGTTAATGCCAATAAGCGAAGCTGTGCATTGAGTTGTCACTAGTAAAAGAAAAATGAATATGCATTGAGGATGACAGGAATACCCTCTTCCGATATGTACAATTTGAATCCCGTCCGAGCGCTTTCAACACTTGACCATTTCTTGACATCTCTTTCACGTATCGTTCAGTTCGCGGGTTCAGAGAATTTCCAATTTCTAGTTGTTGTTTCCTCTGCATGCTACCTTGAGACTTCTTTCCAAGTATATGAAATATGTATACAACTTCTTCAAAAACATACAGAAAAAGATCTTGATAGGAAATAAAATATCAATTGCATATATGAATATATTGGACCTTCTTTTCCCTCTTTTATACTCTACCAAATTCCCATTTATTTTTCCCCTCTACTCTCTCTTTCTCGTTACTTAGTCGTTTTTCCAAAAATGTCTCAATGTGTGCACTGGAAAATTGTGCTCGTGCTTTTATATCGCGACTCCGACCATCCGCTAGCCATTCAATGCCTAACCACTTTTCATATCGCAGATTCCCAGGCAGGCAGGCAAACAATAGCAACTGGACCTCCAATTTCACTTCCAATTGCGGATTCATATTGCACTTCCAATGTTTTGTGACATGCAAACAACAGCTGGACCTCCGTGATATACAAATTTACCGCCACACTTCCACATCATACCATATTCCATGATACATAGTTTGCACATGAAAGTTATGAGACCTGCACTTTGACCTTCGGGTCCTCATGTCTCCTGGGGAACTATTTTCACCCCATTTTGAAGCCCATGCATCTGCCTTCCATATTTATCCATTTATTGGAATCTCTTTTGCACCTCCAATTCCATACTTACCCGAATTTTCCACTTGCAGATTCCCAGATAGGTGGAGTGCACTTCCAGTGTTCCTTGATCTGAAAACAACCCCCTGGATTCTGCGATATACAGATTGACTTATGTACTACTACATCATCCCCTCTTTCATGTTACATAGTTTTCACTGAAAATCTCTGATCAATACAATTTGAACATCGTGGCCTCACATCTCCTTGGGAACCCTTGTTAACCTATTTTGAATCCTGTCTAACCGCTTTCCACAGGCATTTCTTGTAATCTCTTTCATGGATCATCGGGTTGGTAGGTTCATGCAATTTCAAATTCCTAGTCATTGTTTTCTATGTCTGCCACCTTCGCACTTCTTTCCAAGTATATGCAATAAGTATATAACTTCTCCAGAAACATGCAGAAAATATCTTTCTAGGAAATGGGATATCTATTACATATGTGAACATATTAACCCTTCTTTTCCAGCTTCTATACTTAACCAAATTCTCGTTTCTTTGTTCCTTGTACTTTATATTTTATGACGAAATTGTTGGGTGAAAAATGCATATGACGAAAGTGTTGGGTGCAATATGTATATCATAGAACACGTGGGATAATAATTTGATAGCACTAAGTTGGGACGCCACAATGAGATATTTGGCTAAGTGTTGAAAGGGACGATGGTCGCTTGGGATCCTGATGTGAAGATATAGATGGAAACGAGGATTTGGTAGTCCGCTAACCAGTCAATCCGCAGGCAATCCAGAAGCCCGAGAAAGTCAAGTTCGAGTTTAAAGGGATTTTGTTTATGTTTATTTAAAATGTATTCATATTAATGTATCTTAATAGATTATTTGTGGTCCAAATGTAAACCATGTTCAAATTTGAATGGTGTTTTGGGATCACAATTTTTTCTCAAACCCACAAGCAATAGAGAAAAAAATATATGACTTTACATTTTGTATATCTAAGAATATTCTGAAATATAGGAAGTTGCAATATATGCACAATATAGAACAGGAACATGTACAGTGAAATGAGTTAATTTTAAGAAGAAATAATAATTTCAAATAACAACACCAAACATTGAAGATCACCATAGAACAACCTCAAATATTTACATTCAGATAAACTGTGTCACAAAATACAACTGAGAATATTTCCCAAAAATAGTTGTCTTCGAATTTCTAACAAATATACATAGTTCAATACGTATTCTGTGAAATAAAAATGTGTTTTCCATAATGACTCGGATTGGGACTGTCATGTACTACAAAGAAAATATGTACAAGAATGAAGTTTGTAGA
>JZKD02S2069267.1:19127-47799 GCA_000966675.3 Picea glauca | reverse complement strand
CTTAATTAATATCATTAAATCATCTTTGTTTAATTAATACCTTGTTAACACAATTAATCCCCTAATTAGTTTTACTTTATAATTTCTTAAACATTTATCCAACTAGGGTCATTACAAGACCTGAAGCAGTTCGGGTACGGGTCTTTGTTAGTGTCTTTCTTCCTTGAGAGGGTTCCCTTGCTGAGGCTGCAGGTTGAGTGGGATTTATCGGCTCCAACAGATCCAAGAATGCTGAGGTGGTGTCAGCTGATGGCCCGGCATGTGGCTGGACCAATTATCAAATATAATGATACCTTCTTCGATTGGTTGCGACCACAGATGTTGATGGTTGATGATTATGCTTATGTCGGGTTGGATTTCCAAGGAGATCCAGACTTGGTCCTACTCGAGGGCACTCAGTGGGGGAACTTGGTAAGAAGTACACATTTTTATTTTTAAATGTTTTTGTGAATTTTATCATATGCAAATGGTTTTTAAATGTTCATCCAAGGTCTAAATACAAAATTATTTTTTGATGACACAGACGTGGGACCTTACCAACCTCCTGGTACTTCTCCTATTCATCAGCGAGGAGAGGTGGCGCCAGTGCCACGATGGGACGTCGAAGATTATGAAGCGGTGGAACAAAACCTAGAGGGTTTGACAGCAGACATTCCATACATGCCCCTTGGAGAGGTTCCACGACGTTATCAGCATCATACAGTAGGAGTGTCAAAGTCCATTGGCCGACTTCTTCATAGGGTTACCCGGGAAGTCGTGTGTTACCGTGAACGTCATCCATGACATCATTTTGTGGAAGCTATGAGCTTCAGATTTTGAAATTTTGGCCCTCGGACAAAACGTTTTTGTAAAAACTCTTCTGATCGTTATATATACATACAGCTTCTACCAGTTTATCTTGTGTTGTGTGAAAATTGATGTGATTGATTTATAAATGATCCAAATGTCTGTCTAATACATAGTTGGCCAATGCATCAGTTAATGTATTTAGACATCTAGGAATATGTTGATATTCAATATAATCAAAATAACGTTCCAAGAGGCGAATTCGCAAAAACACCCGTAACAATGTAGGACTTCGAATAGTATAGACATTACTTAACTGTAGTACTACAAGATGTGAATCGAGTCGCACAACCAAATGACAGATTCTGAGCGAGATAGCATCAATCAACAATTCGATAACGGTGCTATACTCTGCAATATTGTTGGTCGCACGGCCGAGACACACACCTCATAAGGAGACAAGTTCCTTTGTAGGGGCGTAAATTGCCCATGCAGCGGAAGCAAGGTTCTGATTACTACGTCTAGCACCATCAGCGAAGCCGATGTAAGGTAGCGAAGACTCCGACATCTGGAAATAAAACACAACGTCACATAAGGGCAGAGACCAGATAACAACAAAAGCAAGCTACAGTAACAAACAAGAAGTATGATACAATAAAAATATAGGTACTCGTGCACAGGTGATCTTATGCATAGTATTTCTTCAAGTACAACCCATTTCTAGGTTCACTCAAAGTGATACCATCGTAATCTACTAACTCATAAGCCCCTTTTTCCAAAACTCATCTAACGATATAAGGACCTCGCCACATGGCTTCGAATTTTCCATCTCCTAACATATCTCGATCTTGTTCATAGAGGAGAACAAGATCTCCTTCGGAGAAAATGCGAGGCTTGACATGTTTGTCGTATTGGGCCTTGACACATTTTTTCTGGGTTTCTATGACTAGTGTAGCATTGCGTCGAGTTTCGTCTAATCGCATCAGATACAATAGACATTCTTCCTCAGCATAAGTGTTTGGTAGGAGTTCAACAACTAGTTTTAAAGAGGGTATCTCGCATTCAATCGGGAGAATGGATTCCAAACCATATAGTAACCATAAAGGTGTAAACCCAGTAGAGAACTTGACAGATGTCCGGTAAGCCCACAATGCCGAAAAAAACACTGTGTCCCAACTTGTTTTGTGAATCCCTATCATTCGTCAGAGCATAGTTATGAGAACTTTGTTAATTGCTTCGACTTGGCCGTTGGCTTGTGGGTAATAGGGCGTTGATTTTTCATGGCGAAGACCCAACTTTTCAGTAAGTTCGAACATCATGAAGTTTCTAAAGTGGTTACCTTGATCAGTGACAATAGCTCGGGGAACACCAAAATGAGCTATGATGTGATTAAAAATGAATAATGTTGCGATATTTCCAGTGTTGTCAAATGTCGGCCCCCCGGCCGAGTGGGGGTGACATGTCATGAAATAGATGCCCCATTTCGCAAAGGGACCAATAGAGACCACAGGGTGAAGAGGAGCGGGATGGGACCGTATCTTGTGATTATAGGTCTGGAAAGCATGGCATTTTTGAAGGACGATTATGCAGTCGTTAAATAAAGAAGGCCAAAAATACCCTGCTCGTAAGATCTTCTGGGTAGTAGCATACCCAGACATATGACCACCACAGGCTCCAGAATGGCAATCATTCAGAGATTTCTCAGCTTCATCAAACATTAGGCAGCGTCGAAAAACCGAGTCAATCCCTCGATGATAAAGAGTATCCTTGAGGATAATATATTTACGGGCTTGGTAGCGTATTCGACGTCAGTCAGTACTAGACAAAGTTGGTCGAAAAGGATGAGTTTGGAGATATATGATGATATTTCCATACCAAATATCATCAGAACTGATGAGGAAAAGGGACTCATCAGGTAATGAATCAGCTGCTACATTTTCCGTTTCAGAAAAGGAAAGTCGCATATCAACTCAGCAAACACTAAGGACTTCTTGGACTTGGCGCATTCGAATTCCAAGTCAAACTCCTGGAGTATCACAATCCATTTGGAGTATTTTCCCCCTAGCAATTGACGTGTGAGAATAAGTTGCATAGGGTTGCAGTTAGAAATAACTGTAGTCTTGCGAGAGAGGATATAGTGTCGAAAGAGTTGGACGGCTTGGACAGCTGCCAAGGCCAGTTTTTCGACATGTAAATAATTTATTTCGGTAGGCTTTAGACTTCGACTCAAGTAATAGATAACATGTTCATCGTTAGCATCGTCCTCTTGGACGACAACCATACCAATGGTGTAATCCGAGGCTACAAGGTAAAGGAAATAATCGCGACTGTAATCGGGGGGAAAAAGAAGTGGAGCACGTGTTAGGGACAATTTCAAAGCTTCGAAAGTGTTGTTTGCGATGGTATCCCGTACGAACTTAGACCCCTTTTTGAGGATCTGTGTAAATCCATGAGTTATCTCGGCATAATTTGGGATAAAACGACGAATAAAGTTTGCTTTACCCTACAAACTTTGTAACTGGCGAAGTGTAGAAGGAGTAGGGAGATTAAGGATTGCCTCAACCTTTAAAGGATCAACCCTGATCCCTTGACGCGAAACAATAAAGCCTAGAAGTCAGCTGGATTCCACGCAGAAAACACACTTATGAGGATTCAAACGTATACGGTAAAATCAACAGCGAACGAAAATGGCTCGGAGGTGGGTTGGTTGATCGACTCGGTGCATTGAGTGAGCGGGTGAATCGTCCAGATATGGTTGCACGATGTGCTTGATATCATGGAAAGCATAAGACATAGCGCGTTGAAAAGTTGCACCAGCATTCTTGAGACCAAAGGGGAGTTTTCGATAGGCAAAAGTACCCCAACGACAAATAAAAGTAGTCTTATGTTGATCCTCGGGAACAATGTTGATTTGATTATACCCAGAGAAACCATCCATCAAAGAGAATATTTCACTGCCAGCACAATCGTCGACAATCTGATCGACGAAGGGGGTAGGAAAGTTGTCTTTGGTACAAGCTTTGTTGATATCCCTATAATCAACACATACACAAATTGTGCCTTGTTTCTTGTCGATCGGGACAAGATTGGAAACCCAGTCAGTGAGGGCGACTGGGTATATAAAGACGACTTTGAGAAGTTTCTCGACTTCGAGCTTGATAGTAGACGCTTTACGTGGGTGAACTGGACGAAGGTGCTGCCTGACGGGTTTAGTGTCGGCGTATGTCTTGATCGCATGTATCACAATGTCAGGGTTGATACCCGACATTTCTTCGTATCTCTGGGCGAAGATGTCATGAAATTCTTTGAAAAGGGACGTGTAGGTGACTATTTCGTCAGGGGAATATGAAGCTCCAATATGGACATTTTCGACAATTCCAGGTTTGATGGATATGTCAAGGGGAATAGTGGGCGAGATATTTCTTAAGTTCCCTTCGGAAAAAAAATCGTGTGTGGACTTGGGAATGGTTGAGATGATGACAATGGTCGACGGGGTTGAGATCCGTTGGTAGTTCTCAATGGTATGTTGCTCCAGAAAGAGGATGGAATGATGATGTCCATCATCCCAAGGGGTGTCCTCCATGACAGACATGATCATCTCGTCGGTGGGAAAAATGACATGGAAGGGATCTAGAGATAACTTACCAAGAGAGTGGGTAGAAGGGGTTGCCGATTGAATGCCCTGATAGGCAGATTCGACTGGACTTAACGGCATTGCGTCACCGTAATGAAGATGATCTCCAGGATCAGGTACCATCCATGGGTCGTGAGACGCAGGAATGTCATGAATCGAGGTAGAGATCATGTTGATTGAAGAAATAGACGAGCGTGGAACATCGAGTGGTGGAATGGGGAAAGTACCCATTAACGAAGAATCTTTGAGAAGGCCTACATCGATGTTCTCATAACCCGGTGGGATTTTAGCAATGAACAGTACATTACCAGTACGTGTATTGGAGTTAAATAAGGCTAATTTGTTGACGGTGACTACCTTCCCTTGATGTGGGAAATGTACCAAACGGAAAAGGTTCGACACAACTGCATGCCTGGAATCAATCCAGCTGCGGCCAAGAAGAAGATTGTAATCAAGGGGAGCATTAAAGACTTCCACTTCGACCTGGACTGTTTTGCCTTCTAACGTGATGGGTAACAAAGGAAGGACACCGTAGGGCTTAAAACCAGAGCCATTGAAGGCTTTGAGAGTGTTCTAGGATTCATTCAAAGAGGGAGAGCCAATGGCTTTCCAACAAGTAAGAGACATGACACACGTCGAGGCACCCTCGTCGATAACAGTTCGACAAATGTTTTTGTCAGAGACAATCACTTGGATCTGGAACGCGAGTTGAGGGGGTAACCGTGGAATGTGATCTTCCAAGTCAAAAATTATTAAATTTGTGTCTGTTGGGTCGATTCCACCGATAGGTTTCAACAGTGCCTTCTTTTGTGTGGGACAACTTTGAAGGACTTCGAGGGCTGACATCGCAGAAGGTGCTTGGGGTAGATCTTCAACAATGTTGTAGTTCTAGGCAGCACGAGCATGAGGATTGAAAGACGATTTCTGAATGATGCCCTTTGGGGGGGGTCAAAGAACTGTGTCAAGGCTCGGTCATTCGAGATGAAGAGGACCATTGGGAGGTGGAGTCACGGGAGAGGGTTGTACCAATGAAGGAGGTAGGTCATCAACCTTCTCTTTAGAGGGAGAATAATCTTTGGCTCGAGTGGTGAGTGCAATGTCGTTCTACTTTGATCGCCAGTACACATCAATACATAGGATGTAGTAGAACGTGAGGGTTGGTCATGAATGACCAACTGAGCCTGTTGTTGAGATGGGAAGGGTTGGGACAAAATGGCCGAAGTAGGTGGTTTTGGGGCTCCTTGAAGGAACTTAGTGACCTCGACGCGTCGTGGACAATCCTTCGTGTAGTGATCATCACCACAGATAAGACAAGCGTATCGAGGTTTGCGCTTATCCCTATCGTCAACAGGTGGAGTTTTGGTTCGCTCTACTTGAGAACTATTTTTGTCCTCCTTATTCTTACCCCTTCTCTTTTTGGATTTGTTTTTACCGACTGGGGTAGATTGAACTACATTTACCTCAGAATTCTTGTCGGTGGGAGGGGCAGGAGACGGAGCATTTTGAACATTATAAGAAGTAGGTTTGGGGTTGGTGCTTGAGGTGGAATGTGGTTGGGCATGGAAAGTGACAATCACATCGTCGGTTACATGAGAAGCAGCTGGAGTAGTTGAAGTGGCGGAAGTGGAAGGACGAGGTGCATTAGGTAGTAAGTAGTAAAGGGTACCTATTTGTGAGTAAACGAGGTCAAGGTATTGAGCACGACTTATGGCCTTCTCTTTTGTGACCACTCCACCCATGGCGATGTCACGACCAATGTCATTCACAAATGATTTTGTGAACCACTCTGCTAGAAACTGATCGGGGAGTTTGAGTTTGATGAGACGTCGTCCCCGTCGCCACTCATGAATGTGATTGGATATATGAGTGGCTTTATTTTGTTTGAAAGAACTCAAAATATCGGTCCCCGTTTCATAATGGATCGATAACTGGTAGTGGGTGAGGAAATCCATAGCTAGGGTGTTGAAGTCAGCGAAGAAACCTCGTGGTAATTCTATATACCACTTCACAATAGAACCTGTGAGGGTTCGTTGAAAAAGACATAAATGAATAGAGTCATCCATCAACGAGTTGGATGAGCACCAGAGGTGAAAAGTCATGGCATGATTGTTCGGGTCCTCTCCCGCTTTGCTGTCGAATTTAGGGATGTCTGATGGGAGCTTGGCTGGTATAGAAAGACATTGGGGAGAGTGACAAATTGGATCATTTAAAATCCTTGACAAGTCTGGGAGATCCAAAGTGGCCATGAAGGGTAACTGTCGATTCACATGCGGGTACTAGTGGATTTGGGGAGGAAGCCCCATCAGCAAACCAGTAGGACCATAAGCAATCTGCATATAATGTGAAGACCCAGGTAGATTCGGTGGTGGTTGGAGAGGATAGTAGCTCATGGGATTGTATCCTTGAAAAGGGATGCGAGTTTGAGCATTCGAGCCCCAAATAGGATTGGACGTACCGGGATATGGTTGGCCTATACTAGGGGGTATCACAGATGCAGCTGGAAGCTACTGCCCCCCAGTCGATTGAGGAGTATGTTGTATCAGATGATTCCAATACTGGGCCAAGGATGGAGGTATGTTTTGTCCATAAGGTGGGGTATGTCCTCCTATCGGAGGTGGTGTTCCAATTGGGGGAAGTGTTCCAATTGGGGGTTGTGTTCCAATTTGGATTTGAATTCCAATAGGAATTTTCTCGCTGAGAGGGGGTTGAGTCATACCTCCTTGGTGAAATTGTCCACCAATGGGAATCTGGTAATTTGGTGTGAATGAAGGAATAGTGCCACTAGGATTAATACTGCCAGTGGAGGATGAGAAAGGTCCTCCAAAAGGGGGTTGAGGAAGTGTCGAAATGAAACCAGGAAGAGAGTGCCCAGAAGAAGAGGGACCACCATGAGATCCGTATGGGGTTTGCATAGGAGTGGGAATGGAAGCATTCAATGCACGGTATTCAGGCGGTAGTATCGGGGTGACGCTGGGCATACGCGGTGTGCTGATGGGGGCTTGGCTAACCGCGGTAATACTGGTGTGAATACTTGTAGTATTTGTGTGATGGACCATTTCTATAGGGATGGTCAAGATGTGGTCAGATCACGGGGCGTCTGTACCAGAAAAATAATAGGCAGTAGTAAACGGTATTGTGTCTGGGGTAGAGGTTTCGAAAATCACAGGTGAGACGATGGTCTCAACGCCTAATCCTGCACCAAAAAGTTCCTATCTAAAAACACCTATAGACCAAAAAGGATCTTAGCTTTCTATTCCTGGAAAGGGTCCAACCAGTTATCCATAAGACACAACAACTATGTCTCTTGAAGAATTCACTCGCATAAACTGTCGCTCAGAATCGGGGTGAAGTCGAAATTCCTCTCGAGTATTGGTAATTCAGAAATGTTCTAGAGAGTCAATTCATTCCACTTGTGGCGTGGTAACGTCTTGGACTTCACTCTGCTGAGGAGAGCCCTCGGGTGGGCTTGTAGGCAAGGGTTGAGAACCTTCCAGATGCTCCAGAGATAAACCCTGCATTCTATGTGAACGACGTGGAGGATCTATTTTGAATCAGTTACAAACTTACGAAGAAAATCATATGGTCAACTTGGGTAAACAAACAACACAGGATAGTAAACAAAATCTAGGAAACAATACCAAGCAAACAAGACCTTCTAATTTTGAAGTCACTAGTTGGTGAAAATCCAACGTCGCAACAATGAGACGAGAAGGGGCTGGGCTAGGGTGGAAAAGTTACGCTGACGACCTGCTTAACGGAATTACACCCTGGTGCAAGCTCCCACACATAATCGTGGGTATACCCTCCAAGGAGCTCGAGTGAGTTTGGCCAATGTCGATTCCAGGTACCGTGAAGACTTTCTCCTTCACAGTCACCTTGTTTAAGACCCTAGAAAGATAGGCCGCTAAGGTTACCACTGAAAACAATAAATCTTGGGGGAACAGTCGACAGTCCGATCCACATGCAAGGGTAGGGTATCTAGCCCGAAATCAACTCAAGAGGCTTCCACTCATCATTGTGGGTATACCTCCAAGTGACCCCCATAATACGTACAATCTCTACACCAATATCAACAAAGCAGGGTGAGTAACTCTGTCAATATCAATGCAACCTCGTGTTTGACCCTTGTGTGAGAAGGGCTTCCCAGGACAAAATGTTGTAAATGGAATTTGACACTCCTTAACACAAGATGCTATTGTGTGTTTTGTGCTTTGGAGAGTGTATTTCTCTACCTAGTCCAAAGCGCTAGCCTAGCTAAATGTTGGTGTAATAGAGCCTTACAAAAGAGTTACTAGTTAAATTTTACAATTGCACAGTGTTATTAAGGGTTGTTGTTACTCAAAGGAAGCGGAGATGAAACTGATGTTGTATGAGACTTTGACCCAACGATGCATAGATAGGAATGAAATATATCAATTTTTGTTCAATGAATCCTATGTACGAAAGGGAAAGAGAATTTTTTCGGACCAATCTTGAACTACGATACACAATTTCCTTTAAAATGCAATTGCAACGAATCACGCAATAATAAAAATTCTCTATTGTTCCTTTTTCAATAATTTCAACAATTGATTTTCAATACTTTCGAAGACGAAAATGATTTTGAAAGAACAATGTTGTTCACTTTTCAAAAAGGACCTACACCATAATGGTGAGAGTGAAGAAAACCAAAAACTAATGAACAAGCAATAGACAAAAACCCAAACCAATCTTTCAATGGAAACAAAAATAACAAGCAGACCGAACTTGTCTTTTCATTTGCATGAGAAAATTGATCTTCCAAATAATGAGCAAATGATAAAGACAAAGAATCCCAACTTTCAAACCGATCACTGGTTCTTAACCAAACAAGCACTCAGATTCCAAAATCAGAGAGTATATCTTTGCCGAGAAAAGTCAAGAAGCGAAAGTCGAGAAAAAATGGACAGGAAGAGCCTTTGATTTCCTAAGACTGATTGTGCACAAAATACGAATACAAGAAAACATCAACCAATGGTCCAAGAAGCTCTTTTCAGGCACCTATACTGATTTGGGCAGCTGAACATGCAAAAATCTTAAATCCAAAATTTTGAAAAGAGGGTTCACAGGCTAACAGTGTTACACAGTGCGAGAATGGGTCATTCTCGCAGGCTAGCTTTGAGCAGAGTGCGAGAACTTCGCACTGGACCTAAAAGAAAAGTGCGAACTCAATATATTCTCACAGGACACTATGGGGTTCAGTGCGAGAATGTCTGAAACTAAGCAAATTTTTGGAAAAAGACAAAAAAATTGAAGGGGCTTCTGGACCCAGAGGGTCTATTAGGGTATCCTGAAGACTCAGAGATTGATATGAATGGAGAAAGGTAAGGCAAGAACAAATGGCCAAATAAAAACACCAAAAACCACAAAGAAAACGGGTTGCCTCCCCAGTGGAGTCGCCAATTTTGTTATCGGACTAATCGGTAGGTGCAGACACTAACAGATTTCCCTAGATCCACCTAGATCTAGAACAAAACAGGACAGGACATGATTCTTTCCCTAATTTATGACCATTGAATTATCTAGTAGGGAGGAACAAGTAACATACCTTTGTATCGCTTCCTAGGGTCTCTGTTTCTCCCGCTTTGCTCCAGTGCTCTCATGAGGTCAAGACCAAGACAACACAAACCAACCAAAGTGAAGATAGCAAAATATATTCAATCGTCAACTTATGTGTATGATCAAGGAATTACATAATAAAGTAAGAATGACTTTATGGGAAAAGGACATGCCGTTGTATCATATTAATCGAAAGTAGAAGATACAACCTGTTCACCTTGATGTCGCAAGCTTCCTTTTGGTGGCTCTTGGTTCCAACACACACACACTTGCTCGATCTTTGTATGAAGAATGTCCAATTCCTCTTGATAGACTTGCTAGAGTCTCCAAGTTCCTGTTCAAGCTAGGTCCTTCACACAATTCTTTCACCAATTCTCCAATGAATCTTGCTTAACCTTTTTCATGAGAATTCCGTCAATATATAGGAGAGGATGAGATGGTTACTTGGATAAGAATGATCCCACAATATCAGGGAAACTAGTAAAAAGATAACCATTCGAATTCCAACCCATTCTCTAGAAGATTCCCTTCTAGAACCATCGAGACTTCCTCTTTTTCCAAGCTTGAGAACAAGTTTGCACCCTAGCTATGTAGCACAGTGCAAGAAGTTCGCACCCTAGCTGAAGGAATCCTGTGAGAATGGGTCATTCTCGCACCCTAGGATATAAGCAACCTGCAAACTCTCTTCAAAAATATGTTTTCTGGGAAGAGATGAATGTCACTTTTCTTAGAAGAAAGTTCTTATTAGGAGCCTGAGTACATCATCATCAATACACCATCAAGATGACCAAAAACATGGGTAACACAAGGACAAGATCACTTGGCTATTTTTTCATTTTTAAGGAGTCTGAAAAAAGCTTAACTATGGACTCCGTCAGGAATATTCTTCTGGACCAATTTAAGGAGTGTGAAATAATAAGGTCACTCGGTGATCTTTTCAATTTTAGGGAGTCTGAAAAGAGCTTAACTATGGGCTCCTTGGGGTTCCTTTTTCGTAAGTTTAGTCCCTCAGGCCCAAAAAAGGGATAAAATTATACCTGAGAGTACTCTTCTATAGAGCTGAAGTTCCATAGAGTATAGCTTTGTTCTTACAGTTGACCGTCCAGACTGAAAAAAAGGTAAACTACCGTTGGACAGACGTGACTTCAAATTTCAGTTTAACGAGCATGAAAGGCCACAAGATCGCTCGACAATATTTTCATGTTTAGAGGGTCTGAAAAGGGTTTAAAAGAAGACCCGTTTAAGGAAAGTTCTTCTGGACCAATTGAATGAGTGTGAAGAACCAAGGTCACTTGGCAATCTTTTCATCTTTAAGGAGTCTGAAAAGGGCTTAAATAAGACTCCATATTGGTTACTTTTCTCAGTTAATCTAGACAAGATCGAAAAAAAAAAATGCAGTCTCGCCGGATGTGTCTTTCGGATCCCAAAGTGAGCTTGAAAAACAAAAAAGTTAGTTCATGATAGACTCTTTGTGGGTCGATGCATGGAATCTCCTTGGGGGAGCTGTATGCTCCGATGAAAACATTGTCTATGATGCCAGGGGTTCAAGAGATATTGATAGGTATCGTTTCAACAATGGTTTCCATATTACCCCCAGCATAGATCTTGTGTGTAGCTAAGGGATTAGTATGACAAGACCTATCTCCATTCATAGTCATGGTGAATTATCCTGCTTCGATTCGGCTTAAATCTGGGAGGAAATATGATCTGTGATGAAGATCTTCCCAAGGTTTTTCTAGACTAGTCATTGCTTCGATTACTGCTTCGTCAGAGGGAAAGACTAAGTCTAACAAATCAGTGTTAGTGAGAGAACCATGAGCCCAAATAGGCTCTATAAGTGGATCTAACTCTTGTGCGGGAGTTGGATCAGTGTTAGATGAAGCTTGATGGACTAAAGAGTACGCTACTTCAACGGTGGACAAGGGCATGGACATACCCGAGTGCCCTGCCTCATCCATCATGGCTGATGGGGAAGGAATTATCCATTGATCATTGAAGTAAGTTGTGCAAAACAATGAAACTTGAAAAATCTCAACCTTATGGTGATTAGATATAAATTTGATATCGTCGTGAGGAGGTGGGTAATCGAAGGTACCCATCAAGGATGGGCACAAACCAACTCCTATGTTGATGACACCTGGTTCAGGATTATCAATCATCGGGACCGTGGATGCCCCCAAAGCTGGGTCAAGTCTGGAGAAAGAAAATTTATTGATGGTCACTATATGGCCCTCATGTGGAAACAACAAGACCTGGAAAACTGTAGAAACCATAGCTTGCATAGCATAAGTCCAACTCCATCCTAACAAGAGGTTACAGTTGAGGGGAGCATCGACTACCTCTACTTTGACACACACAGTATTCCCTCCTAACTGCACAAGGAAAGAAGGAACGATGCCATGTGGTCGAAACAAATGACCGTCGAAAGCAGTGAGGAGAGTAGGTGATGGAGACAAAACAGACTAGCCAATGGCCTTCCAACATGCCAACGACATAACGCATGTCGAGGCACCCTCATTGACCACCGTGCAGAAGATATTCCATGTAAAAGTTTTCTTGGGATAAGCCACTACTATCTAAAACACTACGTGGTAAGGCAAACGAGGTTTTAAGTCGGTCGTATCTAACATGATGGTACCCGGATTACAAGTCTCAGTAGAGCCCAAAGTGGTTAACAAGGCTTTCCTCTGAGCAGGGCATCTTTGGAGGACCTCCAAAGAAGACATCGCACAAGGGGTTTGTGATAAATATTCCACCACAGAGTAGTTCTGGGTGGCCCTTGTGTTTGGGTTATGAGAAGCTTTTTTAAATGCACCTTTTGGAATGTGTGTCATTATTTCTCCCAATATCTTCTTAATCTATAGAGGAAGAGATGGGAGGTCAGCTTCTTTACCCTTCTCAGAAGCACTTGGTTTACTATAATCATGCACTCTAGTCGATATGAAAGCATCACCCCTAACCATATATATGTTCACGGATGAGGGGTTGTTCGGAGGCGGGCAGGTTTCTTGTCTGCCCTCTTCCGTTCTTATAGAGGCTTGAGTTAGATTTTGCCCATGTTGAAATGGGTTCGTCAACACTGCCTGCTATTGCTGCATGACAAATTTTTGGGCCTCTGGAAGTCGAGGACATAGATGGGTCGGGTGGTATTCCACGCACAAGTTGCATGGATACCTCGCCTTTTGTTTTTCAGTGTTGTCCCCGCCAACATTATCATTGGGTTTTTTATCCCCCTTACCCTTCTTTTGTTGTTTTTTCTTCCCTTCAGGATATTGGGTGGCCTTTGGGTTAGTCGACTACACAGTGTGTACTTCCGACATTTTGGTAGGGGGAGCAACCAAAGAACTAATTTGGCTGGCCATTGTGTGTTGTATAGATAACTACTGCAATTTCTATATCAATTTCTCAACAGGCTTTGTTTGTGCTGAATCAACAATACCATTGGCATGTGGTCTAGCTCTCTGTCTAGTTTTATCCAATATTGAACATGGTGCATCTGGCAAGATGTTGTATAATAAACTGAATTGAGAATAGATGAGCTAAAACTGTTGAGCCCTCATGATGACATCTTCTTCGGAGAAAAATCTGGACGTCGCGACGTCTTTGGATAACTACAGGACCAAAGACTTAAGGAACCACTCAAGCAGGAATGCTGGTGGGACTGGTACCTTGATTAAACTCTTTCGACATCTCCATTCTTAGATTTCATCAGAGATATGGTCCGCTGTTGTCTGTTCAAAATTAGCGATCAGTTCTGTGCTAGTGTCGTATCTCTCACAGGTAACTGGAAATGGTTAAAGAAATCCATCGCCAGTTCACCAAAAGAAGAGTATCTTGAGCGATCAAGCTCAATGTACCATTTTGTGGCACTCCCAATGAGAGTACGTTGAAACAATTGCAACTATAGGGAGTCATCTTTCAATGAGTTAGATGAGCACCAAAGATGAAAGGTAGTCACATGATCTCCTGGATCTTCATTAGGCTTGGATTCAAACTTTGGAATGTCTGAAGGAAACTTCGTCGGCATAGGAGGCCAACGCGGATCATGACAAATAGGGTCATTCAACAACCTTGTCAAATATGGCAAGTGTAAAGTCGCCAGGAATGGTAGTTTGGGTTGCTGCTGATAACCTAGGAAAAAGGGTCCTGGAGTTTGACTGGCACCAGGTTGCCAGGAAAAGTTTGGTTGTTGGCCCGGATACTGGTAGAAACCATGGCCCTGGCCAGCATAAGAATTTTTCATATGTGGAGACATCATCGGCTAATTTCTCAAATAGGACATAGATGGTTGGGCATGCATTGTATTCAAAGGACTTTGGGAAGGATTACCCCATGTCAATCCCCTGGGGATAGGCATAGTAGTTTGTCCGGGGTTCCATTGATTGTGGAAAGAATTACCCCAGATCAACATTCCAGAGGAGGGAATGGATCCTTTCCTTGAATTCCAAGGTCCTGCTAGGTTTGCCCCCTGTGCAGGAATAGTACCATGCACAGGAGTAGATTGTCCAAAAATGGGGTTGCCCCCAGTTTGGAAAGTGGATGATGAGAAAGTGTTGTTACCAAACGTTCCGTTCCAAGAAAACGGTGTTGAACTTACCGGCATACTATGCGAAGGTGGTCCTTGACTCCCTGCTCCAAATAAACTATTATGTGTAGGTTTCCCGACGGATTGCTGATGAGAGCCACTGAGTGAAGGGGACAAAGGAGGGATATGACCTCCTCCGTAAGGAAAAGCGTTAAAAGGGACAGGAGTTCCCCCCATGTGACCTTGCAGAGGAGCGCTAGAGCTCCCTGCCCCCAAACCCAAAGTCTATAAAGTGGAGTAGGAAAGTACAGGACTTGTAATCGAACTAGGCATCCTGTATGAGAACGAAGGGCCTGTCGCACTTGGTGTAAAAGGGGTTGTGGCTGCTGCCAAAGACGGGTTAGGACCACTATGTGAAGTAGTTGCGGTCGAAACCATGGTGTCTCTAAATGACGACGATGGGTTAGGAGATGAAAGCTCTCCTGTGGTGACAACTGTGGTGGGAATCGAAGAATTCCCAGAAGGAGTAACAACATTTGTTTTCATTGTTGTGTGCGACACTGTCTGGCGCTTGTGAAATTGAATTGGTACAATGAAAGGTGCCAAGAAATCAGTGGTTGGGGTCTCAACCGGGCCAAGAGAGGTTGCTTCAAGGTCCAAAATGGTCAATTCCTCAGGGGGTTGTTCGGGCACAATGGTTTGTAATCCAGTTGCTTCAAAAGACCCTTGTTGGTCTAGCTTTCACCTTAATGGTGGCGGGGGTGGCTCCAGTGTAACCGACAGTAGGCCAAGAAGCCTTCATGACCGACAGATCTTGGGATCCTCCACTGTGTGAGAATATCCAAGACACTCTAAGGTAGTCTAAACATTCAAAAGTAACACACACTAAAAAAAAGTCCCTAGAACATAAGACAAGAAAACACTAAATTAATTGGAAGAACAGTTACAACAACCAACACTAGAGCAACTTACCAGTGCAAGTGAAACTTGAACACGGAAGCACCCTCCAGGTATACTCTGCAAAGCGTGGCCCGATGTTTGTCCTATGTACCATGGTATACCCCCGCAGTCACCTGAGTATGTCCCTATCAAATATTGGCAACTAGGTTGCCAGCACGCGAACTGAGGACCTCGAACGGATTCGAGACCCACAAAGACCCGTGGAAAATGCAAACGATGGAATCCCAAAACAAGCCCTCTATATATGTTCTCCACTACGATTGGTCCAACTTTGGAGGGGTTATCTCCACTACCTTTCCACACGTGACCTCGTGTTTATCCCCTATGTTAGAGGGGGGTCCTAGATAACTTTCATGACACTAGACTTAGACACTCCCTCTGTCAGACTCCAATGTTTGATGTAAAATGGCCTTGAAGAGTTTTCTCTCCAACCTAATCCAAGGCCCTAGTCCATAACTAGTTGGTGAACCCTACAAACATAAAAGTCTAGAAGATTTTAAATTTAGCGTTAATTTTATCGCTTTGTCTTACGTCAAGGGGTATGAAGGTGAAACTGATGATGTGTAACAGATGAAAGAAAAAAATGAATAAAAAAAGCTGCAAACAAAACTTTTACTGAATGCAAAGTTTCAACAACTTTTCAAAAGAAATATTTTTTTAACTTTTCTAAGATTTTGGATAGCAAACTCAAAGGAATTTCACTCAACTATGAGCCACTTATGATATAAGTGAACTGAAAAAACTTATGAAATAAAATACTTTTCCCTGGCTAATAATGTAGAAACACACTTTTCAACCAAACAAGAAAATGAAAAGAGATTATTTATTTATTTATTTAAATGCTAGTAAAGTAAGAAAGGAAAAATACTGACAAGCAAAAAAAACCAAGAAAAACAATTCTGGCCTAAATCGTAGATCGCAAAGAATCAGGTCAAAAACCACACACTAGCAATTTTAAAAACAATGACTCTCACACTTGTATAAAAACCTTAATTTTTTTTTTATTTTTATGACAAATTTTTAACTGAGAAAAAGAAGGCTGAGGATAAGATTAATCCTAAGCTACTGACTGCTCACAGTAGAGATCCAAACACCCGAGAGGAATAATTCTAATCAAAGGAAAGGATGACTGCCTTACCCTCAACAAAAGGTATCCTGCACAAGCACGCGACTGTTACTAAAAAAAAATGTGTGTGAACGTGCGCTGGATAGAGACAGAGGGCGTGTACACACGGGTTGACCTTGTATAGGCCACATGTATATCTAAACTCTGAGAAAAAATGAAAACATATAGACCAAACTAGGAAGAGACCATTGATATTGATAACCTGGATCCCTTGAAGGCTTGGACACTCTTTCTAACAGAAAAACAACTAATGTAAGGAAAAAATGATAAAGAAAAAACAATCTAAGATAGGACTGCTAGAAAACAAGACTTCGGACAGAATTCCAGAAAACCCCCTGAGAACATGTGATTCTGATAGGGAAGAGGATGACTGCCTCTGAGGTTCTCTTAACTCTACATGCTACTGCTACCTCTACAACTAGCGTTCACACGCAGACTATAAGAGGGTAGGGCGTGGGCACATATGTGCAAACCTTATTCAGGCTGCGTGTACCTCTGTGGGTCCCAAAAAACACAGTCAAGCAAAAGTCAGGGAAAGCTGGTATGGAAAACTAGACTCCCTGCTATCTCAGACCTTAAAAAAACTAAAAAGAAAAGACAGACAAGAAAAACTAGTCTTTAAAACTACATAAAAACTAAATAAAATTCCAGGAACCCTAGAGAGTCTCCCCAATATGGTCACCAATTCTGTTGTTGGGGAAAAACACCATACAGACTAGCAAATAGAGTTCAGACTTTGCATGGAGATATGACCGAATAGAAATTACTTTCTACCTTCATCCCTAGATTTAAATCCCCTTTTCTTAGTAAATGCATGGAAAGATCAACCTACCTCATTCCCAGCATTTGATGTTGATCCTCCATTGTGCTTGATTACTTGTTCGCAATACTCCTTCCAAAGCTGACATGCATCCAAGACAAGCAAAAACTATGCATGCATACTACTTATTTACTAACGGGTTAGAAATCCAAACATATACTAATCAAACTATAAACAGTTCATGAATTGGGATGGGAAAAGCATTTTATTTATTACTTTGAATGAGTCAACTTACAAAATTTGAGACCGGCCACCACTCCTCGAACCTGATCCTGGGCTCCTCTTCTTTTGTCCTTCAACTTCTTTTCTTTCATTCTCCTTTGGCACAAGGAAAGGCTAAAGGGTTGGGACAATGGGAATACGTAAATGGGCAGAGTTTCTTTGCTATATTTTTCCTCCTTCCAAATGGGACCCATACCCCTTCTTTTATAGGCTAGAAGGAGCTAGGTATTTGGACAAACCCTTGGCCATGCATGGTGGGGAGTTTCAGTTAACTCACCCATAGCTTTTTGTTCCATTGGAAACTTTCCTTTTTTCATGCTTTTGTCGGTCCACACAGGCTCTTTTGGGTCAGCCAGCATGTACACGCATGCAGTAATGGATTAGGGCACGTGGGCCTTTATAAAAGAGGATTTTCAAATATTTGTTCAACAGTGCTTTGGAAAAGAAGGGATATGAGTTGGCCTGATGTCAGGTAAGCATGTGTGGTGCAATTTAGGATTATAACATTAGGATTTACCAAGAGTAAGGTAGACTCAAATCTCTACTTCAAAATTATGGATAATGAACCAGTAATATTACTATTGTATGTGGATGACTTATTCTTAACTAGAGAAGAAAAGCTCATCACTGAATGTAAACAAAGACTTGCCGCAGAATTTGAAATGAAAGACCTTGGCCTAATGCATTACTTCTTAGGTATTGAGATATGGCAGAGTCCAGCAAGGATCTTTCTTAACCAAGGGAAGTACATGGTCGAAATCTTAAAGAGATTTGACATGCTAGAATGCAATCCCATGAATACACCCATGGAAGCGAAGCTGAAGCTGTTGGTCGATACTTCATCGGACTTGATAAATGCCACAGTGTATAGACAGATTATTGGATCTCTGACGTACCTGAAAAATACCAGACCAAACATTTGTTTTGCAGTGAACACCTTGAGTCAGTTTCTGGTAAAACCCAGACGTGTTCACCTAGTGGTTGCAAAACATGTGATGAGGTACCTTAAAGGTACAATGGATTATGGTCTCAGCTATGATGGAGATCATGACTTCACATTGAGTGGATATACTGATGCAGATTGGGCAGGAAGCATTGCAGATAGAAAAATCACTTTCGAATGTTGTTTCAGTTTGGGATCAACCATGATCTCATGGCAGATTAGGAAGCAATCCAGTATTTCTCTCAGCACAGCGGAAGTAGAGTACATTGCCGCATGTTCTTCTAGCTACAAAGCTATATGGCTTCAAAATTTGCTAACTGGCCTATTTGACTTGAAGATGAGAGAAACCGTGATTCTATGTGACAACCACAGCTGCATAAAGATGACAGAGAATCCTGTATTCTATGATAGATCGAAGCACATAGAGATCCGCTATCATTTCATCCGCGACATGGTACAAATAGGACCCTTGAAGCTCCAGTACATTAGAACGGATGAACATGTTGTTGACGTGTTGACCAAACCTCTATCTCATGTAAAGTTTGAACACTTTCGAGATAAGCTTGGTATAGTCCGAAAGGACCCTCCCTGAAAGGGGGAGTATATATATATTTATTCCTTGCTTCTGACCTCGCTGTTAGATGTAAAGTAAGATGAGTCATTTCTTTTGACCTCGATGTTAGACGTAAAGCATGACGTTGTGTGTTCCTTGCTTCTGACCTCATTGTTAGATGTAAAGCAAGATGAGTCATTGCTTCTGACCTCGCTGTTAGACGTAAATCATGACGATGTGTGTTCCTTGCTTCTTACCTCGTTGTTAGACGTAAAACAAGATGATTCATTGCTTCTGACCTCGCTGTTAGACATAAAGCATGACATTGTGTGTTCCTTGCTTCTAACATCGCTGTTAGACGTAAAGCAAGATGAGTAATTGCTTCTGACCTCGCTATTAGACGTAAAGCACGACGTTGTGTGTTCCTTGCTGTTGACCTCATTGTTAGATGTAAAGCAAGATGATTCCTTGCTTCTGACCTCGTTGTTAGACGTAAAGCAAGATGTTGATATGTTCCTTGCTTCTGACCTCGTTGTTAGACGTAAAGAAAGATGATTCCTCCTTTCTGACCTAGTTGTTAGATGTAAAGCGAGATGATGATGTGTTCCTTGCTTCTGACCTAGTTGTTAAATGTAAAGCAAGATGATTCCTTGCTTCTGACCTCATTGTTAGACGTAAAGCAAGATGTGACTGACACTGAGCTACTAGCTTAACCATTGTGACAATGAGCCAGTGTAGTATTGTGATGTGCTAGCCTAGTGTTGTGATGAGGTATCATTTTTACTAATACATTTTGATGCAGATGATGATGGCATTCTTTCGAGAATGATGATGTTGTCGATGAAGAAAACTTCCGATGACTCATAAATATGCTAGCCAATGTTTTAAGATGATATTGGCGATACTTTCCTCCTGATGCCACTGATGATGCAGACCTCTCTCGCCTGATGTTGTTGAAGAAGACCATTCTTGTTAAGGGGGAGTGTTGAAATAATGTAACTGCAAAGAGTATTCTTATTCTTATTGTTATTTTATTCATAGGATTAATCCCCAATGTGGATTAATCATGTCGGTAATTGTATTAGGACCAAATCCCATTTTGTGGATTGGTCATCGGACAATTGTAATAGGAAGAATAAGAAGTCGCCCCCAACAATTATTATTGAGACCTAGAATTAAATTAAAGGTGGGTTTACCCGCCCAGAGTGAGGTGAGCCCTGCCAGTGAAACCCTTTCACACGTGCCAGTCTTGTATATATAGGGAGGCTAGCGCCTCACTTTATCACACAACTCACTTACTCATTCTCTTATGAGGCAAGCTGCAATTACCAGTTGGAGAGAGGGAGAAGAGTGGTGCATCTTTTGGAGAGGACTATTTGTATTGGTTTGAGTTATCTCTTGAACATTGTATTGGCAATTTATGATAAGGAAGTTTTTGCTGGGTTGTCTTCCCCTAGAGGGTTTCCCAGGATAAATGTTGTAACTCTTGTGAATGTGTATTTCTCAGTGATCTTGTTCTTATGTTTCTCTTATCTATTGAAATGAAAAGAACTATAATAATGGCATAAACATTAACACTAACTGTCTGCAGAAGAAGAAGAACAAGAAGGTTGTTGGAGCTGTAGCTGGTGAGGCCCTTGCCTTGAAATTTTAACTTGACTTCTCTTTGATCGCATGCATGGATTCAAGTGCATTGGGATCGGTGTGGTATTTGGATAGTGGCACTTTCTTCCACATGACGGGAGATAAGGAGATTTTCAGTGACTTGGAGGAGAAAGATCTCAAAATGCATATTGATATGGGAGACGATGGACGATATAGTGTGAATAGAATTGGTACCATTACCTTTTAGAGGGAGTGAGGTAAACCATTTCAATTGAAATATGTTATGCATGTTCCAAGTCTGAAGAAAAATCTAGTCTCAGTTGCAATGTTGGAGGACAGAGACTATGATGTTGTTTTCAGTGATGGAAAATATTTCATGCGACATAAAACAACGGGTCAAGTCAAGAAGATAGGGATTCGAGTTAAGAATCTCTACAAGATGGAGGTATATGGCTACACTTCCATGATGGGAAAGGCAGAAAAAGTGGTGAGTCAGGATAAAGGTGAATTATGGTACAGGCGATTGGGCCATATTCATCATGGAGCCTTGAATATCATGCAGAAAATATTACTGGACTTCCAATGGGAGCACTTGCTGAGTTAGATCAATGCAAGGGTTGCACCATGGGGAAGTATGTAAAGTCCACCTTTCATGAAAAGGAGAACCATGATTCGAGGATCCTAGAGAGAGTTCACACAGATGTGTGTGGACCATTCTCAGTTGATTCAACAACAAAACATAAGTATTATGTTGTTTTTGTTGATGAATTTTCTCGTAAATGCCAGATCTTATTCATGCAGAAGAAGGATCAAACATTCTCAAATTTCTGTGAATTTAAAGCATTGGTGGAGAAAGAGTCGGGGGAGCAAGTGAAAGCTGTGAGGAGCATTAATGGTGGAGAATACATCTCTAACAAATTCAAATACTTCTGCAGCAAAGACGAAATTCAAAGAGAACTCATAGTGCCTCATAACCCACAACAAAATGGGGTCACGAAGAGGAATAACAGAATGATCGTGGGTGAAGCACGAGTGATGTTGCATGATCAGGGCCTACCAATGCATTTGTGGGTGGAAGCATGCAATATTATGGTTTATGTGTTTATGTGCAGAACCATTGTCCTCATAGAGTACTTGGCATGAGTACACCTGAAGAAGATTTCATTGGTAAGAAACCTGATGTTTCTCATTTTAAGATTTTTGGCTCATCTATTTATGTGCACGTGACCAAGGATGGCAAGAAGAAGTTGGAATCGACTGCTGAAGTTGGGATATTTGTGGGGTACATAGAAACACCCCATAATTATTGTGTGTATTTTCCTAATAGTAAGATGATTGTTATGCGATGGGATATGAAATTTGATGAGGGGAAAGCCATGTGGTTGTCGCTTGAGAGGGAGTTGGAATTGCATGCAGAGGAGGAATTGTTGGCTCCCAAATATGAGTCTCAAGATGTGGACCATCCACATGAGGAAGTTCATGGAGTGGAGGAATCCACTCATGCAGATCTATCCATCAGAAATGGTAGAAATCACACCACAGAAGCTGACAGATTGAGACTAGACGTTGCACAGAATGTAGGAGCCCCTACTTCACAGCGCAGACAGAGACAATCTCCTGATCGATTTACTGGATACATGGCTCTCATGAGAAAATGTATTGTGACTGAACCATCTTCCTTTCAGGAAGCAGTGTAGGATCCCACATGGGTTGATGCAATGGTGGAGGAGTATGACTCCATTGTCAAAAACACTGCATCGGAAATTTTCCCAAGACCGGTTGACAAATAAGTGGTAGGTTCAAGATGGATCTACAAGGGTGAGATTTTAATCATTGTTCTTTATGTTGATGATTTAATACTGACTCGTGATGAGCAGCTGATACACTCATGCAAGGAGGATCTTGCAAAGGAGTTTGAGATGAAGGATTTGGGCCTTCTTCATTATTTCCTTGGATTGGAAATATGGCAACGAGATGGTGAACTTTTTTTGTCTTAAGGCAAGTATGCAAGGGAGATACTGGGTAAGTTTCACATGGAGGGATGAAAACTCATGGATAATCCTCTTCCAGGAAACTGGAGGAAAGAGAATGCTACTTATGGAGAGGTAGTGGATGCTACTGTCTATCGACAGTTAGTGGGTTCGCTAATGTATCTAGTGAACATGAGTCCGGATATTTGCTATGCAGTTAACCAGCTGATTCAAGCGATGGTTAAGCCTACGAAGCTATTTTGGAAGGCAGGTAAGAATGTCCTAAGATACGTGAGGAGCACACATGAGTATGTATTATGGTATAGAAAGGTGGATGAGGCGAAGTTGCATGGCTTCACGAATGCAGATTGGGCGGGCAGCCCAATGGGCATAAAGAGCACATCAAGGGGGATCTTTAGTATCGTATATACAATTGTTTCTTGGTACAACAAGAAGAGGAGATCCATGGCACTCAGTTCAAAAGAAGTGGAATACATGGAAGTGATTCAAGCTGCATGTGAGGCTATCTAGATGAGAAGGATCTTGGTTGGTTTGTTTGGTTCTCATTTAGATCCGACAGTGATTCATTGTGATAATCAGAGTTGCATTAAACTCTCGATTAATCCTGTGTTTCATGATAGATCTAAGCATATAGATATATGTTATCATCATCTCAGATATTGTGTGCAGTAGAAGATCATGTTGCTTCAGTACATTCCTATGAAAGATCAGGATGCAGACATTCTGACGAAGGCGCTCACCAGGAGAAAATTCAAATACCATAGAGATAGGATTGGGGTGAAGGATAATCCCTTTATTGTTGAGAGGGAGTGTTGAAAATTCAACAAGAAATGTGTGTCTAATTTATTTTTCCCTTAAATAAATTGGACAATAAATATTAATCTATTATCTCATAATTGCTTGAAAATAGTCAACTGAAATGGAAAATTAGTTAGGAAATTCGAGTTCAAAGGTTGATTGGTGGGACATCCAAGTCGAATTAGTTGTAATTGAGTGATTCGAAGTTGTAACAGAGTTGGAGGTGTAGTTATGTGAGTTGTTAAGTAGTTTAACTCAGTTAAGTGAGTTAATTTCAATTGTACTAGTTGTAACTGAACTTACACTTGTGAGAGATCAGTGAATTAATTATTAAATAATTCACAATCTGTGATCTCACATGCAGCTGAAGATTTACCATTGTTAACTACATGCATGTTAGATCCAGTGGAGACCCAGTTGAGATAACAGGTGAAAGAGACAAGTTGACTATCAGTTGTGACTTTAGTGGGCACATTCATGCAACCAAACACACATTGGATGTGCCAATGAGGAATGCACAACCTAGGAAGAGGAATTCATTCATTGTAGTGTTTTCCATTAGTAGGGATTGTGCAGAGGAGGCAGGTTGTCTGGAGGTAGTAAATTGGCACATGCATTTGCCAATTTTTGTATGACAGTGTGAGAGGATTGTATATTGTACTGAGAGCTCTTGGATTAGAGTTTTGTATGAGATTTTTTCATGATCCATGATATAAACATAATATATGATAGTGGGGTTTTTAGCTTTATGCTTTCCCGATAAAAACATCTATGTTATGTGTGATTGATCTTTCTTCTTGATATTGCAATTGGTGATCATGTTTTAAATTCCGCGAGAATTTTGTAGAAGCGATTTTGTATTTAACAGTGGCCTATAATTGTTAGATCAGGAGAATCCAGGAAATACATAATTTTTATTGAAATTTCTACACCGATGGTTGACGGTTGTGAATCATTCGTTGGGGAGTTGGGATGATGATCGGGAAGTTGGGCCAATAATGAGAGGATCATGAAAGCCAAGAAGAGATCATTCAAAGCCTGAACATGCTGCAGAATCAAGTCAACAAAGATTCAAGCACAAGGAAAGAAGCTAGTGCCAAGTAAGTGGATGAGTCTAGGTATCATGATAGGATAGATTATCATGGAGGATATAGACAATCGAGGAGTATTAGTGGGAATAAACACCAACATTCCCCAGGGAACTCGACTAGAAAAACATATGCACATTCAAGGTTGTTAAGTAGCCCAAGTATATCTCCTATCAGGAATCAAAGAAGGAGACATGGGTCAAATATCTTACAAGGTGAATTGAGGAAAATCAGTCCACCATCATTTGATGGAGAAAAAAAGAAAGGTGAATATGCAGAAGCATGGTTGCTAAGAATGAGGAAATATTTCTAGCTTCATAACTACTCATCAAATGAAGAAGCCAAAATTTTAGTCTATCACCTTCAAGGAAATACATCTATGTGGTGGGATCGACTAAAGCAGGTTAATCACCTTTATGAGAAAATAATTTCTTGGAAGAAGTTCAAGAAATAGTTTTAGCAATAGTACCTATCATAGCAATATTATGACAAGAATATGGAAGAGTTATTTGAGCTCAAAATTGGTAACATGACCATGGATGAACATGAGAGAAAGTTCTTGGAACTTCTTAGGTATGTGAGCTTCATCATAGATGAGAAGGTAAAAATTCAAAATTTCCTTAGTGAAATGCCATCCTTTTACAAGGATAAAATCCAGTTTGATGAGTCCAATAATTTAGAAGAAACTGTAAGAAATTCTAAGTATTTCTATGATCATAATAGAGGAAATCAATCTTTCCAAAGGGCCTGGGATGACAAGAAGAAAGGAAGGATGGATCAAAGGAAGAAAGGATTCAAGCCACCTTTCATGAGTAATATATCTCAATCATATCAACAATGAAAAGCATCTCAAGGTGATAAAAAAATGACAGATTCCTTGGAAAATAGGCCAATAAAACAACCCATAAAGTGTTGGGGATGTGAAGGAGATCACATGTATAAATAATGTCCTCACTGAGGAGATAAGATGAATATTTTTCATAGTGTAAAGGATAAGGAGACAATAGAGGAAGTGGGAGAAAGAATGTCAAGAATACATGTAGCCTTTGACAATAGACAGACAGACTATAAATCCCACATGATTGAAGTGGAAGGTAAGATTGATAATCAACCCATATCTAATTAAATTTATTTTGGATCTACTCATAGCTATATAGATCCAAAGTTAGTTGAAAGATTTAAATTGAAGAAATGTTAGGATGAAAAATCTTGGTTAGTTCAGCTTGCTACTGAAACCAAGAGAAGACTTAATGAACTTGTTAAAGAATTCCCTATAAACATGAATGGAAATAAAAATAAGGAATATTTGAAAATCATACCATTGGGGTCTTATGAATGCTTGATTGGTATGGATTGGATAGAAAATTATCATGTTGTTTTAGATTTTTATAACAAGGTGTTCACATGTCTTGATGAGGAAGAGAATTCAAGGATGGTGCAAGGTATTCCAAGTCATATATCTATCAGAGAGATTTCATCATTGCAGCTGAAAAGAAGTTTTAGAAAAGGGTGCTAGATATATGCAACCCATATGGAAGATCCAATGAAGGATAAGGAGCCAAGTCTCGAATATTATCTAGTATTAAAAGAGTATGAAGATGTGTTTGAGGAGTTTCCAGGATTTCCACTAAAGAGGGATATAGATTTCTCAATTGATTTAATTCCTAGAGCTTCCCCAGTATCTAAGACTCCCTATAGAATAAACATGCCAGAGCTAAAAAAGTTGTAAATGCAACTAGAAGAATTGTTAAAGAAAGGGTACATGTTCCCAAGTGTTTCTCCTTGGGGTGCCCCCGTTCTTTTTTTCAAGAAGAAAGATGGAGCACAAAGCTTATGTATTGACTTCAAACAATCGAAAAGGGTTATAGTCAAGATCAAGTATCCTTTTCCAAGGATTTATGACCATTTTGATTAGTTGAAAGGAGAAAAGATATTCTCCAATATTGACTTGAGGTCAGTCTATCATCAAGAGAGAATAAAAGAAGAAGTTAGTATAAAAATAACATTTAGGACATGGTATGGACATTATGAATTTGTCGTGGTGCCTTTTGGATTGACAAATACACCAACTACATTTATGTGTATAATGAATGGGGTGTTCAGATATTTCCTGGATAAATTTGTAATTGTATTCTTGAACAATATTCTTATCTATTCCAAAATAGAAGAGAACGAGAGACATTTGAGGATGGTGCTACAAGTGTTAAGAGAACACCAATTGTATGCCAAATTGAGTAAATGCACCTTCTATCAAAAGTAGATCCATTATTTGGGTCACATTGTTTCAGAAGAGGGAATAATAGTGGATCCATAAAATATTGAAGCAATCAAGAGTTGGCCATCACTAAAAACATATTTCAGAATTTAGATAATTTATGGGTCTAGGTGGTTACCATAGGAGATTCATTGCAGGATTCTCCAAAATTGCACATCCAATAAAATATTTGCAAAATAAAGGAATAAATTTTGAATGGAGTGCTAAATGTAAATATTTCTTTTCATTTCTTAACGGATTCGTTAACTAATGCACCTATTTTGAAAGTTGCAAATCTAGATGAGAATTTGTTTTTGTGAACATATGCATGGAAGGAAGGGTTCAGTGGAGTCCTTCTACAAAATGGACATGTAATTTGTTATGGGTCTAGAAATTTGAAGTAACATGAAACAAATCATGCCACACATGACTAAGAGTTAGAAGCTATAGTACGTGCCTTAAGGATGTGGAGGAATTACTTGATGGGTAGAAAATTTGAATTAAGGACATACCATAGTGGTTTGAAATATATGTTTGAACATCCAACACTAAACACTAGACAAGCTAGATGGTTGGAATTTCTTAGTGAATATAACTTTGATATCAAGCACATAAAGGGAAAAGAGAACAAGGTGGCTAATGCACTTAGAAAAAGGGTGCATAAAATGCATGCTACAACCATTAGTATGTATAGGACATATTTAAAAGATAGAATTATAGAGGATGTAACAACAAATTAGAATTATGTGCAAGTTAAAGAAATATTATAGAAGAATGATATACAACAGAAATGTAAATATTACAAGATGGAAGAAAATGGAATTCTCTTATTTCAGAACAGATTTTATGTTCCCAATTTACAGGAATTGAGAAATTTAGTTCTAAAGGAGATGTATGATGTTCCATATGTTGGAAATTCATGATATCAGAAAACTATTACAGTTGTAAGAGGCCAATATTTTGTCCTGGTATAAAGAAAGATGTCACTTATTATTTGTCTAGGTGCATGGAATGTCAAAAGGTAAAGGATGAGCACATACATCCTCCAGGGTTATTGACGCCATTTCCCATTCCTAAATGGAAATGGTAATTTTTTACTATCAATTTCATTACTAAATTTCCTAGAACAACCAGGACACATGACTCCATCATAGTAGTGGTGGAAAAACTCACAAAGGCTCCACATTTCATTCTGGTAAAAGTAACTCATAAGGAAGCCAATATTGCAGAATTTACATGAGAGAAATTGCAAGGCTACACAGTGTGCCTAAGGAAATAGTGTTAGATCGAGATCCCATGTTCACTTCCAATTTTTGGAGGGCATTGTTTAAGCAATTTGGGACAAATTTAAATTTCAGTACAACATATCACCTAGAGTCATATGGAAAGATAGAAATAATTAATCAAATAATCAAAGATATGTTGAGAATGTATGTAATGGACAAGCCTTCTAAGTTGGAGGACTATATTCATTTAGTTGAGTTTGCATACAACAATGGGTATCAGGAATCACTAAAGATGATCCTGTTTGAAGCATTGTATGGAAGAAAATGAAACACTCTAGTAAGTTGGGATAACACAATAGAAAAAGTTGTGATTGCGCCAGAGTTGTTAAAGGAAATGGAAGAACATATGGTAAAAATCAGGCATAATATAAAAGGTGCACAAGATAGACATAAGAGATATGATGATAAAAATAGAACAATTAGATAATTCAAAGTGGGAGAACATGTGTTTTTAAAATTTAAAGCCAAGACAAGCTCACTAAAATTGGGATGTTTCCCAAAGTT
>JZKD02S2069256.1:19838-31670 GCA_000966675.3 Picea glauca | reverse complement strand
ATATGGACCATTTTCTGAACTGGAAGATGATTGTCCATCAGAAATCATGGACCACTTTTCAGACTGGAAAGTGACTACCCAACTTGGACCATTTTCCGAACTGGAAAATAACTGTCCATATATCAATAACACATCAATGCTCCCTCCCAACCTGGGAGTAATCACTTCCTTTTCCAATAAGGAATTCATCTCCACGAATCCCAACTTGTCCCTTAAGTATGTAAATTTTCATCTTGGATGGAGGCTTTACCAAAATATATGTTATCTGCTCTTTTGTGGAGATATACCGGAGAACCACTTCTCGCCTATGGACTCTATCATGGAGAAAATAATACTTGATCTCAATGTGCTTTGTCATGTCATGGAACATCGGGTTCTCTGAAAGTTTTACATAGCTCTGATTATCACAATATATCATGGTCGAATCCAGCACCTAATCAAACAATCTAGAAACCGACTTACAGAGACAATGCTTCCGTACAAGCATCACAAGCTGCAATATATTCTACTTCTACAGTGTTGAGTGCAACAAACTTTTGTTTCCTTCTAGCCCATGATATCATGGCAAAGCACAAACTGAAACATATCCAAGAAGCACTTTTTCTGTCATTTGCACTCCTTGTCGAATCTAAATCGATAAATCCATGCAACTGCATATCATAATTCAAACATCCCACAAAGACATTTCAAGGAATTCTTTGTAATTAATCAATTCTCATGGATGGGTTCCACCTGGAACTATTTTCATAGAAAAGAAAATTTATGGCTAAGTATTCTCCAAATACATCAATGAGCCATTCATTTTCGATACAATGACGGGTCTACTGGACCAGAGTCTCTCAATTTCTTCAGACCTATGATCATGGGAATTTTCCATGGATTTGCAATCCATTATCCAGACTTCTGAAGAACCATTTCAATACACTTCCTCTATCATAGGAATTTTTCACCATGCTTTTGTTGTGCATGAGAGGCTCTGCACCAGATTGCTTGAATCCATACAAGGTATTCTTCTATATTCATAAATGGGTCTCTTTCCGGTATACCTCAAAACCTTGAGGTTGTTCTATATGCTTCTTCTTCAATTACTTTGAGAAGAACAATCTTTACATCCATCCGATGTAAAGTCCAACCCATGGATACTGCAAGAGATATAATGGCTCAGGTAGAGGTATATCTGGCTACTGGAACAAGTTGTCATCGTAGTCTTCTCCCTCCTTCTGAGAGAACCCTCTAGCCATGAATCTCGCCTCATCAATACATCCATTTATAAGTATTTTTCACAATTTCTCATATACATTGTTCTTCATCACAACTTCCTTCTTCAACATTGGAGTCCATGGAATCTTCTATAGATTCCATGCCCTTCCTTCCTGAAGGTTCCAACTTCTTCATTTCGCCATAGGAACATAAATATAAATGGACAACCAGGGATATTCAAGGCTTATTTTTGAATAATACTTCTTCTAGAGTCAAGTTGAACACATGTTGCTTATCATGGATGCTACTTCCAATGAAGAACATGGAAAAATACTTCATAGTATTCATGGATCCTTCAATGGATCATATTATTGGGGATAAGTTCCCTCCTAATCCCAACTTCGTGCCTGAATGAGAAATATGCATGATCTTCTTTTGGAATTATATAATAATCTCCCTCCATCTGAGAGAGTTCATGCTTTCGTTTGCATCCTTCTTTCTTTATGCAAAGTGTCATAAGTCTATTCTAGTTTCCTAGTGATTACTGACTTCTTTATGAGTTTGACTCCCTCTAAGTCTCTTTAAGATTTTTTCTATTTTTTCTAATTGTTTCCCATCTAGTAGTTGTTGCAAGCATTGTATCATCCTTATAAACTTCTTCTATGACAACTTCTGCAAATATTGTTCATCAAACATATTTCACAAGGGTACCTGTCTGGAACAAGAACAACAAGAGAAAACAAGAAATATATCTCTAGAGGAAATGTTAGTTCATCTTGCAAACAAGTAAAATAAGCATCTATATCAATGGTATTTATATGGAGTTAAGTATTCATTGCACCTAGCAATAATAGAACTTTTCAAATACTTCTTTCACAATTTTTAATGTAGCAACTATCACCCTTGATATATACAAATTTGAAGCTTAACAATTTAATCAAACCTGGAACCTGAAGCCTCAACTGCTATGGAGGGTGTGCTTGTTTCTCTAAATGCATTGAATCCAAGATTACAGCTTGGACAAGGTCTCTAATACTTTTCCTGCAAACACACTCATGTTTTGCTAGATGATATATCTTGGATAACATGTACAAGTGCATACCTTTGGAGTCTTGTAGCATCGTCCAGTTTGTCTTCCAATTTGAAACTATATACCATCTTGACAAGAGGATATTAGAAAATAAATCAAAGGATTTAATTATTAGAACAAGCTAGAAACTCTAAAATTTCAACTTTGACCACAAAATCAATTTGACCAGAAGTCAACCTTTGACTTTGACCAAAAATTCAAACCTGACATTTTTGCTAGCCGAGGGTACCAAGAGGTGCACTAGGATAGGTCACACTAGAATTTCAAGGAATTAGGTCAAACTCTTCATCATAAGTTCTTGAACACAAGCGTTAGGGTTTGTTGCAGCTTCATAATTAGAAAACCTAGCTGCAACTATAATTGGTGCCATAACAAGCTTAAAAAATAACTTCCCATTCTATATTCTAGTGGTTAGAGTGTATGAAGATAGTGTGGACCCATAACCTATTAGAAATAAAGGGATGTGCTCATTTTTCCATAAACAATATAGAAATATTGTCTCCCAACCATAAGCACAAAGGCCACCCCGAGCACCTTAACCTTGACAGACAGAATAATTCCAGTAGCAGACCAATAACCAACCAAGGCTATCGCACCTTTCTCCAAGGGTAGCACACCAAACAAGAATAACTAGAAACCAAGCATAAATTCCAAACCATAACCAAGAGAAAGTCCAACCAAAATCCAAAATCCCAATTGCAGCAGCTACAACTGCACTCCCTCTCCAAACTTGCGCACCACTAGTCCTTATGCAGTTGTGAGAGTGAGAGTGACAAATGAGATCTAGCGCCCTCTATTTATACTACTCTATCTCACTTGACTGGGCCAAATTCTCTTTCTGGAGGCTAATAAATCAATGTTAAATATTCTCTTGAGTCGACTTGTTTCCTACGGTTATTATCCAACGTTTTAGGGTTTCTCTTGCTTCCCGAAATATTCTAGCCTTGTCAAAGGTTACACGTGGATTTTAATACCTCCCGCAGCTACCATAATATCAACATGAGCTAGGGTGGTAGTAGAGAAGGGTGACACAATGTATCTTCTTTATTTTTTTTCTACCTTGTTGTTGGCAAGAGGCTACATTATAGCTTTGTTGCTTGACCATTGACATTGAGGTATCTTTGGATCCCATGTTCATTGCAAGTGTGTTTGGCTCCATATGGGTTCCTTACTTTGTGGTTACAGTGTCCATTTTACACTAGTTGTGTGGTTCATAGTTTAAAATTATTGGCTTTGGATGTTGTGGTTCCAAGTTCATTGGTCCTCTGTGGTCTCTCATGTTGGTTTAGTCCTTTCATCCTCCATGGGTTTTTTTGTAAGGAATATATATGAGCTTGGGTGGAAGTGGGTTTTGATGGCCTGATTGACTAGGGAGGCTCAATCAAATGAAATATTTACTCGTTTACATGTTTTTAAATGCTTTATTCATATCATGGCTATGTCATTACTTTACTAGTTACATAGAGGTTTCTTGTATCAACACCTATAGTCGATGTAGGTATGTTTGGTGATGGGTCGATTCCTTAGTATGTGGTTGTAGTATGTATTTAACAATGGTTGTGTGGTTCATGGCTTGGAATTATTGGAAATGTTGAATATTTTGATTCTTGATGTTGTAATTCTAATTTAATTGGTCCTTTATGCTTTCTTATGTTGGTTTGGTACCTCTATCCTCTAGGTATCCATTTTATAGTGATTGTGTGGTTCATGGTTTCAAATTATTGTTGTTGCATGTTGTGATTCTCGGTGTTGTAATTTTTTATTAGTATGTCCTTTGTGGTTGTTCATGTTGGATGTATGGTTGTTTGGTCTTGTATGGGTTCCTTAGTTGATGGTTGTGGCATTTGTTTCAAACTGGTTATGTGATTCATGGTTTGGAATTCTTTGTGATGTAATGTCGTGATCTTAGGTGTTGTGATCTTGGGTGTTGTAACTTTGGGAGGTTCTTTGTGGTTTCTCATGTTAGTTTGGTTCTTTTGTCATTCATAGGAGTTGTTGTGGGGCATATATATGAGATAGGGTAGAGATAGGGGTTTGAATTTCACCCGCATTCCCCCATAGGGGTTTTTGTAGTGCACATGTATGAGGTCTTTTGGTGTTACATGGTGCATTTCGGGGTGTTCTTATTTTGGGTTCATTATTTTTTTGTGGTTGGTGATCAGGATTTGCTCCTTCCTTCCTTACATGTTGCATTTCTAGGTCTTGTAATTTTGGGTTCATTAATTATTTTTGGTTGGTGATCTTGGTTTATTCCTTCCTTCCTCCATAGAGTAGTTCTAGGACACACTTTCTTGCATAGTGTGCCTCTTAGCCTTGTTGTGTTGTCTGATGCATTGTGTCTTCATGGTTTCCATTTGGTTGTTGTTTTATGATGGTGAGCTTTCATGTGTCCAATTGGGTTGTAGAATTATCTTTGTTGATGGTCTTGTGGGTATTAATTTGGAGGTATGATTTTTTTTTAGAGTGGATTGTTGAGTCATCGATTACATATGTAGGTTGGTTAGTTGGTTTAGCTAGTCAACAACGCTTTCATTGTTTTCTAAATAAAAATTGGAAGTTGTTGAGCCAAATTATTGATTTGCTTTTCTTCATTGAGATTCAATGTGTTGTGGTGTGGTTTTTTAGAATAGTTGTTTGAAGTGATTGTAGCCCAAATATTGTTTTGCATGTATGGCCTTATAGAGATGAGGTGATGAATTTTTTGATAAATTTTTGCTAGGCCGAGTCTCTGAATAGGTCCATTGGTAACCATTGAGAGTTTTGTTATTTTTTCTTGTGTTTTTTTGCCACTAAGCATGCTTGATAGTTCAAGTTGTTGTTATTTTTTTAAAAGGATACTTTGATTAATATGGTGCTCTTGCATGGATGTAAATTGTTCTCATCTTTGTGGTTGTGCTTGTGACCATTGCTAAACTTGTGATAAATGATGTTTTCTTCAATATGGCGCTCTTGCATATATGTATATTGTTCTCATGTTTGTAGTTGTGCTTGTGGCCATTGTTAAACTTGTAACAAAGGTTTTTGGTGTAGACAATTCTCTCTATGTTTGATGCATTGGTAAGTGGTCAATCCAGTCTTTATTTCATTCTAATATTTTGCTAGTGAATGGTCATCGAACTTATATTCTAATGTCTTCTAGATTTGCAACAGGGTTTTATAAGGTTGTGATGCTTGCTAATGTACCATGCATTGCATGTAATGCATGTTATCTATAGTTTCCATCTCTACACTCAAAGAGATAGCTGGCTTCTATAGAAGAAAAGATACTCACGTGAGTGCTTTAATTTCATGTTAGTAGGCTTCCTTTATTGATATAGGTATTCTCAATACATTATAATATTGAATCCTTGAATTTTTTTAATAGATTAATATACATTTGGATTCCTTGAATGTTGAAACCAAAGATTGTTTCAAAATGCAACATATTAGGCATGGGTGTCTTGGGTGTTTGTGGCATTTTAAAATTGAGGAAAGGGAAGATAGTTGTATTTTCCTAATGATTGCAATGTGGCATACAATAGAGAATATATTTGCATGTTTAGATATCTATATATTGTTTATTTTGGCCAATAATAATCGTTCTTAAATTTTGGAAAGTTGGGGAGAAATATGGTTGCAAGAAGCACATAGTTTATCACAAGAATTAGTGTATTTTTTTTTCATTTGAATTTACATATACTTTTATTAAATTCCATTATATTTGGAACTTATAAACTACAATTTTAGCCACTAATGATTTTCAGATGTTATGATATTCGTGGAAAAAAGATCATAGGTTGAATTTTGATGTAGTGGGAATAAATGGAATTTGTAGCACAATTTATGTTATTGTAACGATGTAAGTGAATTGTTTGGTGAGCATCAGTGGGCCAACCATTAACTTTGATTATGTTCTTGTGCTTTAATCATCTTCATTGTAATTTTCTCATGTTTCAAATATTTGTTTCTATGCTTTTGTTTTCATTTCTTTGCATATTGGACTAGTAAACTTGAGATTTTTTTTTCATGTGGATATATCGATAGGGAAATGGAGCTCTTCACCTTTTCCTTCTCTTTAGGACACAATTCTCTTATTTGGATTAATTTGTTGTCGACCAAATCTACGAGGTAAGAGTCTCTCCTCTTAATAGAAAGTTACCAAATGAATTGAGAAGAGAGTAGGTATAATAAACACTATTGTAGATAAGACATGTAGTTTTGCAAAATACTTGTTAAGATTTTTTTAACATTTCTTGAAAAAATAGACAAAATTGATGTTTTTTTGGTAATGAGTTGTTTTAAAACATCTTTTTTTCAAATAGATCATTTTGTATATCTTGTTGTTAGCGGTCTTTTATTAATTGTTTTATTGGTGATTGCATGTTAAACTAATAATTTTCAAATCTTTAGATGTTTATAAAAAAAGTCAATCTTTTTATAAACTTGATTTTATTGTATTTTATATAGTATTTTTCTAAAAGAAAAATGTAAAAAATCTCTTATATTTTAAAATATGAAAATATATGAATATTTTTATTAGTGATATTTGACTATTTTTTACATACTTTAATATTTTTGTGTATCTTTCTCTAGGTAAACATGAGAACAATCATAAATATTTTAAAATAAAATGGAATTAAGTGAATGTTTATATAATAACTTTAAATAATGATGTTTTTAGTCATTGTGAAAATAATAAATGCAAGCAAATTTTCAATTCAAATAAAACATATGTATACGCATCAATTTTTTTATACATTTGGTAAAATAATAAATGCAAATGAATTTTTCACTAAATCAACTCTCCACACCTCCACCGCCTCTTTGACCCACATTACATTTTGTACTACTCTTTTCCATCTTGATATTTTCCTAAGGAGGCAATTGAGATGTATGGATTTTTACCTCTGCTACCCTCCAGTCTTGGGCTTGCATTTTTGAGGTGGAATTTGTAACCAAGGGCTCTAGAGTAGTCACGGTGAATATATCATTATATGCATAATAACTTGGGAACCACCTAGGGCATGCAAGAGGGTAAAATGGTGATTGTGAGGAGATTTCACTTTTTGAGGCCTTGCTTTTCTATTTCTCTTCCACCATTAAAGCCAATGTGTCAATTGAGAAGAGGGGTAGGATGGGACCCAACATAGATAATAGATGGTTGAAGGTCTACATGGGATTATGACCAAATGTGGTGAGAGTCCCTCATGTTGCAAAGAGGGAGAGAAGGTTGAATTGTCCAAAGGAAGTGGAGGGGTATGAGTGAGTGGTCCAAAAGAGGTTCCCACTACCTCAAATAGAGTAGACTTTTTAGAGGCATCTTCCACTCGCCCTTTTTTCTCCTTCTGACTTTCCTTTCTTCTTTCTCTTCATCTATAATTCATTCCCATTATCTCCCTCTTCCCGTTTTTTTTCCTTTCTTGCTCTTTGCATCTATGTCCTTGTTTTCCTCCCCACTTTTCTTAAGAGGATTTCCTCCTCCCACAACTAGTGCTTCTAGGACCTACTAAATTCCATGAGAGGTTTGTTGCTATTGGGGAGGGGGGTTTGTTATCTTACTACTCCATTTATGTACTATTAGAAGTCATGGGTGCTATAGGGCTAGTAGCAGTGGTTCATTTCCCAAACTCTTCCATCATCCTGTCAAATTCCTACTTAACCTATTAATGAATGGATCATAACAGAGGTAGTTCCTTCTACATGTTGTAATTGGTAATCAGGTAATTAGTTTTTTAGGTAGGCCTTTTTCATCGAGTGCCCCATTTTGCACGTTTTTTCACACTTCAATAGGTCTAGTTGAAGGGGAATAAGGTATGTTTGGTCTATATAATGTCAGTCATTCAAATGGATATGGATATGGTTGATATGCGTACAACTGGGTGGGGAGTAGCTCATGAGGTAATTCATCCCTTCATATCCCTCCATCCAAAGGAAAAATGGGGTTGGACCTGGTTAGTTCCCATTAAGTAGTTCCTGATAAGGGGTAAGGGTGGTTAGTTCATGATACAAGGACTCGAGATAATCCTCTATATCATTCTGGTCCTTCCTTCCCCTCAAAGAGCTACTCGAGATACTTTTATCGGGAAGTAGTTCATGATGAAATTTTTTCATCTCTATCTTCTCCATATGATATATGGGAGTCAAGGAGTGGACAAGGTGCTTCATAATTATCTAGGTGGCAATAGAAGGATGCAACTAATTGAAACCCTTGGGAGGAAAGGGAATAGTTTATTTGTCCATCACACTTGAGAGGCCTATTTTTTTTTTGTTTTCAATAACTCAATGTATACTTTTGGAGCATGCAAGGTTAACTTATCATCCCATGAGCATGGAGGCCATTTCCTACCATAATCACTATATCAACACTCATACAACCACAAGGTTCATATTTGAAAATCTCATCTCTAGGTTTGGATGTCATAGAAGTCTGACAATGGATCAATGTCGACACTTCATGAGCTCCACCATCAATACCTTAACCCAATAATTTATGATACAAGACCACTCTAGTATCCCATATCATCCATAAGAAAATGGGACGACTAAATCATTCAACAAGATTTTGAAACAAGCACTTAACTAAAGTTTGTGCAATCAACTATGACAATTGTTATGAGTGAATACCAGTTACGCTTTGGCCATACAGTACAACAAAAAAGAAAATAACACAAAAGACACACCCTTCAATCTAGTTTATGGTAAGGAAGTAGTGGCACCTACAAAGTTTGTAATACCCAACATGTTCATTGTGAAAACCACAAAACCGTCAGAGGAAGCTTCCATTCAAATTTGTATTAAAAAACTAATGGGATTGGAGGAAGACCGATTCCTAGAACAGTGCCATTAGACAGTTGAGAAGTCAAGACGAAAGGCATGGCATGATCACCATATTAAAAGAAAGACTTTCAACAAGGGAAACTTGGTCTCAGTCTATGACAACAAATAGTTATAAGCAAGATCAAGAGAAAGAATAGCAAGATCAAAAGCCAGATCAAGAGTTGATCAATGATTTCTTATCTAGTTGCTAAGTTCCTTGTATCTATATTGTTGGTGTATTCCTTGTGTTTATCAAAGTCTAAGTATTGTTTATTGAGTAATGTGATGCTATTGAATTGTGTTCATAGCTTCCTGGGGTTGAATTGCTAATGGTATAAAGAGAAGTTATCTATCGGATTTGCTCTTGTTTTTTATGTGGTTCTATGTTCCCATTTTTAAGTAAGAATTTGTAAAGAGGAGAATGAATTAGATGTCAAGTGTAGTGGATGTCATAGGTTAATGGTGTTTGTATCTCAATGTGTAGTTAAGGATGGGTTTGTTGGTAAAAGTACCAACAAGAGAGATGTAGAGTTATTATAAACCATGTTATTTGATAGTATATGATACAGATAGGCTATTAGCGGTATGATTTAGCCCATTATATAGCTATAACAATATTACTAAAGTACATTTTATTACTAGAATTATAAGCATAGTATGGGGAATAAGTACTAATGTAGTATATTTAAGGGGATTACCAATAAATGCTATATATTAGTATGTAGTAGTATAAGGGATATAATAGGATTACATATAAATAGGTTATCCAACTAAGTATATTCTAGATCTCAATGAGATATCATTTTATCCAAAATTAAACATAGAACCTGAGAGTCTAAACATTGTGTGTAGATTTCCAAAGAATAGGTGAAAGAGCCAGAGGCTATAGATCCATATAGTAGATCTTTGAGGAGCTCCCTTAAAGTAAGTGACTAAAGGAGGTTTCTCAAGATCCATAGAACTCCAGAGAAGAGTCCTATAGGACTATAGACGAGAACTAAGTAACCCGCCTATTATAGCCCTATTATTATTAGTATGTATAATAATGTATTATAGTATACCTGAAGGCCTATTAATATTATTATTATATTACTATCTTAATATAACAAAGTACTTGTTATTTGTATAGGCAATGACTTACCCTACAATTCAAATGAATTTCCTTATCCCTTTTGAGAAAATTAAAGGTTGAGTGATTTATCTTGGTCAACTTCCAGCCTAAGGTTGGCCAATAAACCAACTTCCTATGATCAATAAGGTGTTCCCTCCACATATTTCTTCCCAATGCACAAGGTTGGATTTTAGCACCTCTTTATGTCATTAAATCATAGTTTTTGGCTACCTTATTTCTTCTGTAATTCAATAATGGAAAACCTGGAGCCTATTTGAAGACAAGTACTCAGTCATAGTTGGAGCATGGGAACTCTCCTTTCTCATATTTCCACTTTATGGAATCAATTACAGTAGTTCTTTCCCTACTCCCTTTAGTAATTGGGAAATGGGGTCAAACTAACCTAGAAATATTACCTTTCTTCTTATTCTCCTCTAGGCTCTCCCAAGTCTTGATTTGGCTTAAGTCTATCGCAGGGCACTCCATATTCTCTTTAGGTCTCAGTTCTTCCTTTGAAATTTCATGAGTACGTTGTGTAAATGGAAATTTTAAAATGTAGTTGATCCTATTCTTTTCATATATTACTATAAGTAAGTATAAGATAAGATAATAAAAATAGCTAAGTCGCGTATCATATGTATGATATATCTTATCCTTCTATTTAAAACATCCTTGTACTAGATCACTTAATCTAGTATCTCTATTACTATAGGACTATAAAATCTATATTGATGATGATGATGATGATGATTAACGTCTAATGAGACCGAATTGGCCTATCATACCTTAAGAAGGTAAGGGATTACTTGCAATTCTTTAGAATTTTGTTTATGTGCTCGAAAAGAATTAAGATAAGCTTTCCAAGAACACCATAGATTTGTTGAGTTAAAATCTTAGGAAGGCATGTAGTGTGACAAATATTTTGAAATTGAGATATAATATGGGTATAGGCTGGACAATATAAGAGAAAGTGATTTTCATATTCAACCCTCTTAGTGTCACTAAGTTGACACACTCTTTCGTCCCATGGCATTTTAGGAATTGAACAATGTTGGTTTCACTATGGAGCTCATGAGAATTCGTTCTTATTTTAGAAATGTTTTTTTTTTCTTTACACTTGTAAAAATAGAGAGATAATTTTGATCTTCTAGATTAGGGTTGATTACCTCCTTATAATAACTTAATTTTATTTTTTCCTCTAACTCTTTATCACTCCACATTTTCTCCTTAAATTTTGATTTAATAATATTTTTAATAGTATCCTTATTCTGCAAAATGGTCTCTTCCATGATTCCCTAATGGCTTAACCAAGAATGGGCATATGTATGCCCTCACTGCTTGAGTCGAAGGTGGTTATGGCTGGAGTTTGAAGCAATTTTAGGAATCCTTTTGTCTTCCATGTTGTTTAAATTGTTCTTATACATTAGGTATGTAGTCATAGGCATGCTCTCAATGGGGGAAAGGCTTGCCTATAAGAGGAGGATATGATAGGGCGTATTTCCTTTAATTTTGAGATTATAGGTTATTAAAATGTTTTGGATTTTCTCTATATTTCTCCATGATTCTCGAGAGATACTACATCCCCAAACTTCGCATCCATGTAGAATAACAAGAGTAAAAAGAGTCTCAAACAAGA
>JZKD02S2069256.1:8944-19828 GCA_000966675.3 Picea glauca | reverse complement strand
CTTCTTAGGTGCAGTCTAGTATTGGAGGAGGTTCATTTCAAACTTCTCCTTTATAGAAGCTCCTTTGCATGCCTTAACCAGTGTGAAGAACACTTTTCAGTGGGGAGGAAAGAAAAAAAAATCTTTCGACACTTTGAAGGAAAAGATCAGTAACGCACTAGTATTAGCATTGACAGATCTTCAACAACCCTTTGAGATCGAGATAGATGCCAACGAATACGCCATGGGTGCAGTATTGATGCAAAATCGTAAGCCTATCTATTACCACTCTAAAACTTTTAACCAAGCTATTGTTAAATATCCTACATATGATAAAGAGTTGCATGCATTAGTTCAAAGTGTAGATAAATGGAAGCACTATTTGTTAGGGAATGAATCAATCATACATACAGATCATCAACCCTTACAGTATCTCCAAGCACAAACCAAACTGCAAAAATCTTGACATTACAAATGGATGGGTTTCTTGCAACAATTTCATTTGGTAATCAAGTACAAAAAGGGTACAAGTAATAAGGTAGCTTATATGCTTTCTAGACCTCCTATTGCTGCTTCTATTATTTTGAGGAATGATTCTTTATCTCATGATAGCTATGTGGAACAATATGCCATTCATGAATATTTTAAAGAAGCATATGAGAAGCTAACCCATGGTGCACAGGTAGAGAACTATTGTTTGCAGGGAAAACTACTCTATCATCTTGGAAAGCTATGTATTCCTACAAGTGAACGATTCCATGTAATACGAGAATCTCACACTTCTATTATGTCTGGGCATTTTGGGGTAGGAGAAATTATGGCTCATTTGCAGAGGTTTCTTTAGTGGCCTCAAATGAAAGAAATTGTAACTAAATATGTAAAGGGGTGTGTGATGTGTTCTACTTTTAAGCCCACTAATAGAAAACTGGGGCTATACTCACCACTACCTATTCCATCCCATCCATGAGAAAGTATCTCCATGGATTTTGTAGGGGGTTTACTGATGTCGAAAATGGGTCATGAGTATTTGTATGTTGTAGTGGATAGGTTCAACAAGATGTGTATCTTAATGCCATGTAAAAATCAGATCACTACCGAGAAGACTGCTAATCTATTCTTTCAATATGTTTGGGTTCACTTTGGGTTACCCACATGCATTATCTCGGATCGAGATACTCGATTCCTTGGGGATTTTTGGACAAGATTGTGGAGAATGATGGACACCAAGTTGAAGAGGAGCACTTCTTTTCATCCACAGACCGATGGACATACAGGGGTTGCTAACCGAAAAATGGTACTTTTTCTTCGAGGCTACTGCAACAAGCATCCCAAAGTATGGGATGAACATATACCCTATGTACAACATGATTACAACCGAGCCTTACATTCCTCCACTAAGTTTTCACCTTTTGAGACATGTTTTGGGTACCTACCTAAAGTTCCTTTGGACTTGATGTATGGGAAAGATACCGATTCAAATGAAGAAATAAATGAATACAGATCCCGCAAGTTCATCCAAAGGATCCAACAGGTACACCAAGAAGTCGGGGATCAGTTGGAGAAAAGTCAAGCACAACATAAATCTCAGCATGAAAAACACATGGTTGATCATCAGTTCCAGGTTGGAGACTAGGTATGGCTTCACATCAACAATGAAAGATTGAAGGGCGAAGGAAAGAAACTCATGACCATTCATTATGGACCCTTCACTATTTTGGAGAAAAGTGGTACCAATGTTTTTCATCTAGATATTCTACCTTATATGCGGATCTACTCAGTTTTAAATGTAGAGAACTTGAAACTTTTTGAGCCTCCCATGATCATGGATCAAAATGCGGAAGTTTCAATACATTCAGTTGATGATTTTTCTCATGAGTATTTGGATGAGTTAAAGGAAGATATCATCTTGGATAGAAGGACAAGGACTTCACACAGGGGTGATGTTGATTATCTTCGAGTAGGTTTAAAAGGCACACATCCAAGCAAGGAAAAATGGATTGAGAAGGATAAGGTGAGGGAACTCTTTCCTCACTTATTTGTTGATTGATGAAAGCTTTTGGTAGTCCAAAAAGCTCTCAGTGGGAAGGCGTGATCCAAAAAGGATTCAGAGAAGGCTAAGGACAACTCAAAACTCGCAGAAGAATCTCAGGAAGCTCAAAATGGCCTCAGCAGATAGAGAAATGAAAAAATTTCAAATTCCTCAAAACTCAGTGAAAATTGTTATCTTTTTAGCTCGGGAGGTACTCCGCATATTTTTTCTTGAATGAGGATGTAACCTTATATTTACATTACCAGGCACTGAAATTTGTAATGGGTTTTTATAAAGTTGTTATAAAGTGGTTCTTTTATTAAAGTGACTTTTTAATAAAGTGTACCTTCTAATTTTAAAGTGACTTTATTTCATAAAGTGCACAAATCCCAAGGAAGATATATGTTTCATTGCTGAGTTGTTTTTATGTTGTGGGCGGTCGTACTGTACGGATCCGTACAGTTCGTACAACAAGTGAAAGTGAGCACGTAAATCAAGGTAGTCTTTGGCACAATTTTTGAGGCAAATTCAATACTTTTGTTTGTTGTTTATGGGCCGTACAGAACAATCGGTATAGCTGAATGTTGGCATGTATTTTGAGGTATAGAGAGGGTCGTACAACAATACGTATTTGTCATGGATTATGAGGAATATTTTGGGACTATTTTAGTGTGTTGTAAGTGGACTTTTCTTGGATGGAAATTGTGATTTTGTTGTTGTTATGTACTTTCCTGAAGCTAATCAAGAAGATCTCTCTCTCTCTCTCTCTCTCTCTCTCTCTCTCTCTCTCTCTCTCTCTCTCGTTGAGTTTCCACACATTGGGGTTTTCCCTCGCATTTGCCTAAATTTTTGAGTTTTTCATGGGTTATTGAATGCTGCCATTGTGTTTATTTCCACTGCATATTTTCTTAGCAATGTGTATTTCTGCTTATGGTAATTTCTGAATATGGGTTTGAGACATTTCGACAATTCATGAAAGACAATTATCTCTAGGTTGCTAAGTGTTTGACAAAAATATTAGCTTGCTTATTTTTTTCGTTAAAATTTACATGGTATCAGAGCTTGGTCTCTGAGTAACAGTGGGCAATGTGATTTTTGGGCAAAGTTTAAGACGGAAGGGTTGTGATTGTTTTCCTTGACCTGTGATAGGGAATATGGCTGCAAGCATTAGATTTTAGGATCGATTGGATGGCATTTCTAACTATTTGAAGTGGAAGGTTTGATTGTCAGCTCTTCTCAAGGAGAAAAAAATTTGGAACTATGTCAACTCTATTGTGGTAGCTCCCGCAACAGATCCTGTTGCTTTGGACTTGCATGAGATCAAGGAAGCCAAGCCTCAAAGGATGATTCTGGATGGGGTGAAGGATCAGCTTATCCCACACTTGGCTGAGAAAAAGACTACCAAGGAGATGTGGGATGTGCTTAAGAACTTGTTTGAGGCGAAGAATGATAACCAGAAGATGGCCTTAACGGCTAAGCTGCATGATACCAAGATGGGTAAGGAAGATAGTGTCTCTTCTTATCTTACTTGGCTAGCTCAAGTAAAAGATGAGTTGGCTGTTGTTGGAGAGGTCATATCAGATTTTGAGTTGGTGAGGATAGCCTTAAATGGCTTCACCAAAGAATGGGAAGTCTTTGTGAAGTGTGTGGTGGGACGTGAGCATCTACCAGATTGGAGTAGACTGTGGGATGATTTCACCCAGGAGGAGATCTGGGAAAGATCTCAGAGAAGTGAACAAAAAACAAATGGAGTTGATGAGAATGTTATTCTTACTGCAAAGAGCAAGAAGAAATGAAGTTCCGGAAGGGACTTGAATAAAGTCAGATGCTATTGGTGTAACCAATTGGGCCACCTTTAATCTCGTTGTCCTGGGAGGAAGAAGAAGAAGAAAGAACTAGAGGGGCCTGAGACAACTGCTACAGAATCCATGGAGGACTTTGCTTCAAAGTACGACAAGGAAGTTTCCTTGGTTACCCTAGTTTCCAGTGTCGACAGCGGAGGATTTGGAGGTGATATCAGATGGATTGTGGACAGTGGAGCCTCTTTCCACATGACGGGAATCTGGTGAGTATTCCTAAATATCATAGAGATTGGTCCTGACTGACAGGTGGTAAATGAAGGTGGTATGGTGAGAGATGTATGAGGAGTTGGGAGTTTTAGATTACAACTCGAGTATGGGGGTATCTTGGAACTTGATGGAGTTCTCTTTGTTCCAGGGTTGAGGGTTAACTTGCTCTCAGTCTCAGCCTTGGAGGATCTAGGATATCGCATATTGTTAAAGAGAGAACATGTCTTTATCTACAGGGAGGGAGTGGAACCGATGGAGCTGCAACTGATTGGTAACCTGGTGGACATGTTGTATATGTTGAGAGGGCAACCTTTAGTGTATGATTCAACATCGGATGAGGAGCATGAAGAGGCTCTTGAGACTGCACTGGCGCCAAGGATTTAGTCTTGCATTCTGAGAGAAGAGAGAAAGTCTCTTCTGAGCACTGGAAGGAGGCTCAACTAGGTTGATCAAACCAATGCTCAGGATGAAGTGGATTCTCCTAGGAGCTCAGGGTTCCAGGTTGTTACTAGGAGAAGATATTCTAGTTCGAGTTCTATGAAGGTGTTGAGGATGGCTCCAGGTTCAGAGGGAGCTCCTACACAACAGAGTGTGATGGAACCAGATGATAGTGATGACATCGAGTACTTCCCTCATTAAGAGGGAGTGTTAGATTTTTAGCTCGGTAGGTACTCCACATATTTTGTCTTGAATGCGAATGTAACCTTATATTTACACTACCAGGCACTTAACTTTGTAATGGATTTTTATAAAGTTGTTATAAAGTGGTTCTTTTATTAAAGGGACTTTTTAATAAAGTGTACCTTCTAATTTTAAAGTGACTTTATTTCATAAAGTGCACTTATGTAATAAAGTGAAATTACTTTAATATTTTAAGTGATTCATTTTGGAGGGAATCGATCATGATCCTTGATCTTGAAAAATAAAAGATTTAATCTTGGCCTTTGGATTTAGAGTTGTGGAAGGTGAAAAGACACTTTGGAGGGAAAAGGTCATTTTCACATTTATAAAAGAATGCATTGGGTAGTGTGCAAGACACAAGAGGAAGAGATTGAGAGAAATTTTCGAGTAGGTTTGAGAGAGGAAATTTAGGGAAGTATTGTGGGCACATTTCCCAATGGGCACAAATCCCAAGGAATATATTTTTTTCATTTTCGAGTTGTTTTTTTATAGTGGGAGGCTGTACTATACGGATTTGTACAATCTGTACAACAAGTGAAAGTGGGCACGCAAATCGAGGAAGTCTTTGGAAAAATTTTCGAGCTAGATTCAAGACTTTTGTTTTTTGTTTCTGGTCTATACAGAAAAGTTTGTACAATTGACTATTGGCAAAAATTTCAATCTACAAGGAGGGTCGTACAACAGTACAGATTTGACACGGATTACATGGCAAATTTTGGGATTGTTTTAGTGTGTTGTAAGTGGACTTTTCTTGGTTGGAAATTGTGATTTTGCTGCTATTATGTACTTTCCTGATGCTGAATAATAAGATCTCTCTCTCCCTCTCTCATTGGGTTTCCCCAAATTGGGGTTTTCCCTGGCATTTGCCTAAATTTTTGAGTTTTTCATGGGTCATTGAATGCTGTCCATTGTGTTTATTTCCGCTGCATATTTTCTTAGCAATGTGTATTTATGCTTATTGTAATTTCTGAATATGGGTTTGAGACATTTCAGAATTTCATGAAAGAAAGTTATATCTAGGTTACTAAGTGTTTGACAAAAATATTAGCTTGCTGAATTTTGTCATTAAAATTTACAAAAATGGCATCTTCCCGAAGAGCGCGTTGCAAACTTTCCAACAATGTAAATGACTCATCAAACAGAGTTACGTATCAAAATATATTCGCGGTCAAAGTTTGGTCCACCTAGCCCAGTTAGCAGGGGATGAGTCAACATTCGTATGGCTGAAGTCAACATCAATACAAATGACGTCAACATTCGTACAGTGTATGTGGCACACACAAGAGGTGACACATGTCATGCTGACATAAGCATGGTGAAGTGGCAACACCAAAGGCTGCCACATGTCACTCGTTTTTGGATTTTTTGGGTCAATCCGTGGACCAATGAAAAAGTTCCATGTGGCAGTTCATATTGCCACATGGCAGACCATATGGTGACGTGGCAGATCATACGGTGATGTGGCAGGTTGATGTGGCAGGCTGACGTGGCAGGTGATTGTGCAGGTGGTTGGCATGGCCCAATGGTTGGATGCCACATGGCCCAGTCAAGGGATGCCACATGGCAGTGAGAAAATGCCCAATGAGGGCCCAAGAACTGAATTTCAAAAATAAAATAAAGGCGGGTNTGACGTGGCAGATCATACGGTGATGTGGCAGGTTGATGTGGCAGGATGATGTGGCAGGTGATTGTGCAGGTGGTTGGCATGGCCCAATGGTTGGATTCCACATGGCCCAGTCAAGGGATGCCACATGGCAGTGAGAAAATGCCCAATGAGGGCCCAAGAACTGAATTTCAAAAATAAAATAAAGGCGGGTCCGCTAAATCTAGCGGAGCTCTGCCAGATTTGGTGACCAGTGGACATATCCAAACCACCTCCAAAGTTGGTGAACCACTATTCACATATATGTATATAAGTTATAACAATGATGCAGGAGCATCTCTCCACGTCAGCCAGCTAGCCAGCCAGCCATGTCGAGCACGTGCATTCAAAGCTGAAGAGAGGCGCAGCCTCATTTAAAATCTGAATTGAATGTAATTTAATGTCTAAGTTGTTGAGCTGTGAAGTTGTGCCTTTGCGCAGGTTGTAGATAAGATAGGCCTTTAAATGTTTGTAAGGATGAGATCTAGATCTAGATGCTGGACTAGACAGCCCATTCAATGTAATTGAATAGGGTAGGTAGGTTGGAAGGAAGAGCTCGAAGAGCCCCCTCAGGTAAAAGAGATTTTTAGTATCTCATTTTGTAGTAAGTTGAGTGTGGATAATAGTTGTGTGATAGTATGCGAGTAGAGAGCAGAAGAGAAGAGCCGAGAGCTTGTTATAGGCCGTGCTCAGGAACACCTTGTATAAACAGGCATTTGCCATATTTAATACAAAGAGCAGTTTTTCGTGCATTACTGTGTGTTAAATGGATGTCTGTGAGTGTTATTTTATGCTGTGAATGTATGTTTGTTTATGCATTTGCAGGAGTTGGTTTGATTTCAGGCTTGAGAGGTCTTTGAGGCTTCACACCAGGAGGGTGTGATAGAACACTGCGGGTTTTGATAGCCGTGCATAGAGGATGCACTTATGAACACTGCGGGTTCAGACAAAGACGTGATGCGGCACAGGAGCTGGAATCAACAACTCAGGGAGAAATACCTCAAGGTTGATGAATACCTTGGAGGCAAGGCTATGTGGGAGAAGACACAGTTGCAGACATAAGCTCTGAGGAGTTCTGTGAAGCTCTTCCAGGTGGGCATTGAGCCGGTGCAAGGAGTGCACAGGGGAAGGACTCTGCTGTGAGTTCAGAAGAATCAGAATCACTGAGGATTCTGTGAAGCTCTACCAAGTGGGCATTGAGAAGGTGCAAGGAGTGCACAGAAGACAGAACTGTTGGATGTTCTGTGAGAAGATACTCTGCCAGGAGGGCATTTGAGTCAGTGTGCATACAGGCACAGAGGAGAAGAGAACTCTTTGAGTTGTGTATTCTGAAGGAAGAATCCACTGAGGGATCTTCACAGGGTTGTTGAAAACCCTGCAGACTCAGCAATAGGTTGCTCGAGCAGAAGGATAGCCAGGAGGGCATCCAAGTATTCTCCATCTGGGGAAGAAGAAAGAAGGACAAAATCCCTTAGGGGTCTGAGTGTTTGAGAAGCTCAGGAGGAATAGCGTTTTCATACGTGCGACAAAGCTTAGAAGTCGAGAGTTCGCAAAGGAGAGAAGAAGACAAAGGTTAGAGCCTTTGGGAAACTTGGAATTCCTCCAAGTGCAGGAAGAAAGTTCGCAGAAGATCAGGAGGAGCAATGACAGTCGCCGGATCGACCGAGGAGATCTAGACCGTTTTAAGGTTTTCACATCTAGAGAGTGTGTAGGAGAAGAGGGGATCTGAGCCATTAGATCTATATTGAAGAACCCGACAGCCGTCAGATCTGTCGCAAGTTACACAGTGGTTAAACCATCGGGAAAAGCCAAGGTGAAATTCCCGAAAGAGTTGGCTTATCGAGATATCGGTACTTGGGATATCGGAGTTCTCGAGGTCGAAAGATCAAAGATTTACAAGTCCTGAAACAATGAAAGAATCGTAGCCATTGATTTGTGGGAGGACACGTGTCACGCGATCATCCAATTCAGAGATCCGGGCACTCGTATTCGTGGAGGCGAGAGTCCCGAAAACAGACGTCGGGATATCGAGACTTCAACAATCGGCATATCGGGAGTCTCAAAGACAAGAGATCGAGAATTTCTATAGGAAAAGTCCCGGGGAAGATCTAAGTCGTCCGTTGGTGGAGACACGTGGAGGAGATCGAGCGACCCGTTGGTATATTGTCTACCGTGGTTTTGAGTTGACAGAGGATTCTGTCATCGGAGCATTGAAAACTCTGAAACAATGAGATTGGATCAGGGTCTTCCATCAGTTGGGGACATGTGGCGGAGATCCAGATGATCGGGAGAAGTCCTGATAGAAGGTCCAACCGGAGCATCGGAGTTCAGAATTTTGTGAGTCCTGAAGACGAGGCACTCGAGACATTTGAAGTCACAAAATTGCGAGAGGCGATCATGACCGTCCATCTCGAAGGGACGTGTGGCAGCGATCGAAGCCTTCGGGAAAGGTCCCGATAGGAGAGGATCACATTGGGAAATCGCGGATCGAGATATTGGGAATCTCGTGGACATGGGGTTTATGCATTTTGGCATTGCGATGTCTGAAACCCCGATAGGAAGGTAAGGCTGTGGTCTTACGGGAGAAGCGGTCACATGGACTAGGGCATAGCCAAGAGGGTCTAAGGCCAAAGAGAACCGGAGAATCGGGATTCGGAGGATCGCAGATCCTGAGGACATATGCATTTCAGTAATTGAAAGTCCGAAACCCCGATAGAAGGCAAGGCTGTGGTCTTGTGAACTGGTGGTCACATGGGCCAAGTGTTTAGCCAGGAGGGCTAACACGTAAAGGCGTGTATCGGTGAATTGACTCATCAGAGATCGCAGATTCAAGAGGACAGGAACTCTTGACGTCGAGGATCACGAAACCCCAAAACCCAAAATTTTCATCGGGGAAAGGTCACAGGCACGTGCAGAGGCCGTGACAGGGCAAAGAAGGACCTGTGGATCGAGTTTTCATCAGGGATTCCAACAGGGAATCGAAAGAGCTAATTTAGCTCAAAGGGGGATTTGAACGATCCCGTGAGCAAGAGGCATGAGGTGGTGGTCACGACCCTTACTGCATCAAACAACAACCCAAAGGGGAGGCCCGCAACCTCAACCCCAATACCTCCCCCTATGCATGTGCCTTAACTATAGCTCCATCACTGTTGGGCCAACGAACTGTCTTGTGTATTCCGCCCTATTTTTTTGATTTAAGTCGAGTCTTCCCACGAACAAAAAGGAGGGCATGCGATGGTACGACTGGGCTCAGGAACTGAGACACTAGTACAAAGAATTAAATGCATGGAGTATGAACATAAATCGAGACGAGATTTCTCAAGGGCCTGGGAGTGCCAGAGTCAGATCGAGGCATGGAGACAGTCATTTTTGGGTAATTCAACACCACAAATTTAGTGATGCTTTGTGTTTTCTGATCTGAGCAAAGATTCTGTAGCTTAATTCCAGAATGAGGTATACTTATGTATTTTTCCAAATTCTTTTGTTGAGTTAATAAAAAGGCCTACCCATTTGAGATCAGGACCCAGAGACGTATTCCACCAGGGATGAATTCCGTTATCAAGTTTTCATGTTCGGATTTAATGCTTATGTCTCTTCATTATTGAGCTTTTCCTTCTTTAATAGTGCACTTTAATTTATGCTCATTTAATACAAATCTTTATAAGTCACTTCGATGAAAAGATCCAAGATCACTCAACACTTTATCCTAGTGGTGACACTTGTGGGGATTCATATGTGTTAGCACCTGGTGTGAGGTCATGCGTGGGGGATATTGTTCCGACCATGGAGTTGAGAATGAAACAGTCCTTACCTTATCAGTTATTTATGATAAACATGACAGAGGAGAGTATCAGTAGCATTCTAGAGGTGGTAGAGGAGACTTGTGTAGAATTTGAACACAAGGGACATATGGATCTATAGGTCAAGGAGGAGAGGCATGGCTTGGATCCAATTGACTATATAAATACCTATCAGTATGAGGAGATAAAGTCACCTCTTTTGGGGAGTCTATTGTTAGATCAGGTTGTGGATACTAATAGTTTGATGGGATACTCACTTCCAGGATTGGTCTACAGTGATGAGGATGCACTCCTTATAGGTCGGGATGACCATAGCACATGTCTAATATGTCATGACATATTATATTGTAATATGCCATGACATGACAATATGTTATTACATATAACATATATGTTATATGGGGATTCGGGCGTAGATGAAATTAGCAGAGTGAGCACACATGAGGATACAAATTCCCATACAAGATACAATGTGATTTAGATGAGGGTAGAAATTGGTGATGGTGTGTATTAGCATGCAGGAGGACTCAGTAGCACAATGGATAGTGGGTGGTTCAATGACTTATCTTTTGAGGAGTATGTTTTTGGGGATTCCATTGTTGACACTAGTAGTGAGATGCATGAGGTAGCACCTTAGCTGGATTGTGATCAGAAGTCACGACACTTGGTAGGTCAGTTGAGAGT
>JZKD02S2069232.1:487236-507782 GCA_000966675.3 Picea glauca | reverse complement strand
TATATTATTGGCGTTGAAAACCCTAGATATATAATCTTAGAAGAAAAAAAAAACCTAGAGAAGTATTTTTCCCGTTCAAAACCACAAAGATATAATTTCAAAACCGCAAATATCTAGTATGCCCGTTCCAAACCGCGGAAAAATATTAATTTCAAAACCGCAGAAAAGTAGTATTCTCGTTCAAAACCGTGGAGAAATATTATTTTTTTTCAAAACCGCAGAGAAATATTATTCCCATTCAAAACCACAGAGAGATATATAGTTTTGTTTATTTATAAAAATTGTTTAAATTACATATATTAAATAACTTTTTCTTTTTCTTTTTTTAATATATAAAAAACAATTAAAAAATGATTAATCAAATAAATGTTTAAAGGGGTTAGTAAAGGTTTTTTTAATGTTGAAGTTATTATTATTATGTTAATGTTAATATTACAAATATAATGTTATATAATAGTTAATTAATGTGACTAATATAATAATATAATATAAGGTCATATATGTTTATTTTACCTTGGTAACGAAAAAGCAGTATCAGGTCGACCATTGTCTACACAAATCATATGGAAAGCTTTGTGGGTTGTAATAGTTTTGATTGGATGACAGGGCATTACAGAGGAATCGATTCCTCTGACGTGGAATTTTTTTTATCGATCAATATCCAAGACAAGGCGGGACTCGATGGAGTGAGAATGAGTTGTTTTTGAATTTCCTGCAACTTTATGGTGGTCTCTAATGGCGACGCTGCCATCTAGACCGGGTTTACGGGAGGATTTTACTTAACTAGGATTTTTTAGTGGTTGTTTTTTTTAGAGTTTTCGATTGTTTCAATGGCTCTGGTTATTTGGAAATTTTTTGGGGGGAGATAGTTTAATTGGCCTTAGAATTAACACCTGTGCTAGAGGTGACACTATAGTGGGTAGCCGGTTTATCCATTTACCCGTCGACTAGCTGGGTGGGGCCTGGTGCAACTAGTTTTCTCGAGCTTTCAGCTTAGTATTTTTCCATTTGTCATAGGCTTAAATTGCTCATTTACTGATTTGGCAGGGGGTCGTAACTTATTGTCTTGTCTTCCTGGACACTCTATGTGCCCATAACTTGGACTTTTGATGCAGGAGCATCACCGACTCATCAAGCGAGCCAGCGCGGAAGAGGAGGACAGCTGGACAAGCCAGCACCAATTTTGAAAATGCTTTGGAACTGTTGCGCAGATATTAAATGAGTCATTTAAGATAAGGCACACTTGTATATTGTAATGGAACTTGAGCCTTTAAGCTCTCGTCCTTAGGTAGATAGTCGGTATTTAATATAGTTAATGCTAGTAGATCGAAAGTTAATTTTAGATTTGATAGCTTTAGAGTCTAAGAGGGAAAATGGATATAGACACCCTCATTGTATCATTGTATTATTATCAATCCAGGAAGAGCAAGAGAAGGCAGAGAACTGTATGAAGAACATCCATGTACAGACATTTGAATTAATAGAGGAAAGCTTTGATTCAAATTCATGGTTTGTGTTGTTTCTCTGTGTATTGACGATATGCTCATGAATATTTGCTTCCTGTTATACATTTGCTTTTATATGCTGTGTATGTGATTTCATGTATGAATTTAAGTCTGAGAGGGTGAAAGGATGAGTTTCAATTGTTTCTCTAATTGAGCCAGAGAATTCTTGCAAGGAGTGCAGTCGAATTGTCCGCAAGGAGTGCGTTGATATAAGGGTTCAATTAGAGATAGCTTTTGTTCTCATTCTCTCGAAGGTGCAGTTAGGCACAATGCCTTGCAAGGAGTGCGCAGGCCAGGTAAAAGTCTTAGGGTTGTGAACCTGAGTGAAGTATTAAAATACTGTTGATACAGGAGTGCGCAGAGTCGAGGAACTTCAACACTTAGACATCGTTGAAGGGTTGCCGCAAGGAGTGCATGCAAGAGGTTTTCCAAGAAGACTGAAGTCGTGGAAAAGTTTAGGAGGAGTAGGCCTTCAAATTCACTGAAGGATAAGTGCAGGGAAGCTTCTATTGGAAGTCCGAGGGAAGTGTCACAGGTTGGCGAGCAGGTGAACAAGTCTCGTGGGGAGACACTTCTTTATTTTGTGGATTACATAAGGAAGAACGGATGATCGAAATCCTCTGGAGAGATTTTGCGAAGTTCCGTGGGCTATTGGATATCACGGAGGTGTAGGGCGGTTATAGTGTAAGCATGGAAGAGGTTCGAAGCTCAGGAGGAAGGACAGAGCCATCGATCCCGAGTCACAAGGACCATTGGATCTACAAGTGATATCATGTATCGGGGATTCGCGAGGCGAAGCTCCAAAAGATTGCAACGAGAATTGCGATATCGCGATCTGCGATATCTCGATAAGACCAAAATTGTCCATCAGTGAGATGTGTGTCAGGAGATCCCAGGAAGTCGAGGTTCGGAGAATTGCGGTTTTCAAGGACAAAGTATTCTTGCAACTTGGAATCGTGAAACGCGATATTCCGATGGAAGAGTTGTGTGGGGCCACAACAAGGGTCAGTGGAGGACAGGTGGCGTACCATATCGGGGATCGAGAAAAGAGAAGTCCCAAATCCATTGACATCAGGATTCACGATCCCACGAATTCTGAAATCTCGATAGAAGTGACGGAAGGTGGAAAGGTCAACTTGCACGTGCACGTCGGAGTTTTGTCACGTCGGGTATTGGGAGTCGACAAATCATAGTGCTTGACATCGCGAGTAGCGAAACCGTGATAAGAGAAATCCCAATAGATATGGGAAGAGGTCATCATTGAATGAGCCATCGGGTCTCGGGGATTCGAGAGCCCAGTTGTTGACAGTGAACTTGCGAAGCCGCGAGTTCCGATTCTCTGATAAATAAAGAAAGGGGGATCACGTAGAAGAGAATCTGTGGGGTGCAGATTTCTCGATAGGGAAATAGAAGAAACTTGGAGTTCTTCGGGACGAGAAGAAGAAGATCCTGTGTGAGTGGGCATGCTTCGAGGAGTGCAGCTGCGTCAAGTCTGGTATCAGAGCCGGAATATCTCTTTGATTTCTATAGCAGAGAAGGAAATTCACCATGCCGCCAAGGAGAGAAAGGAAATCACCTGATCCAGAAGACAGAGAAGTATGGAGAAGAGGTAGGCAGGTAGTAAATCCAGAAATGGAGAGGTAAATGCGAGATCTCCGAGCAAGGCTTGAAGACATGGAGATAGCGCAAAGATGCACAGCTAGTGCAGGGGATTTGAGTGATTCCGAGAATGAAGTCGAGTCTAAACGAGAGGAGGAATTTGCAGCCGAAGATGCATCAAACGAACGTTTGATCAGAGCTATTGCCAGGATGGGTGTAAGGGCAAAGATGGACATTCCAGTTTACGAGGAAAATCTGGATGCAGAGGAGCTACTAGATTGGATTATAGCTCTAGATACATACTTCGACTATGAATATGTCGAAGAAGACAAGAAGGTCAAGAATGTTGTTACGCGCTTGAAAGGACATGCAACATTGTGGTGGGACGAGCTACAAGCTGATAGACGCTGCAAAGGCAAGAAAAAAATTAAGAGTTGGGATCGAATGATTGCGAAGATGAAGGAAAAATTCATCCTAAGAGACTATCAAATTACTCTGTTCAGGAGGATGCAAAACCTGAGACAGAATCTGGTCACAGTGAATAAATACACTTAGGAATTCTATCGACTGAACATCAGGGCAGGTCATCGGGAGAGCGATGATGAGAAGATTTCTAGATATTTGAATGGTCTGAGATACGACATTTAGGATGAATTAAGCATGGTTACCATTAGAACAGTGGAGGATGCTTATTAGATGGATTTGAAAGCTGAGGAGATGCTGAGCCGTAAGCAAGGTCAGTGAGGGCGAGGTAGAAGTCAGCCCAGAGGCAAAGGAGTTGCCCAGGATAAATACCAGAAGCCCAAGGAGGAATGGAAGAAACCTCAGGGTAAAGTTGAAAGAGGTGGAACCTCACATCGAGGGCCATATGTTGAATAGAGAGGGAAGCATAATGAACAAAGGGGAGATTATGCTAACAACAACACTTTTCCTCGTACTAGAGGTAGAGGTAGAGGAAGAGGTGGATTCATCACATGCTTCACATGTGGAAAGAATGGGCACAAGTCTTACGAGTGTCCAGAGAAAAAGAAGGACATTGGAGAAGCTCACATCATCGAGGCACTAAGGCGGGATGTTGAGGCAGAAGATGCAGAAGGTGGAAGATCGCTTATGATGCGAAAAGTCCTTTTGACACTCGAGAAAGAGGTGCAGGAAATCTCAGTTCAAAGGACCAGACTCTTTAGGACTGCTTGCAAGACCAAGGACAGGGTGTGCAAGGTCATTTTTGACAGCGGTAGCATGGATAATATTGTATCTACGGAGATGGTAGAGAAGCTGGAGCTGGAGACGATTGATCATCCAAGCCCATATAGAGGTTCGTGGCTACAAAAAGGACACCAGGTAACTGTTACTAAACAATTCTTGGTTGAATTCAAAATAGGCGGATACAATGACAAGATTCTGTGTGATGTTACTCCCATGGATGTTTGTCATCTATTGTTGGGTAGACCATGTCAATATGACAGAAATGTGATTCATGATGGGAGAATGAACACATATACCCTCGAGAAGAATGGGAGAAAACATATGTTACCTCCGATAAAGAATAAGGAGGTGAAGCCAGAAGTAAACAACACATTACTTCTCATGAGTGGGAAGGAACTTCTTACAAAGGTTAAGAAGAAAGAAGATCCACAATTCTTTGTGGTCAGGACGCCGAGGATTGTTCTGACTAGCACAAGAGTGGACGATCTACCAGATGAGATTCAATAAGTATTGGAAGAGTTCGTTGACATCATAGTGGATGAATTACCTCGTTCGTTGCCACCGATGAGGAGTGTGAGTCATCATATAGACCTCATACCAGGAGCCAGTTTGCCAAATAAAGTCGCATACAGGTTGACGCCACAGGAAAATGAGGAGGTTAAGAAGCAGGTCCAGGAGTTATTGGACAAAGGATTGGTCAGTGAAAGTTTGAGTCCATGTGTTGTTCCAATAGTACTCAGTCTGAAGAAAGACGGAGGCTGGAGGATGTGTACCGACTCAAGAGGGATTAATAAGATAACCATCAAGTACAGATTTCCATTGCCATGGATGGACGATTTAATGGATTTCCTGAGTGGGGAAAAATATATTTCAAAGATTGATTTGAAAAGTGGATATCACCAGATTCACATGAGGGAAGGTGATGAGTGGAAGATAGCCTTCAAGACCAACGAAGGAATGTATGAATGGCTAGTCATGTCGTTTGGATTGACAAATTCCCCAAGTACCTTCATGAGGTTGATGAATGAAGTCCTAAAAGATTTCATCGGGAAGTTCATCATTGTGTATTTGGATGATATACTTATTTACAGTAAATCAGTGGCAAAACACTTGAAGCATTTGGCTATAGTGATGAAGAAGCTACAGTAGGAGAAGTTGTTGATTAACATGAAGAAGTCCTCATTCATGAAGACATAGCTCATTTATCTGGGTTTTGTTATTTCAGCGAATGAGTTGAGGATGGATCCAGATAAGGTAGAAGTGATCAAGAATTGGCCATCACTGAGAAATATTTTTGAGGTGAGAAGTTTTCATGGTTTGGCTATTTTCTACCGAAAATTCATCAGAAATTTCAGTGGAATTAGCGCAGCGATGATGGATACAGTGAAGAAGCGGCATAAATATTTTCACTGGACAACAGAGGTTGAGAAGAGCTTCAATCTGTTGAAGCGAAAAATCACAGAACAACCAGTGTTGGTGTTGTCAGATTTCTTGAAGACATTTAAGGTGAAATGTGACGCAAGTGGGTTTGCCATAGGAGCGGTCTTGAGTCAGGAGGACAGACCGATTGCATATTTCAGTGAGAATTTGAACGAGGCAAAGGTGAAATACTCCACGTATGATAAAGAATTCTATGCTATAATACAGGCATTGAAGAAGTGGAGGCATTACTTGATCCCAAAGGAATTTGTTCTGTATAGTGACAATCATGCATTACAGTTTGTGACTCAACCAGAGAAGTTGAATCAGAAACATGAAAAATGGGTAGAGTATATGCATAATTTCACATTTGTAATTAAACACATTTCTGGTACTGCTAACAAAGTGGTTGATTCTTTGAGCAGGAAGTGTTTGTTGTTGCAGGAGTTCCGAGTCAAAACATTGGGTTTTGATAATCTCAGGGACATGTACGCAGGTGATGCATATTTTGGAGAAGCGTATGAAGCAGCTGAGAATCCAGTTCTCAGAGACAGAAGCCCTTGGATAGGTTATATGATCTAGGAGGGATTGCTATTCATAGGCAATCAACTGTGTATTCCAAATTTATCCATGAGGGAGAACTTGTTAAAGGAGAAACATAGTGGTTGATTAGCAGGACATTTTGGCCATGAAAAAACATTCGCGAAGCTGAATGAATCATACTTTTGGCCAGGAATGTGAGTAGATGTCAAGAGGTTCATTGAAATATGTCGAATTTTCCATCATTCGAAAGGAAGGAAGCAGAATGCAGGTTTTTATCAGCCATTGCCCATACTAGAGAGGCCATGGGAGGCGATCAACATGGATTTTGTATTGGGTTTGTCAAAGACACAAAGAGGTGTTGATTCAATCTCTGTGGTCATGGACAGGTTTTCCAAAATGGCACATTTTATCCCATGCCAGAAAACCAGCGATGCAACTCACATCGCAAATCTGTTCTTCAAGGAGGTCATTCGACTTCATGGATTGCTGAAAATCATAGTTTCAGACAGAGACACTAAATTCATAGGACATTTTTGGAGGACCTTATGGAAGAAGCTGGGAACTAACTTGGCATTTAGTTTTGCTTATCATCCTCAGATGGATGGGCAAACAAAACTGGTGAATAGAAGTCTGGGAGACTTGCTGAGAAGCTTGGTGACAGAGCACCACAGCCAGTGGGACCACATATTGCCACATGCAGAGTTCGCATACAACGATTTAGTAAATCGGAGCATAGGCCGAAGTCCATTTTAGGTTGTATATGGTATGCAGTCGAGAGGAGTTTCTGAACTGAGGGATTCAGAATAGACTGTGACTAGCAACACTAGTGCAGAAGAATTCGCTGAAGCGATGAAAGAACTTCACAGCAGGGTGAAGGAGCGATTGCTGAAAACAATCCAGGAATACAAGCGCAGAGAAGATAAGCATCAGAGACAACTTCAGTTTGAAGTTGATGATCTAGTTATGGCACATTTGAGGAAGGAAAGGTTCCCGAGGGGAACATACAATAAGCTGAAGATGAAGAAAATTGGACCATGCAAGGTCTTGAGAAAATTCAGAGAAAATGCTTATGAGATCGAGTTGCCAGAAGGCATCGGAATATCTCCGATATTCAATATCACAGATTTATACCCATACAGGGATGGAGAAACAGAGACTGGAACTAAGCAACCAGTGATCCAGTGGATGAAACAATTGCCAGTTGCATAAAAGCCACAAGTGGAGTGCATATTGGACAAGAGAGTGGGTAAAAAGACCCGAAGGAAAGAATACTTCGAGTATCTAGTCAAGTGGAAGAATCATCCAGTGGAAGATGCCAGCTGGGAGACTGAAGAAAAAATAAAAAAGCATGGATAGGCCATGCGGGAGCTCATGGACAGGAGCCCATGAAATTTTTCAAGCTGAGGGGTATGATGCAGGAGCATCATCGACTCATCAAGCGAGCCAGTGCGGAAGCGGAGGACAACTGGACAAGCCAGCACCAATTTTGAAAATGCTTTGGAACTGTTGCATAGATCTTAAATGAGTCATTTAAGATAAGGCGCAGTTGTATATTGTAATGGACCTTGATCCTTTAAGCTCTCATCCTTAGGTAGATAGTCGGCATTTAATATAGTTAATGCTAGTAGATCGGAATTTAATTTTAGATTTGATAGCTTTAGAGTCTAAGAGGGAAAACAGATATAGACACCCTCATTGTATCATTGTATTATTATCAATCTAGGAAGAGAAAGAGAAGGCAGAGAACTATATGAAGAACATCCATGTACAGACATTTGAATTAATAGAGGAAATCTTTGATTCAAATTCATGGTTTGTGTTGTTTCTCTGTGTATTGACGATATGCTCATGAATATTTTCTTCCTGTTATACATTTGCTTTTATATGCTGTGTATGTGATTTCATGTATGAATTGAAGTCTGAGAGGGTGAAAGGATGAGTTTCAATTGTTTCTCTAATTGAGCCAGAGAATTACTGCAAGGAGTGCAGTCGAATTGTTCGCAAGGAGTGCGTTGACAGAAGGGTTCAATTAGAGATAGATTTTGTTCTCATGCTCTCGAAGGTGCAGTTAGGCACAGTGCCATGAAAGGAGTGCGCAGGCCAGGTAAAAGTCTCAGGGTTGCAAACTTGAGTGAAGTATTAAAAGACTGTTGATACAAGAGTGCGTAGAGTCGAGGAACTTCAACACTTAGACATCGTTGAAGGGTTGCCACAAGGAGTGCGTGCAAGAGGTTTTCCAAGAAGAATGAAGTCGTGGAAAAGCTCAGGAGGAGTAGGCCTTCAAATGAACTGAAGGATAAGTGCAGGGAAGCTGCTATTGGAAGTCTGAGGGAAGTGTTGCAGGTTGGCAAGCAGGTGAACGAGTCTCGTGGGGAGACACTTCTTTATTTTGTGGATTACATAAGGAAGAACGGACGGTCGAAATCCTCTGGAGAGATTTCGTGAAGTTATGTGGGCTGTTGGATCTCATGGAGGTGCAGGGAGGTTATAGTGTAAGCGTGGAAGAGGTTCGAAGCTCAGGAGGAAGGACAGAGTCATCGATCCTGAGTCACAAGGACCATTGGATCTACACGTGATATCATGTATCGGGGATTCGCGAGGCGAAGCTCCAAAAGATTGCAATGAGAATTGTGATATCATGATCCGCGATATCCTGATAAGCCTAGAACCGTCCATCAGTGAGACGTGTGTCAGGAGATCCCAGGAAGTCGGGGTTTGAAGAATCGGGGTTTTCAAGGACAAAGTATTCTTGCAACTTGGAATCGCGAAACATGATATTTCGACGGAAGAGTTGTGTGGAGCCACAACAAGGGTCAGTGGAGGACATGTGGCGTACCATATCGGGGATCAGGAAAAGAGAAGTCCTGAATCCATTGACATCAGTATTCGCGATCCCGTGAATTCTGAAATCCCGATAGAAGTGACGGAAGGTGGAAAGGTCAACTCGCACGTGCGCGTTGGAGTTTTGTCACATCGGGTATCGGGAGTCGGCAAATCATAGTGCTCGACATCGCGAGTAGCGAAACCGCGATAAGAGAAATCTCGATAGATATGGGAAGAGGTCAGCGTTGAATGAGCCATCGGGTCTCGGGGATTCGAGAGCCCAGTTGTTGACAGTGAACTTGCGAAGCCGCGAGTTTCGATTCTCCAATAAATAAAGAAAGGGGGATCGCGTAGAAGAAAATCTGCGGGGTGCAGATTTCCCGATAGGGAAATAAAAGAACCTTGGAGTTCTTCGGGCCGAGAAGAAGAAGATCCTATGTGAGCGGGCGTGCTCTGAGGAGTGCGGCTGCGTCAAATTTACTGCCTCCTCCAGAAAGTTTAGTTTTACCTTGGCTCTTCTCCCCGCGAAGTCTCCAGTGGGAGTCAGGTGGCAAACATTCTATTGCTCCATTCGCTTCCATGACGGAATTAGTTGTCATTTCACTTATGAGTGCGATTGATGAGGTAGCCTGGGAGCAAGCGGGGCTATTTAATACAACTGACCTACATTCATTTCCTATGTACCTACCCTCACATGAGCCCTTACCCCTGGTTTTGACACAACCATCGACTTCATTTTCGTTTTGTCGTGAGGACAGAGCAAATCAGGTGAGGTTTGTTACTGAGTTTCTTGTTCAAAATCCTTCTGGGGATGTAGCTACAAACAAAGTTCACAAGCGACCGAGTTGTGGCAGGTAAAACTCTGTTAGCTAATAAACTACTTCTCGAAGACTAACTGTTAAGAAACTGTGGATTCCTAACCGGGCTCGCCAGAAAATGGTGCTAGGGCACGACCTGGGATTGGAGGAAGCGATAAACTTGGCTTTAAATGCACTAGTAGGCAGGTTCTCTTACCGTTCGTGGTGTACCAACCCACTTCATACATGGGTGAAGATGAACTAGACACCCATTTTGGGTTACGCTTCGGATTTATTCTTCCTCTCGAGAGGTTGGTTCGGTTCCAAGTTTCAATTGACGAACGACATGTTGAAAATTCTAGATAGGTTGTGGTCCTATGATGGGGGGAGCTTGATGCTTAAAAGGTGGTGGATCTCTTTTGATCCTACTTAGTATTATTTTCAGTTTAGGCACTTGTGGGTGCTTCTTTCTGGTTTACCACTAAATCTTTGGAATACCAAGGCACTGACAACTATAGGGAATGCTTTGGGCCACTTTATTTGTGTTGATGAATAGTCACCGTGCGCACTTGATAGAAAGTTAGGAAGGATATTGGTGGAGATTGATATCCACTCGGGACTACTTGAGACCTTAGACATTCAATGGCGAGACCTGTTTTTCTCACAAAGACTGGACTATTTGGGCCTTCCATTCTGGTGTACTTATTATCGTAAGACCAGACACTTGAAAATTTCTTGTCAGGGATTTTTGAAGGAGGAGGAGTTGGAGAACTCACTACTCAGGAAGATGCCAAGATGTGATTCACGTGGATTTGTTTCATCTTCTTGAGAAGTACCATGTCTTTAATCCTCAGACTCTTTGACCTTTTTGGGCTCACACACTCTCACAGGTAAACTCAAAGCTCTATGTCTTAGTTTTTTTAATTCACTTACTTCTTGGGAAAAGTTAGCATTGGACGAGTTGTCTCAATCGGGTGTTGTGCACGTGACTTCACCTTGTGGTCTCGTTCCGGTTAAATTGATTGTTTCCCTATCCATTGAGGTTCTCCGACCTCCAAAGACGGTTACCTCTCCCACTGATGATTTTTCATTTCCCCCGTCGGGGGAAAGGCCTTTACACAACTCGGTCAGGGCTCTCAATTCTCGGGCAGAGCAAAGGGAGTGTCCTTTCGCCTCTGTCAATCGCTCTCTTGAAATATGGGCTTCCTTACTCGAACCTTTAATAAATCCCGAGAGTGCTCGAGAGGTGGAAGTGGTGGGGGGGAATGAACCTTATTTAATATTAGGTTATCGAGAGACTGAACATGGTGATTGCTCTTTGGGGGAGACTTTGGAATCATTGGTCCCACTACTTCGTGAGGTTGATACTACTGTGTCTCTTTCTACTTATTAGGGAAAAAATATCCTAACTCTTTCCGGTTCTGCTGACCTTGTGGAACAGTCAAAGTAATGTTGTTGGGGGGTTGGGCCAAGTTATGCGTGGTCAAAAGGGTCGGGCTTTGAGACTTCTCCCATTAATATGAGAAGTGCTTAGAAGAAGGCTATCCTCTATTTGATTACGCATGTTCCACTCTCTTCTACTGCTACAGACTTTAGGGCGCTTAGAGTCATGAAAGCCCTTGCACCGGCCAAATCATGATCCTTCTATCTTTAAATATTCGAGGGGTGGGGGGGACCCTAAAACAAGCCTCCATGCACATATTTCTTCAGAAAGTTAAACTGGTTGAGGTTTTTTTACAAGAAACATTAGTTGATGAGGAGAAGGCATGTCATTTTATGTTGAAGTTTGTCCCTAATTGGTGTTCTTGTGATGTAAGCTCCGTGGGAAATTTGGGTGGACTCCTGGCATCATGGGACCCAAACAATTTTGTATTGCTACCTTCACTCTGTAGTTGGGGTATTTTACTCATCGACACCTCACTATAGAACAACAAAGATATTTGTCTACTAAATTTTTATGGGCCCTGCAACAAGAGAAATACTTTTTGGGATAGGGTGGCTTTTGAGGGTTTGCTAGATTCTAAAAATTTGATTCTTGTAGGAGATCTAAACTTTACTACAGGTGATGACGAGGTCTAGGGTGCAACGACTTAGCTGGATAAGCTTGCAGATTATTTTAAAAGTATGATACATGATCATGACTTGGTTGACCTATTACCGGACGAGGTCGTCCCAACATGGCGGAACAACAAACATGGGTTGGAAAGTATTGCTAAATGATTGGATCTATTTATGGTCTCAGATAACCTATTAATTGATGTGGGAATTTATTGAACATGAGTTGAACTTCCCTATGTTTTAGATAATGCGCCAGTGATAGCCCAATTTGACTTTCATAAGTTATCGGTGGCTTACCCAGTGAAGTTAAATCCATCTTGGATGACTGAGGCTGACTTCACTACTATTGTAAAAGAGGTATGGAGGGGTACTGCTTCCTGTTGGAACTGGATGTCCAGATTAGGTTTGTATGGAAATTAAAAATTTTAAAGGCCCGAATTAAATCTCGAGCTAGACTTAGATGGTGTGCAAATTTAAAAAGGATATAATCTTTGGATGAGGAAATCATGGTGGCTCTTTTGTATTTACCAAGGTCTAGGATGAATCCAAACAATGATTGTCGATTGAAATCTTTGGAGACAGAGCGCAATCATATCCTCCTTCTTGAAGATGAACATTGGCGACAAAAGATCCATGCAATCTAGTTGAAATTTGGGGATCAGAATAATAAATATTTTCATAAATATGCCAAGGAAAAAAGGAATCAAAAACAAATTTGGGAGATTTGTGATGAAAATTGGCAGGAACATAGAGGTCAAGAGGAACTCAAGACAGAGGCCACCATATTTTTCAAAAATTTGTTCACAGCGGATCCCTACATCTCCCCTTTGTAACAATTGAATTTAGGTAGGTTGTTTCCAACTTTTGTATCTTTGGAGGACTCTAATCTCATCGAAAGACTGGTCACTAAGAAAGAAATCTGAGAAATTTTAAAACACTTTGCAAAAGATAAAAGTCTAGGCCTAGACATCTGGACGGTTGAGTTTTTTAGACAATTTTTTGAAGTTGTGGGAGATGATCTGTTGGAAGTTGTTGAAGATACTAGAATCAGAGGGAAGATTAAAATCTCCCTAAATACCACTTTCCTGGCGTTTATACCAAAGGAGAATAATCCTCGAACATTAAGGGATTACAGACCTATTTCACTCTACAATATATGTTACAAGATGATCTCAAAGGTGATTGCAAATAGAACAAAAACCATACTCTCGAGGGAGTTTTCGAGCGAGCAACTTGGTTTCTTGAAGGGTAGCCAGATTTTGGATGTTATTGGTATGACACAAGAATGTTTACACATCATCAAAGATAGAAAACAACAAGCCTTGATTCTTAATTGGATCTAAAAAAAGCGTATGACTGTGTTATTTGGGACTTCTTATGTTTGATACTTGTACAAAATGGATTCAACATACACTTTATAAATTGGATTATGAGTTGTGTGGTTAGCTCGTCCTTTTCTCTTTTGATCAATGGGGAGTCCTCGCCCTTCTTTAATAGTGAATGTGGATTAAGACAAGTTTGTTCTCTCTCGCCCTTGCTCTTCATCCTTGTAATGGAAAGCATTAGCCTTCTTCTAAAGAAAGGACAAGTGGAAGGAAGCTTGACTGGGGTCAAGGTTTCCAGGGTCATTAAAGTTCTACACCTTATATTTGTTGATGATGTACTTATAATGAAAAAGGATTCACTTTAAGAATGGCAGGTGATTAAAAAAATTTTGGAACTTTTTTGTTGTGCCTCGGATTTAAAAGTTAGTCCACAAAAATCTACGTTTCACTTTTCGGGGGTACAAGGAGAAACTATGGTGAAGTATAAGGAAGTTTTTTCTTATAATTTTGTGGAGTTGACCGAGGGTTTCATATACTTGGGGTATTTTATAGAAGTGGAGAAAACTATCTTTGAAGAATGGAGATGGCTTATTATTAAGTTTGAAAATAGAATCAAATATTGGTGTAATCGATGGTTAACACTCGGTGGTTGGTGTACACTTGCAAAGGCGGTCTTAGAAACACAATCAATTTATTGTATGGTCCTTGCGGCAGTTCCGACTTCTACCTTCTCAAGGATACGTAAGCTAATATTTGAATTCCTTTGGTTGGGGGGTGGAAAATTTCATGGAATACATCTTTGCAATTGGGAGATTCTTGCAAAGTCGAAACATTTAGGAGGTTGGGGTCTCCAGAATCTGTTCTTATTTAACTGTGCCTTGGCAGCAAAATTATTATGGCATGTATTTATGAAAGCCAATATTTGGCACCAGGTGATCAAAGACTAATATTTACCCTACTCCTCAGTGGCTTCTTGGCTCAGAATGGCTTCGTCTCTTCAACCAACGACCTCGAAGATTTGGAAAAACTTGATGAAATCACTGCCTCTCATTACTCACTAGATTGGTTGGAAACCTAGTAATGGTTACTCCATACTAATCAGATTGGATTATATTTTGGGAATTGGCAACATCTCTTTACTTTCCTCAAAACTTATGTTGGCGCTAAAGGAAAATAACATATGGTATTTGTATTAAGCCATCGTTCAACCCTCTTTGGGATTCATTACAAATCAGTGGAAATCTAGTGAAGAGCTAGACCTTTCGAGAACCTTGGTGACTGAGTGGTATTCATTTTGCAAGGAACTCATTGAATCCAGAGTCCATCTAGAGCCTAGAGATGATTCACAAATCTGGATGGGAGGTGACCATTCGGGAATACTCACTGTAAAAAAATGTTTATAAAACCTTGGCAAGAAAATATTGGCTGATACAAACAACATGGTGGCGAATACAGTTATGGACATGGGACATAGCTTACAAAATCAAACTCTTCATTTGGTTGGCACTGGAGCATAAAATCTTAACATGGGATAATCTGAAAAAAAGAGGTTGGGAAGGACCGAGCTACTGTCCATTTTGCAATAGAGATGAGGAGACAATCCTTCATTTATTTGTAAACTATCCTTTTACACAACATCTATGGAAGGTTTTATCTACCATTTTCAACCTTGTAACTTCTTGGGGAGGCAGCACACTTGAAAATTGTTTTGAAAACTAGCTGAAATTGAAAAAATTCCATCACATCCTACCTTCATTGACCCGTTGGTATATCTGGTTGGCAATGAACAAGTGTATTTTTGAATCTCACACAACTATAGTTTAGGGAGTTGGATTTCAGATTAGAGTGATGGTGGAAGCTGTTGGTGCACAATGCCCTCAAAATCATACTTACAAAAGAATAAAAAAACCACCCAACTTCACTCTGTAATCCATATGTTGGTTCGACGGTGTTGCACAAGCAAATGGTACTCTGAGCGGAGTTGGGGGCATCATAAATACTTTGGGGAACACTATCTATAGGTGGACGTTTAATTGTGGAATGGGTTCAAACACTAGGGAAGAACTACTTGGTGTGTGGGCCAATTTATCATTATCTCATAGGCTGGAAATTGACCAACTACAGTTATTGGGGGATTCAAATATAGTGGTTGACTGGTTAAACCACATGAGTAATCTACATTTTTATTCACTTATGGGATGGATGGAGAAGATTATGGAACTTATTAAACTCTTCAACACTATTAGATTTGATCATATTTACAGGGAAGAGAATGTGGAAGTTGATGTACTATCAAAAAAAGTACTACAAGTACCAGAAGGGAGGATCCACTACAACAAATGGCAAGATGGCCATGAGGGTCCCCCACTATCTCTTTGTCTCTACTTATGATATAGATAGCATATCGAGGAAGTCCATGACTTTTATTTTGAATTTTTTTTTTTACCAAAATGTAATATTTTCTATAGACACTATGGACTGTCCACTTATAATTTTTTTCTATTTTTGGATTGTTACGTAGTGTAGAGACTAGATATCTTAGTATCAAGAACAATGTAGCACCACTTTTTATGTCTATGATTGGTATGGAAATACCATTAGAATATTGTTGTAATAGTGAACTCTTGTACTCTCCTTGAGAACATCATATATATAATATATTGAGAAATTTTCTGCTAGAAAAAGTCAGATATGTTTGGTATAAATATTAGTTAATATTATGTTAATTAATTTGTATGTAATGTTAATTAATTTTATAAGTAGTATATATAATGTTATTAATTAATTAATATTTTTTTTAAAAGAACAAGAGGGTTTATAAAGGGTTATAAGAGGGTGTTTGACACATGTTAAAGAATGGATCTTAAAAATAACAAGTAACTTAGGGTAATTAGTGAGTGTACATAGTGGAATTTCCGTAACTGACAAAGCGAGGGAGATAATAGTCAATTTTCCTTAAGAGAGTAACACTCGTTATAAGAAAGTATAAAGGAAACTTACACTTTTGCATACATGCACATGCGCGCACGTGTGTGTGTGTGTGTGTGTGTGTGTGTGTGTGTGTGTGTGTGTGTGTGTGTGTGTGTGCACATATAAATAGAAGCTATAATGCCTTAACCTTTACTCACGAACCTTCGCTAGTGATTCAAAATCAAATATTCAGTAGGGTTAGGACATGGGAAAATTAGGGATGGGGAATGTTGTTGCAAAGACCATCAACCCCAATGCTACTTCCACCATCACTCAAGCTATCTCTCATATTGCACTCTTTGGAGGAAACAAATGAGACTCTAAAAAGGCATCAATTAATAGATGTGGAAGTGGATCCATCTCCATCTCGGGTGGGAAACCTAGAAGGGTCAAGGAACTTAGAACAAGGACCTCCTCCCGAGGAAATTACTAGAGAGCTTCAGAAAATCAATCTCCCATATTTTTTTGTGGTTCATGTAGGGGAATGCATTGAGGCATGGTTGGATGGAATGACAAGGTGTTTTTCACTAAGAGATTATTCTTCCACCTTGAAAGCCAAGATAACCATCTTTTTGTTTTGAGATAATGCCTTGAATTGGTGGGGAAGCTTGGAAAGACAATTGCACCTCACTGCAAACACCATATCATGGGAGTTATTTGAGGAGAGGTTTAGGAGAAAGTATTTACCTATGTACTAAGAGGAACAACAAGTAGGATCCTTTCATGCTCTAATTCAAGAAAATTGAATAATGGAGAAGTATGAGATAAGGTTTATGGAACTATTCAAGTATGCCTCATTTATGGATACCAATTAACAACAGGTAAGTCACTTTGTGTACCTATTGAATCATAAGACAATATCCCTAATGCAACTGTGGAAACCATTTTTATTTGTTAAAGCAGTAAAAAATTATCGTTACACAAAAAAACTTTTGGATATCAAAGAGGGTATGAGATCTACTATTCCTCAACAATCATGATTTATGGAGAAGGCCCCTTAGACCTTCTCCAAGGGAGAAAGTTCTAGGCCACCCACTTATGGAAACATAGCTACACCTTGAGTGGTTGCAACAGGTGTTTCAATGGAATCAAGTGTAATATCTTAGGCATCATCAAGGACTCATGCAATTCCAAGAAATTCACAGGGAGTTGATAGCAGGAGCAGGGGTTCCATTGTAAGGGACTCATTTTAGAGGTCTCCAAAAAACAATAAGAAAATTCTACCCCACATTAATTATTTTGGGTGTGGGAGAGATCATTACCAGTATGACTACCCATAGTCACAATCCAACACCATTCACAGAGAAGAGAAGGCCTAAATGGGGAAGGAAGGTAATAACCACCATATCTATGTAGCGGTTAATAATCATAATGTAGAAGATCAATCCACTATAGTGGAGTCATTAGGTACACTAAGCCATGTAAAAATGAAAATATTATTTTATTCCAATGGAACAAATAGTTTCATTTCACCATATGCATTAGAAAAATGTGGGTTGGCAACCTATGGGCACAATGAATTTAAACATGTGATATGGATTATGGGGAGAAAGAAGCAGTAGGACGTAGTGTTGAGAAATGTTTTGCAAAACTTGGGCTGTATACAACTAGGTTAAAGGTGTGTGTCATTTCCCTAGGACATTTGATTTAATTATTAATATGGATTGACCAAAATATCATTAATATTTGGTAGACTATTTCATGAAGAGAGTTCTTTGTTTAGATGGTGAGGGAAGGCCAATTGAGATCCATAATATCAAGAGGAAGGTGTCTATATATTTCATCTCGATAATGAAAGTTAAATGGTGCATAAGGAAAGGATGTCTATTGTACGCAGTAGGGGTGGTAGGTGATGTGAAGGGATCCTCTTTAGATCAGTACCCAATTTTGTTAGAATTCAATATGTTTTTTCCCAAAGAGTTGCCAAGGTTACCTCTTGAGAGGAAACTTGATTTCATGATCGAGCTAAAACCCAGTGCATAGCTAATCTCCAAGACACTATATAGGATGACAACTCTAGAACTTTGTGAGTTGTAGATGTAGTTGAAGGAACTGCTTGACGTATGGTTTATAAGGCCCATTGTTTCACCCGGGTGCACTAGTAATATTTGTCAAGAAGAACGATGGTTCCTTGTGACTATGCAAAGATTATAGGGATTTGAACCGAGCCACAATGAATAATAAGTACCTGATACCTCAGATTTATGATCTATTTGTCATATGAAAGGAGAAATAGTTTTCTCAAAAATCCATTTGCAATCAGGTTATCACCAGTTAAGGATTAAGGAAGGTGAGATTCCTAAGACTGCCTTCCAAAATCAGTTTGGGAATTGTGAGTTCATAGCGGTGCCATTCAGCTTGACCAATATGCTATCTATATTCATGAGCCTCATGAATGGTGTATTTTGAAAGTACTTAGACCACTTTGTGTAAGTCTTTCTAGATGATTTTGTCATTTATTCTATAAATGAAAGGAAACATGAGGAACACATGTGATTAGTGTTTTCATGCTTAATAGAAAAAAAATTGTATGGAAAGTTGTCAAAATTCTCTTTTTTTTTCAAAAAGAGATTTAATGTCGTGGTCATATTATTTCAAGAGAAGGAATTTTGGTGGACCCGGAAAAGGTGATAACCATAATGGATTGGTTAGTGTTGAAAAATGCTCATGAATTGAAAAGCTTCATGGGAATAGGTAGATATTATCGAAGGTTTGTGGAAGGGTTATTAAAGATTATGAAATCCATCACTACCTTGCAACACAAGGGAATCATGTATGAGTGGACTGACGAATGTGACATTGCATTCACTGATATTAATAGATTATTAACCAATGCACCAATCCTATGAGTGACTGATATGGATAGATACTTCACAATTTGCATGGATTCCTCAAATCAAGGGTTGGGTGCCATGTTAATGCAATATGGGGGAGTGATATCATATGAATTTAGAAATTTGAAGCAACACAATGAGATTTATGCTACTCATGATTTAGAGTTGGCAGCTGTGATGCTAGCTCTAAAGCTTTGGAGGCATTATCTTGTTGGATTAAGCTTTGTGCTCAAGATTTATCACCAAAGCCTAAAGTATCTCTTCACTCAAAGGGATATGAATGACAAGTAGAGGTGATGGAGTAAATTCATGAGTGAGTACTTAGAATTTATTACATCAAGGGAAAACAAAATGTGGTGGATAATTCCCTAAGAAGAAGGACACTAATATTATCCATAGTTACCTTAAAGGTCAATATAAGTGAATGAGTGTTAGGACAACTTCTTGGATATAGTTGGTATTTGAAGGTTACTTCAACACTCTAGAATGGGAGGTAGTTAGAATTGATGTTTGAAGGATATTCCCTTGAAGAAGATGGATTGTTGAGATTTCAAGGAAGGATGTACATTCTAGAAAAAGGATATATTTGAAGCACTATCCTCAATGAATCCCATAGATAAATTTAATGTGTGCATCCCCATGTGAAGGAGATGTATGCAAACATGAAGAAGTTTTCATTCTAGGCAAACATTGAATGTGATGTAGTTCAATTTATCACAAAGTGTCTTGAGTTTCAGTAGGTAAAGGCCAATCATCACCACCTGATAGGACTCCTACAACCATATGAAATTCCTATGTCCAAATGGGAAGTCATTTCTATAGATTTCATTGTGGGCTTGCCACTCACTTTGCAAAGGCACAATTCCATTTTGGTTATAGTTGTTAAACTAAACAAAAGTGCACATTTCATTCCAGTTAGAGAAAAATATGATGTCATTAATGTGGTGCGAGTGTTTATAAGTGAATTTTTTCATCTGCATGGGTTACCTAAGAAGATCTTTTCAAATAGAGTGTATTGATTTACGCACATGTTTTGGACAAGTTTGTGGTCATTATTGGGGACTCAATTGAACTTGATCACAACATATCATCTTGAAATGGATGGGCAGATGGAAAGAGTGAATCAGGTTATGAAATACATGCCTAGGAAATATGTTATGGATAACCAAAACCATTAGGATACGTACCTACCTTTGGTGGAGTTTTCTCAAAATAACAGTTTCCACAACTTAATCATATGCCTCCTTATCAAGATTTGTATGGAAGGCCATGTAAGATACCACAGAGTTGGGAAAGGTTCAAGGGTGTTACACATTATTTTCATCATCCATATGACCGTTACTGATGTAAAACTATTTGTTTCCTTCAGAGGGGTCAGTGGCTTGAGTTCCTGAAGAGAGAAGGGAGAAGAACTTTTCCTGAGAAAAGAAGTTGCATTTTCCTGTGTAAAAACCTTATAAAAAAGGA
>JZKD02S2069232.1:472696-483225 GCA_000966675.3 Picea glauca | reverse complement strand
TTTTATTTTCTTAAAAATTGTTTTTTAAATAATTATTATTTAAATTTAATTTAAATAAAAATAAAATTATAAATTAATTAAATTTGAAAGAATTTAAGAGAAATATAAATCTTGGTGACCAAGTCATCATCTTTACCTTACAAAATTATGAAAGGGGGTTGTCTTGATACAATAAGTATCATAAATACAATGTAATATATATGTTCAGTTTGTACAATTCTATTAATGTTAAAGGTCTCCACATAAATATTATGCTAAAGACATATATACCTTAGCAACAATAAGTATCATAAAGACAATGTAGTATATATGTTTAGTTTGTACAATTCTATTAATGTTAAAGGTCTCCACATAAATATTATACTAAAGACATATATACCTTAGCAACTTAGCAAATAGGCTCTATCTTATATATGACATACACCATGATGATGACATGATACATACCTTTAATTCATATAAATTCTATTAATGTTAAGGTCTCCACATAAATATTATGCTAAAGACATCTATACCTTAAATGTCTCCACATAAATATTATACTAAAGACATCTATACCTTAAAGGTCTCCACATAAATATTATACTAAAGACATATATACCTTAGCAACTTAGCAAATAGGCTCTATCTTATATATGACATACACCATGATGATGACATGATACATACCTTTAATTCATATAAATTCTATTAAAGGTCTCCACATAAATATTATGCTAAAGACATCTATACCTTAGCAACTTAGAAAATAGGCTCTATTTTATATATGACATACATCATGATGATGACATGATACATACCTTTAATTCATATAATTTTGTTGGCCAAAGATAATGGTATTCTGTAAATTTATAAATAGATTCATTTTTCATGTCAGCATACATTATAATGAAAACATAATACATATGTTTAATTTGTACAATTCGTAGTGATATTGTTGGTACCTTTTCATCCCCAATCGATCCAGAAAAGGTAAACATGTCACAAGTGAGATTTGAGCCTAGGTGGGGAGGAAAACAACTTCTCCTCTTAACCACCAAGTTAGACTCAATTGACAAATGTTGGAAACATTCTTATCCCACCCTCCACACTTAAGAAAGAGTGAGATTATTGGTACCTTGTCAACCCCAATACATTTAGCCATGACTAATAAACTTGAATGTGGAAGGGAATCCCCCCATTGTACCCCGTAGTATCTAACCACAATGAAATACTTGGGTGGCCATGAAGTTACTCCAAGTCCACTTTACCAATATCCCATTAGCTCGTGTGCATTTAATGTTTGGAAACATTCATACCACCCTCAAGCACTTAAGAGAGAGTGAGATTGTTGGTATCTTGCTAGCCCCGTATAACTTGAGTATACCCCTTACATGCACCTTGCATGTGTTCCTAGAGGAGCTTAAGACCACCTCCACTCCTCACGTGTATTCCCAAATGGGTGTAAATACCCCCTCGATTTCCCATCAAAACAAACCATAGTAAGATTTGAACCTAGATGGGTAGAGAAAAATTCATCTTTCTTTCTCGTCACACCACATGCTCACGTGTAAAATGTTTGGAAACATCTAATCCCACCCTCAAGAAGCTATGTGAGAGTGAGATTTTTTGTACCTTTCCAACCCTAATTTGCACACGAGGAACAAACATGCCACAAGAAAGATTTGAACCCAAGTGGGAAGGATAGTAGCATCTTGTAACCATCCAAGACAAAAAAAAAAATCATAGTGCATCATGAACTTATAAAATTACCCATATTTTTAGGAATTACCACGCCCTCCTTGTAAATCCCTTCACCAGGGCTTCATTTAACTCTATACAATTTTTTTGTAATAAGATTGGACAATTAATGCAAATATATTTTCTAATTGTCAATCCTTATTGTTCAACATTTACATTAATTTCTTTTGTTAGATTTTATAGAAATATGGTTGTAGAATTCTAGTATTAAATTTGTAAAAGAAAAGCAAAATTTAATAACAGATAAGCATATACTTCTTTTACTTTTTGTAACAGGTACATGCAATTTACAACTTATTTTTCCCATAATTAATAACATTAAAAGTACTAAATTAACAATCCATAATTTGGTTTATGGATTGATGGAAAATACCTAAAACTTTTATCTGATTTAATCCCCTACGTAAATTAGTTTCTTTAGTTGCTTCCTCTCCCTGTTTGGCTGCACAAGAATGGATGTTTTTCCTACTAGCGATCTAGGAATAGTGATCCGGATTGGACCTTTATATTATTTTTCATCTATCTCACTACTTTTTGGGTGGAAAAATGGGAGGAATCAGCTTGCAGGGCCATTTCGGCGGCTAGTCCAAATTTAGAAATTTGGGTCCAAAAAATAGTCAGAAATTTTTTGGAGCCATTTTGAGGCATCAAACGACCTTTTTTCATCCAAACCCTACTATGGAGGAATATTGTAAATTCTACACGTCGATACCTTTCCAAAGGCCAGACCGCTTGTCAATCGGAGTTCATATGAGAAAGTTATGTCTCCATCAAGTTGACCTACTATATTGATCACCATGATGCAAGTGGGTCCCACGTCAACCTCCATTACTTAGACATGTGAGGCTAGCCACGTAGTGGATTTTCTAATAAAATTCTATAATGTCCAAAACCTTATCATAATTGAAGGTTGAGGAAGCAAAAAGCATATCCCTAGATGGCTATTGGGATATGTTAAAAACCGGGACACTAGGAGGAGAGGGGTTCCATTATTTTGCATTGTATCTTGTTCCATAGCTGAGAAAAACATATAAGAGTGGTATTTTGTGAGCATAACAGAGGAGGAGAGATTCTATAGCATCCATATAGACCACAGGTTAAAGGAAAATCCATAGAGAGTGCTTCTTTCTTTGTACTTGCATTATTTCTTTACCAGAGAAAAGAGAGCAGAGTAGCCTCACCTTCTAACTAGTTTTTTCTCATGTATTGGATTTCCTAGGTTATATCTTGTGTTTATTTGTGGATGGTGTGAATGTGTTTTATTGTTCTCTATTTTTTATTTTTTTTTATCTATTTTATCAGTAACTAAATATTCTAGAGATATAAAATAAATTAACCTTAATAGTAAAGATTTTAGTATTGCATTAGATATGTTGTGACGAATTGTTACAGTGGAATGTACATGGAAATTTAGAGGTCATATTGGTATTAGAGCAGGTTTTTCTTTTGGTTATTTGTGGGAAGCTGCAGGATCCAAGAATCGGCTTAAGGAGAAGTTGCAGAAAACATAGCCATAGCGAACGAGTTTGTTCATAATAACCCTCGATATCTAATAGAAGAGAGATTTGAGTGGTTGGAAGCACAAGTTGACAACATTAGTCCCAATATGAACCTACTCATGGAATCTCTAGAAAGAAAGCTCGAGTTGTTTGGAGATGATGGAGGATCTAACTCAGAGAACAGATCAGAGAGGAAATTGAAATATCAAGAAGAAAAGGAGACGTGGAAAGAATCTGAAAAAGAGCAGTCGAGCTCGAGTGTCGTGAATTATTCACAATCCATATCCAAGATGGAAGAAAAAGTGGACATAAACCCATATCAAGGTGAGATCGACGCATTAAAATTGAATCATTGGTTGCAACAACTATAAGTTTATTTTAGAATTCACCATATAGATGAAGAGAAGAAGATTTCATTTGTTAGATTGAAGTTAGAGGGCCATACTTTAATCTGGTGGGAAATCCATACAGAAACACTTAGGCTAGAGGGTGATCCACTAGTAACTAGGTGGGAGGAATTCAAAACCCTCATTAAGTCCCAATTTTACCCTATCAGGTATGTAGAGGACCAATGGATCTAGTGGCAGGGGCAGAGTGTACAGGAGTACACAACTAAGTTCAGAAAGATTGGCATCATATTGGGTATCTCTACCAAGAACCCATATGTACTCCTCAAGTATGTGGGGGGTTTACACAATCATCTACAAAAGCAGGTGATGTTATTCAAGCCAAGGATGGTGGATGAGGCATGTGTATAGGCACAGTACCTGGAAAACATAGGCCAAAAGATTGGGCAACCAAGTGGTTCAAAGAAAAAAGAGCACCAGGAAGCTTCGACCAAGGAGGGGAAGAAGAAGTGGAAAGGGGGAAAAGATAAGAAGACAATAGACATTGCACAAAAGAGTAAATATCCCAATAACCATTGCAACCATTGCAACATTGATGGCCACACCAAGGAAAAATGTTGGAAAATACATCTAGAGTTGAACCCAAAGAACCGTAAGAAGGAAGGAAAGAAAAAGAACCTTCTAGCCAAAGATTAAAGAAATCGAGTTGAAAATATCTTGGATATGGATGCCAATATTGTATGCACATATGTGTAGAAGGAGGTGAATATGAGTAGCCTTCATCACTAGGAAGAGAAGGAGATGACCAAGCTCTTCCACATTAAGATTCAGGTTAAGAAGACCAAGATAGATGCTTTGTTCGACTCTGGTTCACAGGCTAATCTCATAGCATCGGATATGGTCAAAAATATTGGATTGGAGGTTCAAAATCATTCTATCCCCTATCCATTGGGTTGGGTAAATAAGGATGCATAGATAAAGATAACAAAACGGTGTAAGATTAAATTTTCTATAACTGTTGATTTTATTGATGAAGTGGAATTGGATGTAGTACCCCTTTATGTATGTGGAGTAGTGTTTGTAAGCCCTTACATGTATATGAGGGATGAAATATTCATGCAGAGAGCTAACAAATACCGACTGATCAAGGATGGGAAGTCCCACATCATCAATGTCCATAAAGGAAAGTCAAAGATCTCACTGGTAAGTGCCAATCAAAATAAGAAGTTGATTAGTTCTAGTAAGAAATATGTTTTACTTTTATTAAGAGAAAACCATTTTGATGATGAGTCAATGAGAGTGAATGCATCCCTGGAGGTGTGTACTAAAGAGTAGAAACAATAGTTGGAGGAGTTTCTATAGAAATACAGAGGAGTGTTCCATGATCCTAAAGGGATACCACCCAAGAGGGAAGTGAAGAATGAAATATAGTTGTTTCCAGACTCCCCATTTCCAAATATTGGGTTGTATAGATAGTCTTCTCTGGAAGTGAATGAAGTGAAGAAGAAATTGCAACAGTTGTTGGAAAAAGGTGTAATTCGACCAAATACCTCACCTTGTGGGTCACCCATCATAATTTTTCCCAAGAAGGATGAGACTTGAAGAATGTGTATTGATTACAGGGCATTGAACAACACTACACTAAAGAACCAATACCCCCTTCCAAGGATAGATGATCTGTTAGACTAGTTGCAGCATGCCAAGTACTTCACTAATTTGGATTTGAAATCAGGATATCACCATGTATGAGTCAAAGAAGCACATACCTGGAAGAATTCCTTAAAGACAAGGAAATGTTTGTATGAGTGGTTGATTATGCCATTCGGTTTATGCAATGCACCAGCTACATTTATGAGACTAATGAATTATGTTTTACACCCTTATCTAGATTCATTTGTTATTGTCTATTTGGATGATATATTGGTTTATAGTGCTACCTGGGAGAAGCATATGTCACATCTTATGCAAGTGTTAGAGACCATGAAAAGGTACCAATTGCTGGCAATTCTCACAAAATGCAAGTTTTCTCAGCAATGTTTGGTGTATTTTGGGTATGTGATATGTGGAGGGGAGTTCGATATAGATCATGTAAAGATGGAGGCCATCATGAAATGGCCAATTCCTACAAATGTCACTAAAGTTAGGAGTTTTTTATGGTATCACAATACTTGTGGAAGTTCATAGCTTCATTTCCAGTGGTTGTCGCACCACTCCACGCCATAACAGTTAGTGGTAAGATTTTTTTGTGGGGAAAGAAAAATTAGAATGCCTTTGATGAGCTTAAAAGAAATATAATTCAAGCACCAGTGCTTTCACTACCAAATTTTCATATTCGTTTTGAAGTGGAGACAGATGCAAGTGGGTATTCCATGGGAGCAGTACTAATGCAGGTAGGAAGGCCCATATACTATCATTTTGAAGTATTTCATGGAGTGGTTCTCAACTACCCTACCTATGACAAGGAGCTCTATGCCTTGGTACAAGTTGTCAAAAAGTGGAAGCATTATCTAATGGGAAAGGATACCATCATCCACACAGATCACTAGCCACTACAATATTTGCAGGCCCAGAGTAAGCTACAACAAACTAGGAATTACAAGTGGATAGGATTATTACAACAATTTTATTTGGTCATAAAGTATAAGGAGAGTAGCAAAAATAAGTTGGTAGGCATGATTTTACGGCCACCCACATCTAATATTCCAGCTTTGTGAACTTTATTGCACGTGCATCCGTTTACCCATGATGCATACAAAGAGGCATACCTGGAAGATAAGGACTTCAAGGAGGTGTTTTAGAAGCTACAATGCCAAATTCATATAGAAGAAGGTGATGGCAAGGATGGCTATCATTTCCAGAATGGTTTACTCTACAAGCTTGACAAGCTCTGTGTTCCTAAGGGTGAATGATTGCAACTTATCAGAGATGCTCACAACTCCAAGGTTGCAGGACATTTTTGTGTTGGGAAGACATTTTCAAACTTAAAAAGATATGTGTGTTCGCCCAGAGTGCAAGAAGATGTATCATAGTATATTAGCGGATGTATCCATTGTTGTACTAGCAAGCCCAACAACAGGAAGAAAAGCCTATACCATCATTTACTTGTACCCACTCAACATTGGGAAAGCATTTCCATGGATTTTGTGGGAGGTTTACCAACAACCAGAAAGGGACATGACTATCTGTTTTTGGTAGTTGACAGGTTCAACAAAATGTGCATTCTCTTGCCTTGCAAAAAGACCATCACTAGACAAGAAGCAACAAGCAAGTTCTTTGAACAGGTCTGGGTACACTTTGGGATACTAAGTATAATAATCTCAGATATGGATACCTGATTTCTTAGTTCATTTTGGACTATGTCGTGGGACAAGATGGACACTAAGTTGAAGAGGTATACGGAATTCCATCCATAGACAGGTGGGAAGACATAAGTAGTCAATGAGACTTTGGTGCATATTTTTATGGGTTACAATAAGAAGCATCCAAAGACTTGGGATGAAAATTTGACCTACATACAACACTCTTATAACAGAGCAATCCACACTTCTATTGATAAGTCCCCTTTTGAAACATGCTTTGGGTTTTTTCCACCTTCACCCTTGTATGTTTTATATGGAAAATAAGGAGGAGCGAGGGAGGACCTCACAGTAGATGCATTAAAAGAAGAAAAATTTGTTGAGAAGGTTAAATAGATCCATTTACAAGTACATGAGACATTGAAGAAGTCACAGGAAAAGTACAAGGCTAGACACGGCCAACATAGAATAGAGAAAACATTTAAAGTGGGAGACAGAGTATGGTTGCAATTGAATAAGGAAATACTACAGGGTATTGGTAAGAATATCAAGGCTCTATGGTATGAGACATTTGAGGTATTAGAAAAGGTGGGAGATAATTAATACAAACTCAGTCTACCCCCATCCATGCACATTTACTCAGTAGTGAATGTGGAGAATCTAAAACTCTATGAGCCCTTCATGTTGGATCATGAGGAGGAGAAGGTCCTACCTTTCATAGAGGATTTAGCACCAGATGCTCAGGAAGAGTTGGCAGAAGACACAATTTTGCAGAAGCGGTTTAGAACTACAAGATAGGGGAAACATGACATTAGGCAGATTGGGTTGAAAGGACAACTTCTAGGAAAAGCAAAATGCTAATCCAGGGAAAAGGTAGAGGAAAAATTTCCTCACCTCATTCAGTAAATATTTTGGGGACCACAAGAATCCCTAAATGGAGAGGTATGATCTGGATTGGATCATTATATTATTTTTCATCTATCTCACTACTTTTTGGGTGGAAAAATTGGAGGAATCAGCTTGTAGGGCCATTTTGACAACTGGTCCAAATTTGGAAATTTGGGTCCAAAAAACAATAAAAAATATTCAGGAGCCATTTTGAGGCATCAAATGACATTTTTTGTCCAAACCTTATTATGTTGAAAGATTCTAAATTGTACACGTCGATACCTTTCCAACGACGCAGACCGTTCATCAACTGGAGTTTGTATGAGAAAGTTATGCCTCCCGCAAGATGACCTACCATATTGATCACCATGGTGTGAGTGGATGTCATGTCATCCTCCATTACTAATTAGATATGTGGGGCTAGGCACGTAGTGGGTTTTATAAGAACAATCCTGAAGGTACAAAAACCTTATCACAATTGAAGGTTGACGAAGTAAAAATCTATCCCTAGATGGTTATTGAGCTATGTTAAAAACTAGGCTCCTAGGAGGAGACGGGTTCCATTCTTTTGCATTGTATCTTGTTCCATAACTGAGAAAAACATCTAAGAGTGGTATTTTGTGAGCATAAAAGAGGAGGAGAGATTCTGTAGCAGCCATATAGGCCGCAATTCAAAGGCAACTCCACAAAGAGTGACTCATTCTTTGTACTTGCATAAGTTCTTTACCAGAGAAAAGAGAGCAAAGAAGCCTCACCTTCTAGCTGGGTTTGTTTCTTGTATTGGGTTTCCAAGGTCATATCTTGTGTTTCTTTTTGGATGGTGTGAATGTGTTTTATTTTTGTTTATTTTTCTTCATTTTATATATTTTATCAGTAGCTAAATATTCTAGATATATACAGAAAATTAACCTTAATAGTAAAGATTTTAGTATTGTATTAGATATATTGTGACGAACTTTTCCAATCGAATATCCAAGACATTTTACAAATAAAATAGACTTGTCAGCTCCCTAGCTCTAGGAAACCTTGGGGGCTTCCTATTCCTCTATGCCCAAAGTCCCAAAACCACAGCTCACAAGTATGTCCAAGAATCCTAGTCAAAATCACAATCTCATTCAAAATCATAATCCAGTTCTCACAAAAACAAAGTTCAAGTGATTCCTCGATTCAATGGATTGTCTTCCCTCTCAAAACTATAATCCATTTTCCCCAACATTTTAACCCCCAAAACCTATCCAAAACTTCCCTCGCATATCCTTATTCATTGCCTCCCTCCTCGAGAAGATCAACTCAATCATCAAATAACTACTCCTAACAACCAAGTAAGATTTCCTCCCGATATCATTTATACCTTATTCATCCCATTTAACTAGGGGGGAGGTAAATTTATGTTGGGTATATTTAATATCTGATAATCTATCTAATTTTAATGAATTCCATTCAAATCACACCATACTCAATTTAAATCAAATCAACACGTATTTTTTCATTATATATATATATATATATATATATATATATCTAATTAAATCAATAATTTAATAAGTAACATTAAATATAAATAAATCAATTATACTAAAACATTACACACCCATGACAAACAATAATGAAAATTTGAATTCCTCATAATAATACTAGCGTACACGCACAGAGTATGTATGCATAGTTGGTGTATACATAGATCATGTGTGTACTAATTATAACAATAATCACATCTAATTCACAATTCCTATATGATCACAACCAAGTTGATAGTGCAATAAAACCCATAATGAATTAATCAATCATTTATGCTAACATGAAAACACTAATTCATCATTCACAAAAATTCAAAATGAATGAAGCATTCACCTAGATCATCATAATTAAGTTAAGTATTTTATACAAAAATAGAAGGGAATAAGTCAAGTACTAAGGTTACATCACTGAAGCCCAATATCACTCTCAACTACATTGAATCACCCTTCCTCCCTAGCCTATTTCCATCTTCCATATCCTTCCTTTGTTGGACTATACTAGAGCATCAACTATATTGACCTAACTCTAGATAGAACTCATAGATCTTATCCTTCCTCAGCTAGACTATATTGGAGCATCAACTATATTGACCTTACTCTAGATAGAACCTATAATAGGAAGTGTCAAATACCTTGACCAAGCTTCTTTAGTAGGAAATTGTTAGTTTCCATCACACACCTATGGGAGTGTGGCTAAACACAACTCTCCCATGACTCCAATTTTCGAAGGAAAAATGGTGGGAAATACCTCCACCCCTCCTAATAGAACTAGGGTCAACACCCTATCATGGACTATATGGTGGCGCTATGTTCTGGTATCTTTGCCATTGAATATCTAGTTTTGGTTGCAACTTGAAATGCCTACATTTTCCCAGTATCAAAACAATGCATTTAAACCAATGTAAATTAAAATTCCTTTCTAGCATATCATTTCATATTTGATATACACAACATCAACCATTTTAATATCACACTTCTCTGGCTACCACATAGCCCATTCAACTTTTTAGGTTAGTTTGCAACACAATATCATGCAAAACCATAAAGCTATTAATATGTGATAGATATGTTACTCATTGATGAACCATATAAACCAACTAGTTATTCATCATGTGCATGTTACTAATTGCATTAAAATCTAACATTCAAACCTGGTATCCATGTACCAAAATATTTTATCAAAACTAGCATGCTAGAAGTAAATCACACAATATCATCATTAATCACATAAACAATAATTAT
>JZKD02S2069232.1:448379-461588 GCA_000966675.3 Picea glauca | reverse complement strand
ATCCTTCCTTTGTTGGACTATACTAGAGCATCAACTATATTGACCTAACTCTAGATAGAACTCATAGATCTTATCCTTCCTCAGCTAGACTATATTGGAGCATCAACTATATTGACCTTACTCTAGATAGAACCTATAATAGGAAGTGTCAAATACCTTGACCAAGCTTCTTTAGTAGGAAATTGTTAGTTTCCATCACACACCTATGGGAGTGTGGCTAAACACAACTCTCCCATGACTCCAATTTTCGAAGGAAAAATGGTGGGAAATACCTCCACCCCTCCTAATAGAACTAGGGTCAACACCCTATCATGGACTATATGGTGGCGCTATGTTCTGGTATCTTTGCCATTGAATATCTAGTTTTGGTTGCAACTTGAAATGCCTACATTTTCCCAGTATCAAAACAATGCATTTAAACCAATGTAAATTAAAATTCCTTTCTAGCATATCATTTCATATTTGATATACACAACATCAACCATTTTAATATCACACTTCTCTGGCTACCACATAGCCCATTCAACTTTTTAGGTTAGTTTGCAACACAATATCATGCAAAACCATAAAGCTATTAATATGTGATAGATATGTTACTCATTGATGAACCATATAAACCAACTAGTTATTCATCATGTGCATGTTACTAATTGCATTAAAATCTAACATTCAAACCTGGTATCCATGTACCAAAATATTTTATCAAAACTAGCATGCTAGAAGTAAATCACACAATATCATCATTAATCACATAAACAATAATTATTCATACATATATCAAGGTCTGTATGTCCATATATTCAAGTTCCATTGTTCTAACAATATTCCATAGATAAGCAAGGAAATACAATTAGGACAAATTGAAATATAGTTGCCTAGGTCAAAATCATAAGTTACATATAGCCACGCTTCAGGAAATTGTGTTCCAAAGTTATGATCAAAGAAGGTGTGGTATGATCTCTACACATGGTGCTTTTTTCCTCTTAGGTAGCATATCTGGGGCTATACTTGTCACACTAGACCTTAACATGGTCCACCAACTAGTGTATGAGTTGTTAGACCCTACGGTCCAATTTGTGTGATGGTTCAAACAAAATGGCTCCCCCATATGATATCTACAATTCATTCCTGTTAATTTTGTGAGATTCGCCAATGGAATAACGTCATAATATAGATACATGAAAAACATCATTATTTTTATTGAAGTAGGATGGTAGTGCAAGAAGATAAGCAACTAGTTCAATTCTTTCTCAAATTTTGAATAGCCCTATAAATCGAGGTGACAACTTTGCCCCCTTTCCAAAATGAATAGTACTCTTATTAGGCTTGATACGAATAAAAACCCTATCTCCTACCTGTTAACTTTAGTGAGTCCAATGTGCATCAACATAACTCTTTTGCATATCTTGTGATTCCTTTAACCATTATCTAATCTGAATCACTTGCTCCTCCATATATTGAATCAATTATGGCCATACTGTCACTTGACCCTTGAACCTTTCCCAATTCTGTGGTGTCTTACATGGACTTCCATACAAAGCTTGATAAGGAGGCATTATGATTAAGTTGTGGAAACTGTCATTGTGAGAAAACTCCACCAAAGGTAGGTACGTATCCTAATGGTTTTGGTTATCCATAACATATGTCCTAGGCATGTCTTCCATAACCTGATTCACTCTTTCCATCTGCCCATCCATTTCAAGATGATATGTTGTGATCAAGTTCAATTGAGTCCCCAATAATGACTACAAACTTGTCCAAAACATGTGTGTAAATCAATACACACTATTTGAAAATATCTTCTTAGGTAACCCATGCAAATGAAAAACTTCACTTATAAACACTCGCACCACATTAATGACATCATATGTTTCTCTAACTGGAATGAAATGTGCGCTTTTGTTTAGTTTAACAACTATAACCAAAATGGAATTGTGCCTTTGCAAAGTGAGTGGCAAGCCCACAATGAAATCCATAGAAATGTCTTCCCATTTGGACATAGGAATTTCATATGGTTGTAGGACTCCTATCAGGTGGTGATGATTGGCCTTTACCTATTGAAACTCAAGACACTTTGTGATAAATTGAACTACATCGCATTCAATGCTTGCCTAGAATGAAAAATTCTTCATGTTTGCATACATCTCCTTCACATGGGGATGCACACATTAAATTTATCTATGGGATTCATTGAGGATAGTGCTTCAAATATATCCTTTTTTCTAGAATGTACATCCTTCCTTGAAATCTCAACAATCCATCTTCTTCAAGGGAATATCCTTCAAACATCAATTCTAACTACCTCCCATTCTAGAGTGTTGAAGTAACCTTCAAATACCAACTATATCCAAGAAGTTGTCCTAACACTCGTTCCCTTATATTGACCTTTAAGGGAACTATGGATAATATTAGTGTCCTTCTTCTTAGGGAATTAGCCACCACATTTTGTTTTCCCTTGATGTAATAAATTCTAAGTACTCACTCATGAATTTACTCCATCACCTCTACTTGCCATTCATATCCCTTTGAGTGAAGAGATACTTTAGGCTTTGGTGATAAATCTTGAGCACAAAGCTTAATCCAACAAGATAATGCCTCCAAATATTTAGAGCTAGCATCACAACTGCCAACTCTAAATCATGAATAGCATAAATCTCATTGTGTTGCTTCAACTTTCTAAATTCATATGCTATCACTCCCCCATATTGCATTAACATGGCACCCAACCCTTGATTTGAGGAATCCATGCAAATTGTGAAGTATCTATCCATATCAGTCACTCATAGGATTGGTGCATTGGTTAGTAATCTATTAATATCAATGAATGCAGTGTCACATTCGTCATTCCACTCATACATGATTCCCTTATGTTGCAAGGTAGTGATGGATTTCATAATCTTTAATAACCCTTCCACAAACCTTCGATAATATCTAGCTATTCCCATGAAGCTTTTCAATTCATGAGAATTTTTCGACACTAACCAATCCATTATGGTTATCAACTTTTCTGGGTCCACCAAAATTCCTTCTCTTGAAATAATATGACCACGATAATGAATCTCTTTTTGAAAAAAAAATAGAATTTTGACAACTTTCCATACAACTTTTTTTCTATTAAGCATGAAAACACTGATCACATGTGTTCCTCATGTTTCCTTTCATTTATAGAATAAATGAGAAAATCACCTAGAAATACTTACACAAAGTGGTCTAAGTACTTTCAAAATACACCATTCATGAGGCTCATGAATATAGATAGCATATTGGTCAAGCTAAATGGCACCACTATGAACTCACAGTTCCCAAACTGAGTTTGGAAGGCAGTCTTAGGAATCTCACCTTCCTTAATCCTTAACTGGTGATAACCTGATTGCAGATGGATTTTTGAGAAAACTATTTCTCCTTTCATATGAAAAATAGATCATCAATCTGAGGTATCAGGTACTTATTCTTCATTGTGGCTCAGTTCAAATCCCTATAATCTTTGTATAGTCACAAGGAACCATCGTTCTTCTTGAAAAATATTACTAGTGCACCGGGGTGAAACAATGGGCCTTATAAACCATACGTCAAGCAGTTCCTTCAACTACATCTGCAACTCACAAAGTTCTAGAGTTGTCATCCTATATAGTGTCTTGGAAATCAACTATGCACTAGGTTTTAGCTCGATCATGAAATCAAGTTTCCTCTCAGGAGGTAACCTTGGCAACTCTTTGGGAAAAAACATATTGAATTCTAACAAAATTGGGTACTGATCTAAAGAGGATACCTTCACATCACCTACCGCCCCTACTGCGTACAATAGACATCCTTTCCTTATTCACTATTTAAATTTCATTATCGAGATGAAATGTATAGACACCTTCCTCTTGATACTATGGATCTCAATTGGCCTTCCCTCACCATCTAAACAAAGCACTCTCTTCATGAAATAGTCTACCAAATATCAAAGATATTTTGGTCAATCCATATTAATAATTAAATCAAATGTCCTAGGGAAATGACATATACCTTTAACCTAGTTGTATACAGCCCAAGTTTTGCAAAACATTTCTCAACACTACGTCCTACTGCTTCTTTCTCCCTATAATCCATATCACATGTTTGAATTCATTGTGCCCATAGGTTGCCAACCCACATTTTTCTAATGCATATGGTGAAATGAAACTATTTGTTCCATTGGAATAAAATAATATTTTCATTTTTACATGGATTAGTGTACCTAATGACTCCACTATAGTGGATTGATCTTCTACATGATGATTATTAACCGCTACATAGATATGGTGGTTATTACCTTCCTTCCCCATATAGGCCTTCTCTTCTCTGTGAATGGTGTTGGATTGTGACTATGGGTAGTCATACTGGTAATGAGCTCCCCCACACCCAAAATAATTAATGTGGGGTAGAATTTTCATATTGTTTTTTGGATACCTCTAAAATGAGTCCCTTACAATGGAACCCCTGCTCCTGCTATCAACTCCCTATGAATTTCTTGGAATTGCATGAGTCCTTGATGATGCCTAAGATATTACACTTGATTCCATTGAAACACCTGCCGCAACCACTCAAGGTGTAGCTATGTTTCCATAAGTGGGTGGCCTAGAACTTTCTCCCTTGGAGAAGGTCTAAGGGGCATTATCCATAAATCATGACTGTTGAGCAATAGTAGATCTCATACCCTCTTTGATATCCAAAAGTTATTTTGTGTAACGATAAATTTTTACTGCTTTAACAAATAACAATGGTTTCCACACTTGCATTAGGGATCTTGTCTTATGTTTCAATAGGTACACAAAGTGACTTACCTATTGTTGATCGGTATCCATAAATGAGACATACTTGAATAGTTCAATAAACCTTATCTCATACTTCTCCACTATTCAGTTTTCCTGAATTAGAGCATGAAAGGATCCTACTTGTTGTTCCTCTTAGTACATAGGTAAATACTTTCTCCTAAACCTCTCCTAAAATAACTCCCATGATATGGTGTTTGCAGTGAGGTACAATTTTCTTTCCAAGCTTCCCCACCAATTCAAGGCACTATCTCAAAACAAAAAGATGGTTATCTTGGCTTTCAAGGTGGAAGAATAATCCCTTAGTGAAAAAAACATTGTCATTCCATCCAACCATGCCTCAATGCATTCCCCTACATGACCCACAAAATATGGGAGATTGATTTTCTGAAGCTCTCTAGTAATGTCCTCAGGAGGAGGTCCTTGTTCTAAGTTTCTTGACCCTTCTAGGTTTCCCACCCGAGATGGAGATGGATCCACTTCCACATCTATTAATTGATGCCTTTTTAGAGTCTCATTTGTTTCCTCCAAAGAGCGCAATATGAGAGATAGCTTGAGTGATGGTGGAAGTAGCATTGGGGTTGATGGTCTTTGCAGCAACATTCCCCATCCCTAATTTCCCTGTGTCCTAACCGTACTGAATATTTGATTGTGAATCACTAGTGAAGGTTCATGAGTAAAGGTTAAGGAATTATATCTTCTATTTATATGTGTGTGTGTGTGTGTGTCTACGCACACACACACACACACACATGTGTGTGTGTGTGCGTGTGCATGTATGCAGAAGTGTACGTTTCCTTTATACTTTCTTATAACGAGCGTTACCCTCTTAAGGAAAATTGACTATTATCTCCCTCGCTTTGTTAGTTATGGCAATTCCACTATGTACACTCACTAATTACCCTAAGTTACTTGTTATTTTTAAGATCCATTCTTTAACATGTGTCAAACACCCTCTTATAACCCTTTATAAACCCTCTTGTCCTTTTAAAAAAAATATTAATTAATTAATAACATTATATATACTACTTATAACATTAATTAACATTACATACAAATTAATTAACATAATATTAACTAATATTTATACCAAACATATCTAACTTTTTCCAGCAGAAAATTTCTCAATATATTGTATATATGATGTTCTCAAGGAGAGTACAAGAGTTCACTATTACAACAATATTCTAATGGTATTTCCATACCAATCATAGACATAAAAAGTGGTGCTACATTGTTCTTGATACTAAGATATCTAGTCTCTACAATACATAACAATCCAAAAATAGAAAAAAATTATAAGTGGATAGTCCATAGTGTCTATAGAAAATATTACATTTTGGTAGCCAAAAAAATTCCAAAATAAAAGTCATGGACTTCCTCGATATGATATCTATATCATAAGTAGAGACGAAGAGATAGTGGGGAACCCTCATGGCCATCTTGCCATTTGTTGTAGTGGATCCTCCCTTCTGGTATCTGTAGTACTTTTTTTTATAGTACATCAACTTCCACATTCTCTTCCCTGTAAATATGATCAAATCTAATAGTGTTGAAGAGTGTAATAAGTTCTCTAATCTTCTCCATCCATCCCATAAGTGAATAAACATGTAGATTACTCATGTGGTTTAACCAGTCAACCACTATCTTTGAATCCCCCAATAACTGTAGTTGGTCAATTTCCAGCCTATGAGATAATGATAAAGTGGCCCACACACCAAGTAGTTCTTCCCTGGTGTTTGAACCCATTCCACAATTAAAAGTCCACCTATAGATAGTGTTCCCCAAAGTCTTTATGATGCTCCCAACTCCGCTCAGAGTACCATTTTCTTGTGCAGCACCGTTGAACCAACATATGGATTGCAGAGTGAAGTTGGGTGGTTTTTTTATTCTTTTGTAAGTATGATTTTGAGGGAATTGTGCACCAACAGCTTCCACAATCCCTCTGATCTGAAATCCAACTCCTTGAACTGTAGTTGTGTGAGATTCAAAAAGACACTTGTTCATTGCCAACTAGATATACCAACAGGTCAATGAAGGTAGGATGTGATGGAATTTTTCCAATTTCAGCTAGTTTTCAAAACAATTTTCAAGTGTGTTGCCTCCCAAAGAAGTTACAAGGTTGAAAATGGTAGATAAAACCTTCCATAGATGTTGTGTAAAAGGATAGTTTACAAATAAATGAAGGATTGTCTCCTTATCTCTATTCCAAAATGGACAGTAGCTCGGTCCTTCCCAACCTCTTTTTTTCGGATTATCCCATGTTAAGATTTTATTCTCCAGTGCCAACCAAATGAAGAGTTTGATTTTGTAAGCTATGTCCCATGTCCATAACTGTATTCTCCACCCTATTGTTTGTATCGGCCAATATTTGCTTGCCAAGGTTTTATAAGCATTTTTTTACAGTGAATATTCCCGAATGGTCACCTCCCATCCAGATTAGTGAATCAACTCTAGGTTCTAGTTGGACTCTAGATTCAATGAGTTCCTTGAAAAATGAATACCACTCAGTCACCAAGGTTCCCGACAGGTCTAGCTCTTCACTAGATTTCCACTGATTTGTAATGAATCCCAAAGAGGACTGAGCGATGGCTTGATACAAATATTGTATGTTATTTTCCTTTAGTGCCAATAAAAGATCTGAGGAAAGTAAAGAAGAGTTGCCAATTCCCAAAATATAATCCAATCTGATTAGTATGGAGTAACCATTACTAGGTTTCCAACTAATCTAGTGAGTAATGAGAGGCAGTGATTTCATCAAGTTTTTCCAAATCTTCGAGGTCATTGGTTGAAGAGATGAAGCCATTCTGAGCCAAGTAGCCACTGAGGAGTAGGGTAAATATTAGTCTTTGATCACCTGGTGCCAAATACTGTCTTTCATAAATACATGCCATAATAATTTTGCTGCCAAGGCACAGTTAAATAAGAATAGATTCTGGAGACCCCAACCTCCTAGATGTTTCGACTTTGCAAGAATCTCCCAATTGCAAAGGTGTATTCCATGAAATTTTCCACCCCCCAACCAAAGGAATTCAAATATTAGCTTAGGTATCCTTGAGAGGGCAGAAGCTGGAACTGTCACAAGGACCATACAATAAATTGATTGTGTTTCTAAGACCGCCTTTGCAAGTGTACACTAGCCACCGAGTGTTAACCATCGATTACACCAATATTTGATCCTATTTTAAAACTTAATAATAAGCCATCTCCATTCTTCAAAGATAGTTTTCTCCACTTCTATAAAATACCCCAAGTATATGAAACCCTCGGTCAACTCCACAAAACTATAAGAAAAAACTTCCTTATACTTCACCATAGTTTCTCCTTGTACCCCCGAAAAGTGAAATGTAGATTTTTGTGGACTAACTTTTAAATTCGAGGCACAACAAAAAAGTTCCAAAAATGTTTTAATCACCTACCATTCTTAAAGTGAAGCCTTTGTCATTATAAGTACATCATCAACAAATATAAGGTGTAGAACTTTAATGACCCTGGAAACCTTGATCCCAGTCAGGCTTCCTTCCAATTGTCCTTTCTTCAGAAGAAGGCTAATGCTTTCCATTACAAGGATGAAGAGAAAGGGAGAGAGAGAACAAACTTGTATTAATGCACATTCACTCTTAAATAAGGGTGAGGAATCCCCATTGATCAAAAGAGGAAAGGAGGAGCTAACCACACAACTCATAATCCAATTTATAAAGTGTATGTTGAATCCATTTTGTACAAGTATCAAAGATAAGAAGTCCCAACTAACACAATCATACGCTTTTTTTTAGATCCAATTAAGAATCAAGGCTTGTTGTTTTCTAGCTTTGATGATGTGTAAACATTCTTGCGTCGTACCAATAGCATCCAAAATCTAGCTACCCTTCAAGAAACCAAGTTGCTCGCTCGAAACCTCCCTCGAGAGTATGGGTTTTATTCTATTTGCAATCACCTTTGAGATCATCTTGTAACATATATTGTAGAGTGAAATAGGTCTGTAATCCATGAATGTTCAAGGATTATTCTCCTTTGGTATCAACGCCAGGAAAGTGGTATTTACGAAGATTTTAATCTTCCCTCTAATTCTAGTATCTTCAACAAGTTCCAACAGTTCATCTCCCACAACTTCAAAAAATTGTATAAAAACTCAATCGTCTAGCTGTCTAGGCCTGGACTTTTATCTTTTGCAAAGTGTTTTAAAATTTCCCAGATTTCCTGCTTAGTGACCGGTCTTTCGATGATATTAGAATCCTCCAAAGATACAAAACGTGGAAACAACCTGACTAAATTCAATTGTTCCAAAAGGGAGATGTGGGGATCCGCTGTGATCAAAGTTTTGAAAAATCTAGTGGCCCTTGTCTTGAGTGCCTCTTGACCTCTATGTTCCTGCCAATTTTCATCACAAATCTCCCAAATGTGTTTTTGATTCCTTTTTGCCTTGGCATATTTATGAAAATATTTATTATTCTGATCCCCACATTTTAGCTAGATTGCATGGATCTTTTGTCGCCAATGTTCCTCTTCAAGAAGGAGGATTTGATTTCTCTTTGTCTCCAAAGATTTCAGTTGACATTCATTGTTTGGATTCATCCTAGAACTTGGTAAATCCAAAAGAGCCACCATGATTTCCTCCTCCAAAGATTATATCCTTTTTAAATTTGCACACCGTCTAAGTCTAGCCTGGGATTTAATTCAAGACTTTAAAACTTTTAATTTCCACACAAACCTAATCTGGACATCTAGTTCCAACAGGAAGTAGTATCCCTCCATACCTCTTTTACAATAGTAGTGAATTCAGCCTCAATCATCCAATATGAATTTAACTTCACTGGGTAAGCCACCGGTAACTTATGAAAGTCAAATTGGGCTATCACTGGCGCATGATCTGAAACATAGGGAAGTTCAACCCATGTTCAATAACTGCCCACATCAATTAATAGGTTATCTGAGACCATAAATAGATCCAATCATTTAGCAATACTTTCCACCCCATGTCTGTCATTCCGCCATGTTGGGACGACCTCGTCTGGTAACAGGTCAACCAAGTGATGATCCTATATCATACTTTTAAAATAATCTGCAAGATTATCCAGCTGAGTTGTTGTGCCCTAGACCTAGTCATCACCTGTAGTAAATTTTAAATATCCTACAAGAATCAAATTTTTAGAATCTAGCAAACCCTCAAAAGCCACCCTATCCCAAAAAGTCTTTCTCTCATTGCAGGGCCCATAAACATTTAGTAAACAAATATCTTTGTTGCTCTATAGTGAGGTGTCGATGAGTAAAATACCCCCACTGTAGAGTGAAGGTAGCAATACAAACTTATTTGGGTCCCACGATGCCAGGATTCCACCCAAATTTCCCACAGAGATTACATCACAAGAACACCAATTAGGGACAAACTTCAACATAAAATGATGTGCCTTCTCCTCATCAACTAATGTTTCTTGTAAAAAAACCTCAACCAGTTTAAATTTTTGAAGAAATATGTGCATGGAGGCTTGTTTTAGGGTCCCCCCCACCCCTCGAATATTTAAAGATAGAAGGATCATGATCTGGCCGATGCAAGGGCTTTCATGCCTCTAAGCGCCCCAAAGTCTGTATCAGTAGAAGAGAGTGGAACATGTGTAATCACAGAGAGGATAGCCTTCTTCTAAGAACTTCTCATATTAATGGGAGAAGTCTCAAAGCCCAACCCTTTTGACCACGCATAACTTGGCCCAATCCCCCCACAACATTACTCTGACTAGTCCACAAGGTCAGCAGAATTAGAAAGAGTTAGGATATTTTTTCCCTAATAAGTAGAAAGTGACAGAGTAGTATCAACCTCACGAAGTAGTGGGACCAACGATTCCAAAGTCTCCCCCAAAGAGCAGTCACCAGGTTCAGTCTCTTGATAACCTAAGATTAAATAAGGTTCATCCCCCCCCACCACTTCCACCTCTCAATCATTCTCGAGATTCGTTAAAGGTTCGAGTAAGGAAGCCCCTGTTTCAAGAGAGCAACTGATAGAGGCAAAAGGACACTCCCTTTTCTCTACCCAAGAATTGAGAGCCCTAACCAAGTTGTGTAAAGGCCTTTCCCCCGATGGGGGAAATGGAAAATCATCAATGGGAGAGGTAACCGTCTTTGGAGGTCAGAGAACCTCAATGGACAGGGAAACAATCAATTTAACTGGAACGGGACCACAAGGTGAAGTCATGGGCACAACACCCAACTGAGACAATGCATCCAATGCTAACTTTTCCCAAGAAGTAAGCGAATTAAAAAAAATAGGACATAGAGCTTTGAGTTTACCTGTGAGAGTGTGTGAGCCCGAAAAGGTCAAAGAGTCCGAGGATTCAAGACATGGTACTTCTCGAGAAGATGAAACAAATCTAGGTGAATCACATCTCGGCATCTTCTTGAGTCGTGAGTTCTCCAACTCCTCCTCCTTCACAAACCCCTGACAAGAACTTTTCAAGTGTCTGGTCTTACAATAATAAGTACACCGGAATGGAAGGCCCAAATAGTCCAGTCTTTGTGAGAAAAGCAGGTCTCGCCATTGAATGTCTAAGGTCTCAAGTAGTCCCAAGTGGATATCAATCTCCACCAATATCCTTCCTAACTTTCTATCAGGTGCGCACAGTGACTATTCATCAACACAAATAAAGTGGCCCAAAGCATTCCCTATAGTTGTCAATGCCTTGGTATTCCAAAGATTTAGCAGTAAACTAGGAAGAAGAACCCACAAGTGCCTAAACTGGAATTAATACTGAGTAGGATCAAAAGATATACTCCACCTTTTAAGCATCAATCTCCCCCCATCATAGGACCACAACGTGTCCAGAATTTTCAACACATTGTTCGTCAATTGAAACTTGGAATCTAACCAACCTCTCAAGAGGAAGAATAAATCCAAAGCGTAACCCAAAATGGGTGTCTAGTTCATCTTCACCCATGTATGAAGTGGGTTGGTACACCACGAACGGTAAGAGAACCTACCTACTAGTGCATTTAAGGCCAATTTTACCGCTTCCTCCAATCTCAGGTCGTCCCCCAACACCATTTTCCGACGAGCCTGGTTAGGAATCTGTGGTTTCTTAACAGTTAGTCTTCGAGAAGTATTCTTTTGGCTAACAGAGTTAGCCCTGCCACAACCCGGCCGCTTGTGAACTTTGTTTGTAGCTACATCCCCAAGAGGATTTTGAATAAGAAACTCAGTAACAAACCTCACTTGATTTGCTCCGTCCTCACGACAAAATGAAAATGAAGTCGATGGTTGTGTCAAAAACAGGGGTAAGGGCTCATGTGAGGGTAGGTGAACAGGAAATGAATGTAGGTCAGTTGTACTAAATAGCCCCGCTTGCTCCCAGGCTACCTCATCAATCACACTCATAAGTGAATTGACAATGGCTTCCGTCATGGAAGCGAATGGAGCAATAGAATGTTTTCCACCTGACTCCCACTGGAGACTTTGCGGGGAGAAGAGCCAAGGTAAAACTAAACTTTATGGAGGAGGCAGTAAATGCCAAGTTATGGGCACATAGAGTGTCAAGGAAGACAAGACAAGAAGTTACGACCCCCTGCCAAATCCGTAAACTAGCAATTTAAGCCTATGACAAATGGAAAAATACTAAGATGAAAGCTCGAGAAAACTAGTTGCACAGGCCCCAACCATCTAGTCAACGGGTAAATGGATAAACTGGCTACCCACTATAGTGGCACCTCTAGCACAGGTGTTAATTCTAAGGCCAGTTAAAGTATCTCCCCCCAAAAAATTTCCAAATAACCAGAGCCATTGAAACAATCGGAAACTCTAAAAAAAACAACCACTAAAAAATCCTAGTTAAGTAAAATCCTCCTGTAAACCCAGTCTGGATGGCAGCGTCGCCATTAGAGACCACCATAAAGTTGCAGGAAATTCAAAAACAACTCATTCTCTCTCCATCGAGTCCTGCCTTGTCTTGGCTATTGATTGATAAAAAAAATTCCATGTCAGAGGAATCAATTCCTCTGTAATGTCATGTCATCCAATCAAAACTATTACAACCCACAAAGCTTTCCATATGATTTGTGTAGACAATGGTCGACCTGATACTGATTTTTTGTTACCAAGGTAAAATAAACATGTCTGACCTTATATTATATAATTATATTAGTCACATTAATTAACTATTATATAACATTATATTTGTAATATTAACATTAACATAATAATAATAACTTCAACATTAAAAAAACCTTTACTAACCCCTTTAAACATTTATTTGATTAATCATTTTTTAATTGTTTTTTATATATTAAAAAAAGAAAAATAAAAAATTATTTAATATATGTAATTTAAACAATTATATAAATAAACAAAACTATATATCTCTCTGTGGTTTTGAACGAGAATAATATTTCTCTACAGTTTTGAACAAAAATAATATTTATCCACGGTTTT
>JZKD02S2069232.1:419486-439457 GCA_000966675.3 Picea glauca | reverse complement strand
TTTTTATTACCCCATAGTTCCTTGAATTTGACATCTCCATTATGGTTGTAACTAAGATGTCAATCTTGGTTTTCCTCCCAAACTTGCCACTCCATCTTTGGCATTTATCAGTGTTTAAACATTTTGGAAATTCTCTGGAAAAATATAAGTTAGATATTGAGCAAGTAAAGCTAGGCCTTTTTAATTATTCTCAAGTCTATATGAAGATCAATCTTAGTAAAGGTCTTACAAACCTAATGACTCTAAAAAAGGTAAATTTCAATGGATTTATGTTCAAGATAATGAAAATACATCTTTTCGATGTTGAATCTACCAACAAACAAGCTATCTTCAAGAGTCATGTCGTAAAGCATCAACTATCCATAGAGTAAAAAAGGTAATCCTCCCAAATCTAAAATTTGGCATCCATATGAACCCCTTCTCTCGGATAATGAAGAGAAGAGAAATATATCAATGGTGGACTATAAAAGCATATTAAAAAATTTAATTTTCCCTTGAACGTCCAAGAAGAAGCAATGAGTATTAGGATCCCCTACTCATGAGAAATAGTTTTCAATGAAGTTCCATCAAGAAGAAAAAAAATGTGTCATGATTGCAACAACTTTGATTCCGATAAGGAGTCAACCCTACTTTCAAACTCTATAATTTAGAATTTTAATTTATGATTAGTTCTTGCAGAACCTTCTTTAGGGGATGGATAGAGATCAAAATGAAGAAAGGAAAAACAAGGTTGGATTGAGGACAGTGTTTCTCATTAGTTTGTGACACCCATTTTTGGTGCATTTTCGTTATCTCTTAAATGTTTCAAATGATCACTACCATAGGTATTTATGAATTCTCTAAGTATAACATATGTAGAATGTAACCTCATTTCTTTGTTTGAATGATAAGCTATGTCTTTTTTCGAGTGAAAAAAAATGTTTTTAGAATAGATTAATAGCTTTATATGGCATCAATGCAGATTAAAGAATCAACACAATAAAATTGCTTCTCACAATGTAAAACAGATCCATTGAAATGCAATTTAACAATAAATATTATCAAGGATATATGATGTCTCTCATATTTAATCATAATACAATAACAATCATAAAGAAGAATAATGATAATAATAATTTATTTCTAAGGTCAAGTTCTAGCCAGACATAAAATCAATGTATGAGGCCTCTTTGCTTGTGTGCCAAGGAACACCTCTATGTAGTGATTTGACTACTTAGTTTAATATAGAGGCATACATAGCCTAACTCCTCTATATTCAAACCTATGACCTGTAAGGAGGAAACACATACTCTTAAATGCTATGAAAAAAGAAAATAATTAATAAATGTAAAAAATTAATCAAAATGGTATGTGTACACTTAGTTGCTATAAAATCGTATTAGTATCAATTCTATAATCATAAGATTAATTGGAGCTATAATGTTGAGAAAATAATTAATGGAGGATGGAAAGCATATTTTGGTCTTGAAAACAATTGTAAATCACTAGAATTATAATTGTGGGAAAAAATGAAACTCGTCTTTGAGACTCTCATCAGTCAAGCTATCTTATATGATGTGAAGTTTGGGACTATAATGTCTCTAAAGAATTATGAAGAAGGATGAACAAATACAAAATCATTTTATATTTTATAATCTTAAAATTAGAAGTAATACACCTTATCATATCCTCCTCATAGCAGTTGATATTCCCCTCATTGAGAGTATGAATATGACTAGGTACCTAATGTATAAGCATAAGATAACTAACATAAAAGACATAAGGCTTCTTAAGATTGTTTCAAATTCTTGTCAAAACCACTTGTGTCTTAAGAGTGGTTCGCATAAATATGCTAAGCCTTGGCTAAATCATTAGAGAATAAAGAAGGAGGTCATTGTGCAAAATATTGATATCATTAAAAATATTACTACACCTAAATTTAAGGAGAAAATGTCATGCAATAGAGAAATTATTAGAGGATAAGAGAAATTTACGATATTATAAAGAGGTTATTAACCCTAATCTAGAAAATCAAAAGTATATGTATGTTATAACTAGTTTAAAGTAGAAAAACAACATTGTTAAAATAAGAGTTGACTCTCACTAGCTCCATTGTGAAACAAAGTGTTGGGAAATTCCTAAAACTTCATGGGATGAAAGAATTTGTCATATTTTTTATACTAAGGATGTGGAAGATGAAAAACACTTTCTCTTAGAATGTCTTGCATACACTCACATTAAATCTCAATTTCAAAATATTTGTAACAATATTGATCTTGCTAATTTTTTAACTTATCAAAACTATGTATATTTAGGAAAATATATTTGCAATATTTTCAAATATAAGAATAAAATTATAGTGCAAACTGACTAATTTATCACATTTTTTCTTAAAGTCAGATAAATGAAAATTGATCTTAATATTTCTTTGTATTTACAAATGGTATCCAATGTAAATTTGTTGATGTTGATTATGGCATTTAACTCGGTAGGAACATCAAGTAAGGCCTACAATAAAGATAGATAGCTTCAGGAATCAAACCTAAGACCTCCTATGTGAAGTTCAAAGCACTCAACCACTCAAACTAGTGCACCATGTTAATTTTCATATGAATTCCTACAACACCCTCCAAACTGATGTTCAAATCAATTCCTATAACACCCACCCTCAAAATATATATTTGTATAGAAAGGTACTATACATCTAAAATATAATTTTTTTGTCATCTATTATTTGTATTTTCTTTGTGTAATGAAATGTTTTTTATCCCCAAACCATAATATTTTTATTGTCCAAACCCTAATATTTTATTCCTTTTTCACAATAATAACTATATTTTATATTACAAAATGTCACGACCAAATTGGATAGCTTTGTAATATGAAAAGGGAGGGAGGTTGTATTCAAATTTCCCAAATATAACACTATAGATCTCTCAACCCATTGGGTCAGTCTTCCCTATTCTAGCCTGTAGTGGCTTGGAAAGTATATAACCTTACATATTTGATGCATGAGCATTCTTCAAGGTTTATAAGACCTAGGGGTCTTATCACACATTTACTAAAGGGAGTGGGTTACCTTAATTATTTTGTTTATTTTCCTAAGTTTAGATTTGAGTTCTAAAGAGATTTAAATCTAATTTAGTTATTTTAGAAGATCTCGTGAGTTGTGTATGAGTGAGTAATCCTAGGAAGAGTGAGGATTTTGTGGATCTAAAATATCTTATGAGATTGTTAAGAAGGGTTTTGTGGATTTCAAACAGAATCTAGTATCCAAGTCTTTTTCTTTAAAAAAGTAATTTGGAGAGAAATATAGTTGTTTTTGGTTGAGTGGGATTGTGAGAGAGAATAAAAAGGAGTTGGAAAACTAAAAATTGAATAGATGGGAGTGAGAGAGTGTGTATGTTTATGTAGGTCGATTATGACCAAAACACCATCAAAGGACCAATGAGGTGAAATAGGTCTTGATGGGTTGAATATAAGTTCTATATAATTTTTTATGTATAGATTGGTGTGAAAACTAATTAATAGAGGACAACAAAACAATGATTTTGTGTATTCAATTTATATTAATATGTCTGGTTTGTGTATTATTCATTGGATATATCTGAGTAATAGAAACACAGGGTTAAAGAATATAACAATGACAAATATACAATGGATCGATAATTATGTCTGTATTGAGGTTTTGTATTCTCTGTAATAATAGTGAAACGTTCTTCTTTTACAATTATATTGTATGCAAATGTGTGGCGGATCATAAACAAGAGAAATTCATACAGAGAAGTAATCCATCCAATTGTGTAAGGAACCAATTGAATTGGGTTTTCAAAAGCTCGAACCAGAGTTGAAACCCGAATATCAAATTGGATCGTCGGATCGTAGCTCAACATAGATCTAAGGTATGAAATAGATTTCTCTATGTAACTTACACATAAGTTAATGGGAGGTTTCATAAGCCTACAAGTATCGTCAAATTAGTGGATAAGGGTTATAAAAAACATTGATCTCAAGAAGTCAAACTCCAAAAAAGTCAGAGGATGTGGGATCAGTGAAGGTTTAAAGAGTAATCGTTGATTGAAGCCAAGGTTGAAATCTACGATGTGGAATGAGTTTTGCTTTTCAATTTTCAAAGAGGTTAATTAAAGATTACTCCTCCAAAACTAAAACCAAGTGGTTTTTCCTTTTCCACATGTCCTTTTGGTGTTATTTTGCAACCTAGGTAAGTATTATTACTTTCCACTTATTTTGAGTTCCGAAATGTTTCGAATCATTGATCATCAAAATAGAGGTTCTGTTATATCCATTGGATCGTGTTTCTTAAAGTTGGTTATGATCAGATTCTGGTTTAGTCTCTGGTTTCAATGTGTAGTCACATGAGTTAAAAGGTCACTAAGTGTTGGGACTTAGATCTGTACTACGAAATATAAATGTTGACTTATATGTGTTGGTTATATGGTTTGGGAAGTAGCCCAAGAGATAATTCTATATTATATTGAATTGAGTCTAAGTTTTATTATTATAATTTTAAAACCTAGGGAGGATTAAAAACTGAGATTTTGAGGATTGATTTGGAACCTTACACAGTTAAAGTGTTTAAGAAAAGGATACTTGGTGATCCTTGTGGATGAAGAGGAATTTGGTCCTTATTTGGAAACATTTGGTATCAGAACCAGATAAGAGCTCTTTGGGGATTTTGGTTCAAGTTTGAATTTGTTTATATTTAGTATGTGTGGAAATTGCAATTGCAACAGATTTCGAATTTTAATACAAAGTGGTAAAATATGAAAAGAATTAGTCTTTGGGAGATCAGGACACAAAATATTTTATGCAGAAAATAATCCTGAAATATCGCAGATAGTGAAGATTTGAAGCATTTCATTCAAAGCAGAATGTGGAAATATATTTTGAGGTTTCAAATTTTAAATGAATATATATATGTGAATGAAGATAACAACAAAGAATTGTAGCCAAATAACTGTGACAAAGGAGAAGGGAGCAAGTGAAGAAATTGCAACAAGAAATGTTGTAAGGAAATGAAGAGAACATGGAAGTTCTCAGAAGAAGAAGAGGATTAGTTGGAAGAAGAACTGAATTGCAGAGAGTGAAAAGTAAAGCAACATGTTTATTGTCCAAGCCAGTGGAAATCTCAAGGAGACGATATCCTTGGAAGAGCTCTCAAGTATGAGTTATATTTTTATATTTGGTCTAATTTGAATTATTTTTCAAAGTGAAGAGAATGATAGCAACAAAAGTACAACATCAGACTATGTAAAGGGAAGAGAAGTGGTGTTATTGGCAAAGATCGACAAAGAAGATTGTTGTAGAAGAGAAGAGAATAACAAAGTTCTCAAAATAGAGAGAGAGAGGAAGGTGAGCAGTGTTTACAAAATCCTTACAGCATTGGAAGTTGAGGAGTAGGAGTGCTCAAAGAGGTTTTGTTGCAGAAAACCAAGGGAATATACCAAGAGGATGACTTGGTGTAGGTGACAAGTAAATACTTGTTACAAATAAATGAGAGAGGATTATTGTAAGCTCATAGAGGGCAAATAAAGTGCACATAAGGAAACAAAGATGACATTAGAGGTCATGAGAAAATCCACAAAAAAAGAAATAAAGATGCCAAGGAAAATGGCAAGGGAAAGAAGATGAGTCAATAAGTACTTGACAAAGAAATTTTTGTATTGAAAGAAAGTGTTGATGCAAGAATAATGTTGATAGAGGATTGTGAAAGGGGCCAAAGGTATGGTTGGACTATGAAAAAGAGGAAGATAAAATGGAAGCTATTCCAGATAAAGATAAGAGGAGAATGTATATCAGGTTAAGACAGGAACTCAGAACAGTTGAGTTAGAGGTGGAATATGGTTATTGTAGACCTAAGAAAGAGGTTTACCTTGATGATGAAAGAATTATTGATGGTTTTCTGAATTATTGGACAAGTTCGGATCAACAAGGAGATGTGGTGATTAAGACATCAAAGGAAGAGGAGCCTTGTATTTTTTAAACTAATGCTTTGTGTATGTTTGCAGGTGATCAACAACCTTTCAAAGATGTGTTTATGTGGGTTGATGAAGAAATGAAGTTGTTATAAGAGATGTCTATAATAGAACGATTCTTAATTGAACATGTGTTCAAAGACACTGCAGATGGACAATTATTGAAGACTACTATGGAAGTTGAGGATGATAAAGCCAGAAGGACTTGTAAAAAATATGGCAGACAATCTGAAGACAAAATGAAATTGCAGATTGTAAAAGAAGGAATAGAAAAGAGGCATGGGGATAGATTTATTTCAAGATCAAACAAGGGTATATATACAGTGCAAACACTTGAGGTAATGGGATTATCTCTTTAAATTTTATTCAGTGATTATGAACCTGTATTGATAGTTAATGGGCAGGAAATTGTCTTGAAAGGACATAAAGGAGCACTAATGGAAAGGACTCTTAGTAAATGTTGCATTATGGAAGATGGTAGAACAAAGATTCATAAGGATAATTCAGTCCAAGGAGATACAACTAGTTCAATAAAGACTATGAAGAGGAAAGGAAAAGAGGACAATCAAGAACCTAAGGATAAGTTGGCAGAGGTTGATGTACTGCAAAAAATTGAAGATAAGTTTATTTGTAAAAATTACAAAAAGAGAAATGGTAGATGTGATCAACAAACTGAAAGGAGGCAGGAAATCTCAGAGGATGAAGGAAAATATGCTTTAGTGAACTATGCATTTGTAGTAAGTATAAAAGGGGTTCCATGGAATGTGATATTCATGGTGGTGATAGTAATGTTTACTGTTGTAAAAGGGACTTTACAGTTGAATGGAAACTTTGTTATATATGGTGATTTTGTTTCTTGTACAGAACAAAGAGAAATTTAGCTTCTAAAATGAGAAGTTGACAGATTTTGATTGAAAATAAAGAGGAATGGGAAAATAAACTTAGTGTCTTACAAATTTGTAAGAAAAAAGGGGGAAGAATGAAAAGAAATATGCAAGGAAGGAAGGCCAAAGAGAAGAACAAAGAACATAATTTAGAAATTAGACAACATTCAAAACAATGTGAATACAAAGAATACTTTTACAAGACAAGACAACACGAAGGAGGATATGATAAGATTGACTTGTCATATGCACATCAAAAGGATGAAAAATCAGAGAAAACTTTGAGCAGAGTTTATGAGAAAAGAGATGAGAAATACAATATGTTTTCTAATTTTTATTAATTGTTGAATTTGTTTTTCAGGGTGAAAGACAAATTGTTCTTGGAGATATATTTACTTGTTGAAATATAGAGGAGTATGGGAGTTATAGAAATGTATACAATCAATTTTCCTTATTGAAACATGAAAATGGGAGAAAGAAACTAGTTGGCTCAGAAGCTTGGGATGGAGGAAAAATAGTTGATATAACTCTTATACAAATTATTGCAGAAGAGAGAGAAGATTGCAAAGGATGTGAAATGATATTCCACAAACAGATTTTGTTACTAATACAAAGAATATTTGAAGGTCAAGAGTTTATTTTGAGTTTACAATTGGAAAAATGGGTGGACGATTCAATTGAATTTAACATGGATGTGGAGGAAATTGAACAAGGTTCAATAACTAAAAATTTTGCACCTGATGGAAAATATGTAGCTAAATGGTTATGTATTCAACTTGTTTATGGATATGAGAGGAATCCTCTCAATATATTGGATAAGTGGATGATAAAAACAACAGAGGTGATAGATCTAAGAATCTCTTAGAGTCAGCAAGTCAAGAAGAGATGGAAAGATATGCAAGACATCCTAAGGGAAGTGTTTAGGAAACAAAAGAGGATGTTGATGATAGGATCAGAAATCAAAATGTACAGTCAGGTATAAGACAATGGAGCTACTAAATAATACAAGAATTTGAAGTCTAATTTTGTTGAGATGATGACAAGTCAACAACACACAGAGGTACATAAATTTGAGTTGTTTGAGAAGATTCTTGTATTGGTTATCAATATCAAAACACTATGCAGTGGAGATGCTTATGATAGTAGAGAAAAAGGACATCAACAATACAGGTTTTGGTATCCAGGAGAAGAAGAGAATGCAACAAATACACCTACAATTGAAAAAGGTCAGACAACTAGTTGGAAGTTGAAATCAGATGAAGTTTACAACAGAGGAAGTTGGAAGACTCGTGAACAGGAATCCATGAATTATTTCAACCTGGGGAGTCTGATGCAAGAGAATTCTTCAAGGTTTATAATACCTAGGGGTCTTATCACACATTTACTAAAGGGAGTGGGTTCCCTTAATTATTTTGTTTATTTTTCTAAGTTTAGATTTGAGTTCTAAAGAGATTTAAATCTAATTTTGTTATTTTAGAAGATCTCGTGAGTTGTAGAGATCTTAGGGATGAGTGAGTAATCCTAGGAAGAGTGAGGATTTTATGGATCTAAATTATCTTAAGATATTGTTAAGGAGGTTTTTGTGGATCTAAACCAGAATCTGGTATCATAATCCTTTTCTTTAAAAATGTAATTTGGAGAGCGATAGATTTGTTTTTGGTTGAGTGATATTGTGAGAGAGAACCAAAAGGAGTTGGAAAACTAAAAATTGAATAGATGGGAGCGAGAGAGTGTGTATGTTTATGTAGGTAGATTATGATGAGAAGGCCATCAAAGGACCAATGAGGTGAAATAGGTCTCGATGGGTTGAATATAAGTTCTGTATAGTTTTTATGTATAGATTGGTGTGAAAATTAATGAATAAAGGACAACAAAACACTGAGTTTTGTGTATTCAATTTATATTAAGATTTATGGTTTGTGTATTAGTCATTGGAGATCTATGAGTAATGGAAACACAGGGTTAAAGAATCTAACAATGACAAATCTACAATGGATCAATAATTTTGTCTGTATTAAGGTTTTGTATTCTCTATAATAATAGTGAAACGTTTTTCTGTTACAATGATCTTGTATGCAAATGTGTGGTAGATAATAAACAAGATAAATTCATATAGAGAAGTAATCCTACCAATTGTGGAAGGAACCAGTCGAATTGGGTTTTCAAAAGATTGAACCAGAGTTGAAACCCGAATGTCAAATTGGATCGTTGGATCGTAGCTCAACATAGATCTAAGGTATGAAATAGATTTCGTTGTGTAACTTACACATAAGTTAATGGAAGGTTTCATAAACCTACAGGTACCGTCGGATTAGTGGATAAGGGTTATAACAACCATTGATTTGAAGAATTCAAACTCCGACAAAGTCAGAGGATGTGGGATCGGTGAAGGTTTAAAGAGTAACCGTTGATTGAAGCCAAGGTTGAAATCTACGATGCAGAATGACTTTCACTTTTCAATTTTCAAAGAGGTTAATTAAAGCTTACTCCTCCGAAACTAAAACCAAGTGGTTTTTCCTTGTCCATGTGTCCTTCTGGTGTTATTTCACAACCTAGGTAAGTAGTATTACTTTCCACTTCTTTTGAGTTCTGAAATGTTTCAGATTGTTTATCATCAAATAGAGGTTTTTTTATATCCATTGGATCGTGTTTCTTAAAGTTGGTTATGATCGGATTCCGGTTTAGTCTTCAGTTTCAATGTGTAGTCACATGAGTTAAAAGGTCACTAAGTGTTGGGACTTAGCTCTGTACTATGAAATATAAACAGTGACTTATATTTGTTGGTTTTATGGTTTGGGAAGTAGCCCAAGAGATAATTCCATATTATATTGAATTGAGTCTAAGTTTTATTATTATAATTTTGAAACCTGAGGAGGATTAAAAACTGGGATTTTGAGGATCGATTTAGAACATTACATAGTTAAAGTGTTTAAGAAAAGGATACTTGGTGATCCTTATGAATGAAGAAGAATTTGGTCCTTATTGGGAATCAATATTGCTTAATAAAATATACTTGTTGGCACAGAGGCAGACCCAGGGTTCAACGCTACAACAACAAACCAAACAAAACCATAACTGCTGGCCCTTTTGCCAATGCCTGCAAAGTAGATGAAGTCTCACCCGAGGTAGAGGCAGGGGTGGTTGCAAGACTTAGGTGTCTACAACCTTAGCCGGGACACAGATCTATGATTATAACACTTATTACAACTCTTAGCACCATTAGTCCCTCGATATGAAATCACTATTCACTTCGATGATAAAACAGAGCTTCACAACATTCACACTAATCTACAATATTTAAGCACTTAGCATATAAATGGATCAGAATGAGCATATCAAGCACTAAGCATGATTATATTGATCAGATATAATATTCTCACATATCATAAGCACAAACCAGAAGTAGATCTATCTAAACATATCAAATCACTTAGCAAATAACATGTGAACACATCAAGACAAAGCACAAAGCACATAACACAGTGTTTACGTGGTTCACCCCCACCCTGGGAATACATCCACCAACTCTTCTTCTTTATTGTCTTCGGTCAATTGGTTACAAGAACAAATCCTTCAAAACCCTTACTCTGCATAAGACAGAAGATCCGTGCAACTGACTAGATCCTTATTCCTTGCATTACAACACTAAGCTCTCCATAATCTGCTACAAGGACCTGCACTTAGCTATGTAAGTCTCTTATAGTCATGCAAAAATCACTTACAAAATCTACTCGCACTTAGCATACATTCACATCACATAGAGGCACTATTCTACTCATTCTTACATTGCCTATCCTTCTATTTATACATACAAAATAGACCTAAACATGGGTAAACCCATGGGCCGACATCCCATTTCCGTTATATTATCCCCAAAACCCAAAAGGGACCCAAAAGTGGGTTGAGATCCCATGATGTCCTTCTCGTCTTGCGCTCCTCTTTCGATAGGCTGTCGAAGTCCCAAAATAGGTCAACATGACCAAGAAACATGACCAACACTCACCTGTGACTCATCCCAAGTCACTATGGTCTAAGCAATTCTTCCTCGAACGCTTCGAGCTTGGCTCGATATGCTTCGACTTGCTGCTTTGTTGTTGCCTCTTCTTCAATGAACTCCTGGATTATTGTGTCATTCACTGGCCCTTCTAGGTGTTGCTCTACTGCGGTGACAACCTGTTCTAACTTTACTCCTCGGCTCTCTACCTCTGTAAACAATTGGCATGCCTTATCTTACACAGGTTGAAGTTGTTGGGTGACTTCCTTCACTTTACTTTGAAGCATATGGATTTGTTGTTGAGTTGTGCATTGTTCTTGAGACCTCTTCATTCATTCTACAATTGATAGGGCCTTCAGTTGCACCTGTAGTGTATCTATGTGTTGCTTTGCTTCCTGGAGCCACGACTCCAGTTTCTGTAACTCCAGGTTCTCAGTGAGGTTTTCATATGTCTGGGCGTTGTGGTTACTCAACTACTTTCATTCCAATGCAAGAGCTTTTAATCTGTCAACTGCACTATGAGCAGTTTCTTCTCGCTGATCCCTTACGTCCTGCAGGGTCTCGGGTACAATGCATAATTCTAGATTTGTGATGCATTGCTGGAGTTTTTGGATCACTTCTTTGAGTTGCTCCACCTGATGTGGAACTCTGTCTTCGGCCTTTACTTCAATAACTGTCACAAAGAGAAGTGATTTGTTGACCATTTCCTTAACTTCGAGTTGCTCTGCGAGCAATTGTTCCTTTTCTTTATGCAGCTGGGATTTTTCTTCATCGGACTTTACTTGGAGAACAAGATTCTCTCATTCTGTAGTACTACATTTCTCTTCAAGGACTCCTTGTACTTGTGCTAAAGCCTGGGTGTCTTGTGCTGTATCCTCCTGTGCTCGTCAAAGGCAAGCTTCAACTGTATCAGTGATCCATTGGAGTTGAGCTAGCTCATCTCCTAGTTATGGTGTTTCCGATGGTAGAGGTGTAGTGGAATTTGCGCGGTTGGACTGTAGTGCCTGCTGCACTCCTTGAAGTTCAACCTTGATCCGATTGAACACCTCCTCCTTCTTAGCTTCTTACTTCTCTTCTATCTCTAGCAAATCATCATTCAGTGCTACGAGGATGAAGTTGAAGTCATCTGAGGTGAGGGTGGTCTCAAATTTGGTCCTGGTTGCTTTTGATTTCTTCCTTGAAGAAGGTTCCTTAGGTGAAACCTTCCTTTTCTTCGAGGGGTCCTCCTTGTATCTAAGCGATGTAACCTTGCCTTTCTTCTGTTCAACTTCTGTGCCATCTATCTCTCCACCATCACCTCCTTGCCCAGGTGAGATAGAAGCAGTCTTCGCTGAGTTACTACTTACATCTTGAGCTTCTTCATTTTTCTTGGTCTTGCTCGGTCCAGGTCTATTGTGCACTGCTTCTAGACTGTTAATATTAGATATCTCCACGGGCTCTTCTAGGATGAGGAGGTTCGCTGACCATTCCTTCGTAATATATTCTAATTCTTCCTCCGTAATCTTGTAGTATGATTGCAACTATTGTTTATGCTCATCAGCGCGTCCTGTGATATAGATGAAATGGCGGTCTGTGTTGAATTTCATCAAGGGCCTAAACCTATGGAGAGTGTTCAGGGCTATACAAGGATCAAAATGGTTGTTTGTCTTCAACTTGTTGTAATAAGTGTGGAAGATGACGTTCAATTTCCATTGCTTGTTCATGTCACTAGAGTACCACAATGTACTAAAATTTGTGGCCAGATGTTATAACCCTAAATTTCACCACACATGCTTACCTGGCATCAGGCCAACTCATATCCCTTCTTTTCCAAAAACTACTGAACAACTCTTCTAAAAACTCCATTTTTAAAAGTACACGCTAGCTGGCCCACTACAGCCCGCGTGTATAAAAAAGTACACGCTAGCAGGCCCACTACAGCCCGCGTGTACCTTCAAAATCACGAAAAAAAGGAAAGTTGTCGACGGGACAAAAAGATATGGGTCAGTTAACTGAAACTCCCGGCCATGCATGGCCGAGAGTTCGTCCAAAACCCTAGCTCCTTTTAGCCTATAAAAGAAGGGGTAGGGGTACCATTTGGAAGAGAAAAATTATAGCGAAAAAACTCTACCCATTTGCCGAATCTAGTTGTCCCAACCCTTTAGCCTTTCCTCAAGCCTAAGGAGAATTAACGCAAAGCAGTTGGAGAACAAAAGAAGAGGAGGAGCCCAGGATCAGGATCAAGGAATGGTGGTTGGTCTCGACTTTGATTGTAAGTTGATTCATTTTGAAAATAATAAAAGAATACTTTTCCCGTCCCAATGCATGAGTTATCCATGATTTGTGTAATTTATGCTTAATTTCTAACCCTCAAGTAGAAAAGTAGCATGCATGCGTAGTGTTTTGTCTTGATTGCAGGTTAACTTTGGAAGGAGCAGAACAAGTAAGCGGACAAAGCGCAATGGAGGATCTACACCAAACATCAGTAAAAAGGTTAGTAGTTCCTTTCCATGCATGTATGTGAAAGAGGGGTTTTAAGTTTCGGGTGGTAGGTTAAAAGTGATTTCTTTATGGTCATAATCTGCATGCAAGTCTGACCCTAGTTTGCTAGTCTGTAGGGTATATTTCCCAACAACAGAATTGGCGACCATACTGAGGATATACTCTTTAGGGTTTCCGGATTTAGTTGAGGTTTTTGGGTAGTTTAAAGGATTAGATTTTCTATTTCTTTGTTTGTCTGTTTTCTGTTAGGTCAGAGATAACAGGGAACCTGGTTCTTTATACCATTTTTTCCTTGACTATTGCTTGATGGTAATTATCGGGACACACAGAGGTACACGTGGCCTGAAGAAGGTCTGCACATGGGTACCCGCACCCTAATCTCTTACAGCACACGTGTGAACGCTGGCTGTAGAGGTTTCAGTAGCGTGTAGGAGTCAGAGAGCTTGAGAGGCAGTCCTCCTCTTCCCTGTCAGAATTATACATTCTCAGGGGGCTTTCTGGATCCTGTCTGAGTCTTGCTGGTTCATAGTCTTATCTCAGTTTTCTTTATTGCGTTTTGTTATTTCTTGCAATTATTTTTCTTTTCTATTAAGACGAAGCATCCAAGCCTTCAAGAGATCCTGATTATCAATACCAGAGGCCTCTTCCTGGTCTAGGTTGCCTGTGTTTAATTTTGTCTTAGATTTTATACATACACGTGGCCTGTGCAAGTGCAGCACACGGGTACACGCACTCTGTTGTAGCTCAGTATGCATTCGCACACATGCTGTTTCAGTGAAAGTAGCGTGCTTGACAGGCTACTTTTCAGTCAAGGGGGGGGCAGTCATCCCCTCTTGTGGTGAGAAGTGTTCCTCTCAGGTGTTTGAGTCTAGGATTACACAGTCAGTAGGTTAGGGACTGTTACCCTTAGCCTGTTTTTTCTTAGTTGATAGTTGATAGAAAAGATAAAAAAAGAAAAAAAAAAATTGTTTTATGGTTTTTAGACAAGCGTAAGAGTCGGTGCTTTCTTGATTGCCATTGTGTGTCTTTGCTCTGATTCTTTGCGATCTGCGCTTTAAGCCAGAATTTTGTTTTGTTTTCTTGGTTTTTTGCTTGTCGGCATTTTCCCTTTGTTGCTTCATTTAGCACTTTAATAAAAAAAAATATATATATCTCTTTTTCATTTTCTTCTTTGTTTGAAGATTGTGTTTCTGCATCAATAGCTAGGGAGAAGTCTTTTTGTTCATAAGTTTTTGTAGTGCATTTAGAGTATAAGTAGCTCGTAGTCGAGCGAAATTCCTTTATGTTTGTTGCATGAAATCTTAGAAAAATTGAAAAGAAAAATAAGTCTTTCTTTGTGAAAAGTTGTTAATTTTTGCATTTAGTAAAAGTCTTTTGTTTCCATATTTTTCATTTGTTTTTGATTTGAGTCTTTACACATCATCAGTTTCACCTTCATACCCCGTGACGTAAAAAATCCCATAAAAGCAATGCTAATTTAAAATTTATTAGTCTTTTTGTTTGTAGGGTTCATATACTAGCTCAGTACTAGGGCCTTGGACTCGGTTGGAGAGGAAACTCTCCAAGGCCATCCAAAACCAAACATTGGAGTCTGTGATAGGGAGTGTAGAAGTCCAGTTTCTTGGAAGTTATCCGGGACCCCCCTCTAACATAGGGGATAAACATGAGGTCATGTGAGGAAAGGTAGCAGAGATAACCCCTCTAAAGCCGGACCAAGCGTAGTGGAGAACACATATCGAGGATTTGTTGTGGGATTCCGTCGTTTGCATTTGCCATGGGGCTTTGTGGATATCGAATTCGTTCGAGGTCCTCAGTTGTCTTCTAGACCATTTTCTCTCGATACCCTTGACAGGTTTCGAGCTTGATACCCTGCTCATTGTGGTCTACCTGACTATCGACTGTACCCGCCTGGTGACTGTTCGCGTGCTGACAAACTAGTTTCCAATCTTGTTAGGGACATACACAGGTGACTGCGGGGGTATACCGCAGTACCTAGGATAGACATCGGGCCATGCTTTGCAGAGTATACCCGGAGGGTGCTTCCATTTTCAAGTTTCACTTGCACCGGTAAGTTTCTCTAGTGTTGGTTGTTGTAACTATTCTTCCAACTAGTTTAGTGTTCGCTTGACTTATCTCTTAGGGGCTTCTTTTTAATGTGTGTTACTATTTGAACGTGTAGAATACCTTAGCGTGTCTTGGATATTCTCACACAGTGGAGGATCCCGAGCTCCACCGATCAAGAAGGCTCCTGGGCCTGTCGTCGGTTATACTGGAGCCACCCCCGCCACCATTGAGGCGGAAGCTAGACCAACAAGGGTCTTTCAAAGCAACCAGGTTACAAACCATTGTGCCCGAACAACTCCAGGAGGAATCAACAGCCAATCTTGGTTTGGTTGAAACACCAACCACTGATACTTGGCCATCGATCAGTGTACCAATCCAATTTTACGAACGCCTGTCAATGCCTCACACAGCTATGGAAACAAACGCTGTTACTTCCTCTGGGAATTCTTCCATTTTCACCATCGTTGCTACCACAGGAGAAGCATCTCCTAACTTGCTGTCGTCAGTTTGGGCCACCATGGTCTCGGCCGCAATTATGTCGCACAGTGGACCGACCCCATCTATCACGGCGGCCACAACTCTCTTTACACCTAGTGCGACAGGCTCTTCATTCTCATATGGTATGCCTAGTTCGGGCACAAGTCCTACACTCACTCACTCCACTTTACAGACTTTGGTTCTGGGGGCAGGGAGTTCTAATGCTCCTCTGCAAGGTCAACTTGGGGGCATTCCTATCCCTTTTAATTATTTTCCTTACGCTGGAGGTCATATCTCTCCTTCGTCCCCTTCGCTTGGTGGTCTGCATCAGTAGTCCGTCGGGCAGCCTGCACACACAAGTTCATTTGGAGACGGGAGTCAAGGAACACCTGTGCACACTATGCCAGTAGGTTCATCACCATTTGTTTGGAACGAGACGTTTGGTAACAACACTTTTTCATCCACTGCTTTCCCATCTGGGGGCACTCCCATATTTGGACAGTCTACTCTGGCATAGGGTACTATTCCTGCGTCGGGGGCACATATCATAGGACCTTGGAACTCAGGACAAGGATCCATTCCCTCCTCTGGAATGTCATTTTGGGGTAATTCTTTCCATAATCAATGGAACCTCGAACAGACTTCTATGCCTCTCCCAACAGGACCAGCATGGGGTAATCCTTCCCAAAGTCTGTCATACACAATGAATGCCCAACATCCTATGTCCTTTATGGGGAATCATCCAATGATGTCTCCACAGATGAAAAATACTTACGCTAGTCAGGGCCATGGTTTCTACCAGAATCCGGGCCAGCAGCCAAACTTTTCCTGGCAACCTGGTGCCAGTCAAACTCCTGGACCCTTTTTCCCAGACTATCAACAACAGGGATGATTTTAAGGATGGAAAATTATTTTAAAATGTAGAAATCGTGGCGAATCTTACTAATCCTTCATATGCCAACTATAAATGATTGGCAATATTTTTGTAAAAATATTCAAATTTCTAACTATTTTATATAGTTTTTATAAAATTTTGGCGATTTTTGAGGTAAAATAATTTTATCCTATAGAATTTGGGTGAATTATTTTTAAAATAGCGAATCTTGAATTTGGAAAAACCATGGAAAATTATCCCATGAGCAAAATTTAGCCCCTAAAATCATCTATGAGATTCAGCAGCAACCCAAAATACCATTCCTGGCGACATTACACTTGCCATATTTGACAAGGTTGTTAAATGATCCTATTTGTCACGATCCACGTTGGCCTCCTATGCCAACGAAGTTTCCTTCGGAAATTCCAAAGTTCGAGGCCAAGCCTAACGAAGATCTAGGTGATCACATGACTACCTTCCATATTTGGTGTTCATCTAACTCATTGAAAGATGAATATGTCCAGTTGTGATTGTTTCAACACACTCTTATCGGGAGTGCCGCGAAATGGTACATTGAGCTTGATCACTCAAGATATTCTTATTTTGGTGAACTGGCGATGGCCTTCCTTAACCATTTCCAGTTACCTGTGAGATACAACGCAGGCAGAGAGTTGCTAGCCAATTTCGAACAGACGACAACGGACCATATCTCTGATCATATCCGAGAGTGAAGATGTCGAAAGAGTCTAATCAAAGTACCAGTCCCACCAGCATTTCTGCTTGAGTGGTTCCTTAAGTCTTTAGTCCCACAATTATCCAAAGACGTTACGACTTCAGGAATTTTCTCCGAAGAAGATGCCATCATGAGGGCTCAACAGTTTGAGCTTATCTATTCTCAGTCTGGTTTATTATACAACATCCTGTCGGATGGACCTCGATTGATTCTGGATAAAACTAGACAGAGAGTTGGACCACATGCTGATGGTATAGGTGGTTCCTCACAAACCAAGCCCGCTGATCAATTGACAAAGAAGTTGCAACCGTTATCTATACAACACTTAGTGGCCAGCCAGACTACTGCTTTGGCTACTCCTCCTACCCAAACGTCGGAAGTACACTCCGTGCAGACGACTAACCCAAAGGCCACCTAGCAGCCTGGAGGGAAGAAAAAATAATGAAAGAAGGGTAAGGGGGAGAAAAAACCCACTGATAATGATGGTGAGGGCACCACGAAAAAACGGAAGGCGAGGTATCCGTGCAACTTGTGTGCGGAAGACCACCTGACCCATCTATGTCCTCAACTTGCAAAGGCCCAAAATTTTGTCACATAGCAACAGCAAGCCATGTTGACTAATCCCTTTCAACATGGGCAAAATTTAACTCAAGCCTCTACAAGTGCGGAAGGGGGCAGCCAAGACACCTGCCCTCCTCCAAATAACTCCTCATATGCGAATGTATATATGGTTAGGGGTGATGCTTTAATAATGACTAGAGCGCATGACTATAGTAAACCAATCACCTCTGAGAAGGGTAAAGAAGCCGAAATCCCATCTCTTCCTCTACAGATTGAGAGGACATTGGGAGAAATGATGACACACATTCCAAAGGGTGCATTTAAGAAAGCTTCTCATAACCCCAACGCAAGGGCCGCCCATAATTACTCTGTGGTGGAAGATTTATCACAAACCCCTTGTGCAATGTCTGCTTTGGAGGTCCTCCAAAGTTGCCTTGCTCAGAGGAAAGCCTTGTTAACTTCTTTAGGCTCTACTGAGACTTGTAAACCGGGTACCATTGTGCTAGATACAACCAACTTAAAACCTCGTCTTCCTTACCACGTAGTGTTTCAAATAGTAGTGGCTCATCCCACGAAATCTTTTACATGCAATATCTTTCGCACGGTGGTCGATGAAGGTGCCTCGATATGCGTTATGTCGTTAGCATGTTAGAAATCCATTGGCCAGCTTGCTTTGTCTCTGTCACCTACTCTCCTCACTACGTTCGACGGTCATTCTTTCCGACCACATGGCATCCTCCCTTCTTTCTCTGTGCAGTTAGGAGGGAAGACCGTGTGTGTTGAAGTAGAGGTAGTCGATGCCCCCCTCGACTATAATCTATTGTTAGGTCAGATTTGGACTTATGCTATGCAAGCTGTGGTTGCTACAGTTTTCCGAGTCTTATTGTTTCCACATGATGGTCAGATAGTGACCATCGATCAATTGTCCTTCTCTAGACCTGACCCAGCTTTGGGGCATCCATGGTTCCCATGATTGATAATCCTCAAGCTGGTGTTGTTAATGTAGGAGTTGGTTTGTGCCCATCTTTGATGGGTACCTTCGATTACCCACCTCCTCATGATGATGTCAAGTTTATATCTAATCACCACAAGGCTGAGATTTTTCAGGTTTCGTCATTCCGCACGACTTACTTTCAGGATCCGTGGATTCTTCCTTCCCCATCAACCACGATGGATGAGACAGGGCACTCCGGCATGTCCATGCCCTTGTCAGATACTGAAGTAGTGTACTCTTTAGTCTAGCAAGCTTCAGCTAACCCTGATCCAATTCCCGCACAAGAGTTGGATCCATTTTTAGAGCCTATCTAGGCTCAGGGTTCTCTCGCCAACACCGATTCGTTAGACTTAGTCTTGTCTTCTAACGAAGAAGTAATCGAAGCAATGACTAGTCCAGACAAACCTTGGGACGATCTTCATCACAAATCATATTTCCTCCCAAAGTTAAGCTGAATTAAAGCAGGAGAATTCACCGTGACTATGACTAGAGATAGGTCTTGTCATACTAATCCCTTAGCTACACACAAGATCTATGTTGAGGGTAATATGGAAACCATTGCTGAAATGATACCTATCAATATCTCCAGAACCCCTGGCATCATAGACAATGTTTTCGTCGGAGCATACAGCTCCCCTGAGGAGATGCCAGGCATCGACCCAGAAAGAGTCTATCATGAGCTAACTTTGTTGTTTTTCAAGCTCACTTTGAGATCTGAAAGAAACATCCGACGAGACTGCATTTATGCTTTTTGATCTCATCTGGATTAACTGAGAAAAGTAACCATTATGGAGTCTTCTTTAAGACCTTTTTAGACTTCTTAAAGATGAAAAGATTGCCGAGTGACCTTGTTTCTTCACACTCGTTAAATTGGTCCAGAAGAACATTCCTTAAATGGGTCTCCTTTTAAGCCCTTTTCAGACCCTCTAAAAAT
>JZKD02S2069232.1:408196-419436 GCA_000966675.3 Picea glauca | reverse complement strand
TCACACTCGTTAAATTGGTCCAGAAGAACATTCCTTAAATGGGTCTCCTTTTAAGCCCTTTTCAGACCCTCTAAAAATGAAAAGATTGTCGAGCGATCTTGTGACCTTTCACGCTCGTTAAACTGAAATTTGAAGTCACGTCTATCTGATGGTAGTTTACCCCTTTTTCGGTCCGGACGGTCAACTATACGAACAAAGGAACACTCTATTGAATTCCCATTCTTTAGAAGAGTATCCTCAGGTATAATTTTATTCCTTTTTCGAGCCTGAGGGACTAAATTTACGAAAAAGAAACCCCCACGGAGTCCATAGTTAAGCTCTTTTTAGACTCCCTAAAATTGAAAAGATCGTTGAGTGACCTTATTCTTTCACACTCGTTAAAATGGTCCAGAATAACATTCCTAACGGAGTCCATAGTTAAGCTTTTTTCAGACTCCTTAAAAGTGAAAAAATAGCCGAGTGATCTTGTCCTTGTCACACTCGTTAAAATGGTTTTGAATTGACGTCTAATCGGCGCTAGTTTACCCCTTTTTTGAACCGACTAGACTATTGTCGAAAAAGGTACCCCACTGGAGTCTCCTTTTATTCTTTTTTAGACTCTCTAAATATGAAAAACCACCGAGCTTACCTTCTCTGGGCTTGTTAAACTTACATCGAAGGACATTACCATTGTGTGTTCTATCAACCGCATTTGCATACCTTACCCATCAACCTTGTAACAGTTTGCTTCTGCGTCTTAACACCTTTGGCCACTGGAGGATTTTTCTCAAGTATCATTTCCCAGAACATCAGTCTTGTCCTTGTGCCTCGAGCTTGTATGTTTGCAGTACTCGTTCCTCCATTGTAGCATAATATTCCTTTATTCTTTTTCAAAAATGATCAAAAAGAACAAAAAAAATCAAATATACCCCAAAAAGAGGATGGGAAAGGTATTTTCTTTATTGGTAGCATTATGAGTCACCCTTGGATAAAGCACATCCGTCCGTTTTATCATCAAACTATGGGATGTAGTACGACCTTAGGAATATTTTTCTCGCTATATAGAGTTGTGTCCTCCACCATTTGGTTACTCTTCCAAACATATGGAGAGTTTGCATTGCCTCCTGCTTCATAGACTTATGATTAACAAGATAAGCTGCCTGAGTCTTATCACTGGTCATTCTATTATCCAAGGGAAGTTGTCACTGAGCCTGAGTCGGCCCCTCTGCAAATTGTCTCTTGTCCGCATACCCGGCCATCCTGAATGTCCAATCAAGTCTTTGTTCGAAATCACTGAAGCCTTCAGTCCGATCATCAAGATTATCAAGTCCATAACCGACGAGCCATCGAAGACCTCTGGGTAGTGCAGTCGTACACTCATATTACACTCCTACCCGAGTTATAGAAGATTTTGAAGTTGTTGCTCGAGCTCTGAAGTACATCCATCAGGCTGAATCAACTTCTGGGAGATGGATACTCTATATGTATATCTTTCGGATTTCGAGATGTAGCTCCGCTATGTATTAATCACGGCTACTCTTTCTAGTTATTTGACATGGATCTACAGTGTATTTGATTGGTAGCCATGGTTCTATTTTATCTCGAGCATGGGTATGTCCGCCTTGGTGAGACATTCATTATTTTGCAGACAGAACCTCCTGATTCCTGATTCTTGGGCTCACTCCTTCATCATATCAGTACAGATTGGTAAAAGATTGATAATGTATTTCGGCCATCAGATGCTCTTCTGACCTAACACATTAGGGGGCATATGTTATAACCCTAAATTGCACCACACATGCTTACCTGGCATCAAGCCAACTCATATCCCTTCTTTGCCAAAAACTACTGAACAACTCTTCTAAAAACTCCATTTTTAAAAGTACACACTAGCTGGCCCACTACAACCCACGTGTATAAAAAAGTACACGCTAGCAGGCCCACTACAACCCGCGTGTACCTTCAAAATCACAAAAAAAAGGAAAGTTGCCGATGGGACAAAAAGCTATGGGTCTGTTAACTCAAACTCCCGGCCATTTATGGTCGAGAGTTTGTCCAAAACCCTAGCTCCTTCTAGCCTATAAAAGAAGGGGTAGGGGTACCATTTGGAGGAGGAAAATTATAGCGAAGAAACTCTGCCCATTTGCCGAATCCATTTGTCCCAACCCTTTAGCCTTTCCTCAAGCCTAAGGAGAATTAACGCAAAGAAGTTGAAGGAAAAAAGAAGAGGAGGAGCCCAGGATCAGGATCAAGGAACAGTGGCCAGTCTCGACTTTGATTGTAAGTTGATTCATTTTGAAAATAATAAAAGAATACTTTTCCCGTCCCAATGCATGAGTTATCCATGATTTGTGTAATTTATGCTTAATTTCTAACCCTCGAGTAGAAAAGTAGCATGCATGCATAGTGTTTTGTCTTGATTGCAGGTTAACTTTGGAAGGAGCAGAACAAGTAAGCAGACAAAGCGCAACGGAGGATCTACACCAAACATAAGTAAAAAGGTTAGTAGTTCCTTTCCATGCATGTATGTGAAAGAGGGGTTTTAAGTTTTGGGTGGTAGGTTAAAAGTGATTTCTTTACGATCATAATCTGCATGCAAGTCTGACCCTAGTTTGCTAGTCCGTAGGGTATATTTCCCAACAACACCAGAGGTTCAAAGGGGTCAATGTCCGAGAAGGTTGCACCTTCCGACATCTCCCATGCAATAAAAGTGTTCAAGATGAGAAGCAAGCTAAAGTGGAACTCATATCCTTGGTCTTGCGCATCCCTGCAGTCCATTTCCAACTGGTTTACAAGGTACTTCACCCAATTCATTTGTAGGCCCTCCGCGCACTTTCCTGCGAGGTTGACTGCAAATCCAATCACTTGGGTGGGTTAGTTCTTGCAAACTAACTTTCCTGTGATCAATTGATAGGCTAGGCACACTATGCTTCTCTATAGAGAGGCTACCTTGTAGCCTCACATTCCTTTCTTGACATCTTCATAGGTGTCTTTAATCTTCTGCACAAGAGCGCAATACATGGTTTTCTCGGGATAGAAATCTTGTGGGTCACGACCTTGCATGATGATCTTAGATATGACACTAGAAGAAACAACAATAGTGCAATGATCATTGTATACAATTCTCTTAGTTTGTGGGCTTCAAATTCTTAGTTAGAAAAAGTGTTCTCCATGCATGGCACGATGAGATAAGTAGGAAACTTGACAACGGTTCGCTTGTAACAGGTATGAAGCCTCATTAACTCTTGTTATGTTCATTATGGTGTGGTCCAATAGTCTGGTGTCGAGCTATAAATTCTTTTTGACCCATTCAGAGCGGGAGTTGAACGAATATATCGGCCCCAATGGCTATATTTATTTGCCCTGGCGAAGTACCATGTCTCGTTGTTCTGATTTCCTGACAAAGCTCCAATTCTGCAAATTTTATGTCTGCAAAGTTCCCTCTGAAACCTTCTGCAACTTAGCTCTCTTCTTACTTTGATTCCTAGCCTTTTTTCCAGTGAGATTCGTCTTGGTAGTTCATTTTCCATTCTAATTCTTATATTTTGTGTCTTTAGTTACTTTGCATTGTTGAGATTCTCTCCTAGGACTTAGGGGTAACACCTCTTCTTTATTTGAGATAGGTATTTCAATATCTTGTGAGTCTTCTAATGTTCTCGCAGCTTCAACATCTGGGTTTATAGTGTTAAATAACTTCGATTTATTCTCCTGTTCTTTGATCAAGTGTGTGATCCTCCTTGTCATGAAATATTTTAACTTTTATTTCTTCTGCTCCAAAACTTTTTCTTCTTTCTTTTATCTGGCTTGATCTCTGTCAATCCAAGGTTTTCCTATTAACATGGTAAAAGGGGCGCAGTCTTCAACAAATTTAATAATCTCAACATCTTCCTCTATCAAAGTTCCATTGACGGTCATAGGTATCTGAGCAAGCCTTTCACACAGGTTTACCAGTTTTCCTCTGAATAACCCTAGTCCTCCTAATGAAGGAATCATAGCAAGCCTCCCTATAGCTTCCCAAGTTCTCTATGTCATGATATTCACATGTGTTTATTCATCTAGAACTCAGTGAATGTCGAAGTCTCCTATTCTTGCTTCGATGCATTATTTTCCTTTGAAGATCTCTAATAATTTGACATGTCGGTGGTCATTCAAGGTTTCTCTCATTTGTAGAAATATTTTCTCTGATTCTTCCTAGGGTTCTACTATAGCCTCTGGAGATGCCTTAGGGTTTTCTTGATTCAAATTCATTCCTTCAAGCTTATCAATCATTCTAGGGCAATTCAACACTTCATGGTCCATATCTTTGCAACAAAGACAACTAGGTCTTCGTCCAGGGAATTCTTTAGCAAGATGTCCCGATTTTCTGCAACTATAACAGAGGGTTAATCCTCTCTTTCTTTTAAAAGATCCCTAGCCTCTTCTGTACCATGCACTAGGATTATAGGAGCTAACCTGCAATAAATTATTTCTGGGATCCTGCATCCATTCGTTAGTCCAAACATTCTTTATATGGATAGCTATAGCATATATTTCACTATTCCCGTCAAATCTATTAATATCAAATCTTCTTTCATCTATCAATACCCTAGTTTTCAAACTAGGACAAATTTTATTAAACATACCTAGATCCATACTCTAAAAATTTCCACTTATCTTACTTCTACAGAGCACAAAGCATTCAAATCTAAATTTGTTTACTATATTTACCTTTATCAGAGAACAGAGCTTGCAGATCTTACCTCTTTTAATAAAAAATTCTCACTTTTACCTTTCTTAGAGCACAAAGCTTTGAAATCTTGCTTCTTTCCTTCAAATCTGACCTCTTTTCTTCAAATCGAGCTTCTTTATTTTAGCACAGATCTTTATAAGTCAAGTAGAATACTGTGCACTAGGGCACATATTTACGCACAAAGATTCCACAATTTCAGAATGAATCTTTGCACAAAGATTCTTCTTCCTCAGTTCCCAACAATCACAGTTTCAGGTCTTGGCAATAGAACCATTTGTTGGCACAGAGGCAGACCCAGGGTTAAATGCTACAACATCACACCAACAAAGCCCTAACTACCGATCCTTTCAAAAACACCTGCGAAGAAGATGAAGTCTCACCCGAGGTTGAGGCACGGGTGGTTGAAAGACTCAAGTGTCTGCAACATTAGCTGGGACATAGATCTGTGATTATAACACTTATTACAACTCTTAGCACTGTTAGTCCCTCGATATGTAATCACTATTCACTTCACTAATAAAACAGAGCTTTGCAGCATTCACACTAATCTACAGTATTGAAGCACTTAGCATATAAATGGATCAGAATGAGCATATCAAGCACTAAACATGACTATATTGATCAAATCTAATATTCTCACATATCATAAGCACAAAGCAGATGTAGATCTATCTAAACATATCAAATCACTTAACAAATAACATGTGAACACATCAAGACAAAGCACAAAGTACATAACAACATGTTTACATTGTTCACCCCCACCATGGGGCTACGTCCACCAACTCTTCTTCTTTATTGTCTTCAGTCAATTGGTTACAAGCACAAAGCCTTCAAAACCCTTACTCTGCATAGGACATAAGATTTGTGCAGCTCACTAGATCCTTCTTCCTTGCGTTACAACACTAATCTCTCCACAATCTTCTACAAGGACCTGCACTTAGCTCTGCAAGTCTCTTACAGTCATGCACACATCACTTATAGAATCTACTTGCACTTAACATAGATTCACATCACATAGAGGCACTATTCTACTCCTTACATTGCCTATCCTTCTATTTATACATACAAAATAGACCTAAACATGGGTAAACCCATGGGTCGACATCCCATTCCTATTACATTATCCCAAAAACCCAAAAGGGACCCAAAAGTGGGTCGAGATCCCGTGATCTATGCCTCTTCCTGCGCTCGTCCTTCGACAGGTTGTAGAAGTCCCAAAATAGTTCAACATGACCAAGAAACTCCCAAAACTTGGCCAATGGCCAAAAATACTACACAACAAAACATATATAAAACAAGAGAAGAAAAATACTAGTTTCCATACCGATTGTGGGTGTATGTTTGCTTGGGCTCCCTTTACTCACTTCCATCAACATCCACATGTCTCTACTCCTTAAGTGAAATAGCAAAGAGAACTACACCTATGCCTTCATATAGTTCCATATTTTGAGAATGTAGTGGACCCATGTGCTCCTTCAAGGCCAAAGAGAGGTCATGGAGGGAGGTCTCCACTAATGGGCTTGAGTCCATAGAGAGGGAGATGAAACAACTAAGGAACATCAAGACGAGGCACAATTCATCCAACTAGTTTTTGCAGAGAGATTAACTGTATGGTGACTTCTATATGCTTCCTACAACATATGGCCATGAACACTTCCACTTCCTTCTACCATTCTCTTATTTCCAAAATATTTCTAGCAATTCTGACTACATAAGAGTCCCTAACATTTTTATTCTTTTGTAATTGCTTCTCAAATTTTTCCTTCCATGTTTCCCAACAAAATTGTGGATTTTATAAACCTACATTGTACCTCTACAATATCCCATGCACATCACTTCACCCCTCTTTTAACCTTGTCAACCTCACATAACAACAACATACACTTCTACAATGGTAGTGTGCAATGAATATGATCCTTATAAACTATGAAAACCCCACTAGATTGTGCCCCAATTGAACAAGCCCCCACATCTAATGCTCACACTTGAGGAGGGAGCCAAAGTTTGGAGTAGGAGTAGTTATCACCCTAATGCCTAGCAAATTAAACCCATTTGAACACACAACATCTAGGTCCAAGGAAAATAGATCAATCTACTCCCAAAATACTAGTAAATTAAACCCACACACAATGCCAAACTCCTCCATTATATGATTCTTAACTACCATCATAGATTATGAGAGGTAGGAATGTGATGGGTGGATCCATTTATTTTTTATGTAAGTACACATAGAAAATTGTATTATTCTAGCTGTTGGAAATTCATGAAACAATTCTTAGTTGTTGGCTTGCCACTGGGAAACAAACTAGCAACAAAGAGAAATATCTTATGTCCATATAGTTTGAAACAATGTTTTTCCTATACTTTGTCTAGCTAAATAAACACTGTAGAGAAATGCATTAAATTTTCTAGAGACTAAAGCATAACTATTGTTTCTCATCATGATACAAAAAGAAAAAAGGAAATGCATACTAGTTATTCAAAGGGAGAGGGAACATGAGGCTCCTGCGGAGGCATCTATGTTGCAGGCTTGTCATTATTTTTTTTCACTGTTGTAGTCATTGAGATATAATAAGGAAGTCGATCCAGGACCTCTAAAATAAACAAGTGGAATTCATCCAGTTACAATTGGATGGTATTCTAAGCTTCCTCACATGTTTGCAACATTTGACCCAACATCATCTTTAGATGCCAATATAATTCAATCATTTTCGAGTACTTATATTCTTTTCCTCTAGATTTTCCTATGTCAAGAACCCAAGTTATGATAGCCCCATCCACCTCATGGGTGAGTGTCAATGTTCTTTCCAGTCAAATTTTGGCCTCCAACTCCTCTAGTTTCTCTTGTATATGAGGCGGGGTTGCTTCTTGGAAAGTCACCACAACCACTTGAGCTTCTTTCTGTACTTGAGTGTTGGGATTTATCCCTCCTATATTTATAAAATATGGCTCCACCAGTTCTCCCCCTCCATGTCTACCTGCGGTATTATCCTCTCCTAGGATCCATCGAGCTCTCAACACGATTTCCAAACCCAAGGTGAAGGTGGACGAAAGGTGTTATGGGTGTTAGCTCACTATGTTTCCAATTGTAATTGCCTTCTCCTTCCATAGAAATCCAATCTGTGTCTCTCTAAGTGTCTAACCAATTCCTTTTGTTCTAGAGAGATAAAACTACCCAAATTATGTGGTGCATGTGGATTTCATACTTCCCTAATGAACAATTCTGAAGGATTTGACCAATGAGGCAATGGTACTTCCATTAGGATGGATTAAATGTTGCATTAATCATCTTTTGTACATGTTTTTCTTTACATCTAACTCTGGATGAATGTTGTGTGCCCCAATTTGTTCTAGGTTCCTTGACATCTAGACTCGGGTGGCTTGGTGATCAAGGAACATGTGTCACATTTAATGGTCATTAAATATATCATCTACCAATCTGGATGGAGAATCAACAATTAGGTTCTCAAGGAGTTTCATGTGTGGAAATGAAGGGCTAGGTTGTCCCAGTTGTTGGTCCACATGGTTGATTGTCCCATCCCCCAATATCCATCTCCTCCCTGTCACCCCATCCGGGGAAGGGGTGGATCCAATTTATTAATTGGTTATCCCATATTAATTTCATGGTTTGACAAGGGGATTGATGTTGAGGGATTTCCATAAACTTCCAACACATCATGGGGGGATTTATATGGTGCATCTCCAATTTATTTCACACACCCAATTGAAATATAGTGCCCTTGTTTGTGTAACGTCCCCAACCCCAAGTTGGTCCATGCCACATAAATATTCTGACTCTCTAATACCAATTTATTAATCAATATACCCTGCATATACAACAATATCTGTAACTAACAACATACAATAATCCATGCATAAATATACAATTATAGAAATAAAAATAAATATACTACATACAATAATCAACACATAAATACACATAAAGAGACACTTATATTTTGTTGTAAAACATTGGCTGTATAAAGACCTCAGATGTTCCTCCCATCCATATACCTCACTTCTCATAATATCTCAGTAGTGGGTCACCCCCGAGTTGGGGCTATGACTCCACTAGGGAAAAGGTTCTCTCACAAGTCCCACTAAAGTCTAACTATTAACAAAATTAAACATGGGTTCTGATGCCAATTCCAACAATAGTTCCTATCTCATAGTATCTCATTCCTCACATGCATATCCCACCCCAGGAAGTGTACCCCTTCTCTTCTCAATAGTCCTTCGATTGTTGCACTTCCCTTTCAGGGCTTCAGCAACAGGACGAACAAGAAGTCTCAGAGAATTGTAGCTCCTAGAACATAAGGCTACTATATAATTGTAGCATTCAACAAACAATTCTCTCACCTAGAGAGAGAGAATGCTTGAAGGCCTGGCAACCTGCTTCTTCAACCAAAATCACACAAGTCTGACAACGTGCCTCTTCAAACCCAAGTCATAAAGGATTTATAGGGTTTCCCAAACTCCATAGCTCCACTCTCCAACCCTCATAATCCAGATATAGAGAATCCCCTCTATGAATGGTAATAATCCTTTAAATAATGATGGAAATTACACTAAATCCCCTCATTATATATGCATGTGTCTAACTTGACACTTGGAACATAATAAACTAGCATCTTCCCTACTTGTAATTCGTTCCCTTCCCTTGGAAACTTAGGATAACATAATGTTATATGAATTTACAACTTAAGAATAACATTGTTTTATTCCTAGGCTCGTGTCCCTTGAATTAGCCCCTTATCCTTAAACCGTTATCCCCCTTTCCCTCTTGTGGAGTCCTAACCCCCCATACTCTTTTGTCTGACTTGGTCTACAACAGTGGTGTATTTTATTAATAATATGAATGATTATGTATTGCAGTGATAGGCTCACTAGTCTTTTAGCATCTAGGCTCCCCCACTTAATAATCATATAAGCACTATGGCCTATAATATCCTAGCTCACTAGCCTATAAACATATGTACATTTATAGTTGGGGTTCATCTTGGGGGTATTACATTCCCCTCCCCCTTATTTATGCACTGTCTTTAGTGCATTATATACAATGTACACTCAAAATTCTTCAAGAACTCCATGTCTTTGTTATTGAAGCTCATTATACTTCTGGTTCTCTTCTTTCCAAGCACCAGATTCATGTCTTCATACTTCAACTGGAAGTATTTTGCACTATTTCACATAGATGCTTCTGGTAAAAATTAAACTCATCGTGGCATTCTTGAGATACCTCTTCCTTGTTGCACTCCCCTTTTTAGGCTTAGACATCCCTTCACTGCTACACAGTCCTTCAATGATCCATCTTGCCAAGGATTTCACACAGAAGGAGAGGGCCAACTCATTAATGGAACCCCACTAAGAATCTACAATTGTAGGCTCCAGTGTTTCAACAATATTTGTTCTTTCCAAGCAGTCCAACTTCAATAACGATCATCTCATTTGTATCACACACATATAGTCATCATGAGATAATATCATAACAAATTCCTTTAGAAATTCAAATTATTTTATAAGGAAATTCAAATTTTCCCCATGTATGAGATTCCATCTCAAAATTTCTTATTAGTTGAAGGAATAGGCATCAATGTTTATTATGGCTTTCAACAGTGCCATATTTGAGACCATTTTTTTCTGCAGTAGTTCAATCTTGCATTCATCCAAACAAATTATTAGTATTTCATATACAATATGATTTTATTGTAATATTTACAAAATCTCATAAAGTGATCTTAGAATTGTTTACACCTAATAATTCAACCAGAGCTAACAATCCATTTATTAGGTAGAATGAAATTATCATTCTCTGTATATGCATTTTCAGCAATCAAACTTTTATTTCATCTAGACATAATTATTTTCATTACTTTGTTCCCCTTATAGATATTTTCATGTAGTCATCCTTCATGTGATTACTTTAACCTGAAACTTCTTTTGTTGCAATATCTAACAACTCCTCATGTGTTCTCAACATCATGAGCTAGTAATAATTACAACATTTCGGTTGTTATCATATTCATTTTTATAGAATAAATATTTTATGCACACATTACCAAAAGGAATTTCGTAATGCCTTCAAGCTTACACAACTCAACCTTAGCATGCATGAGTGCAATCTACCACTTTTTCATTTTCATGATTATTCATGCATACTATTCAATGCACCTTTGCATCAACTTCAACATGCCCTATATGTAAGCCATGTATCTCACCATGGTGAATTGTAAAATATGGCCAATGCCTCGTCACATCATCCATACACCTCCTATTACCAGTTTAACCATTTGGATGCTTTCCTTTTCGACCCAAACACTACACCAAGAATATAATTATATGGTTTTCTTTAATTCTAGAAAACATATTGCAGTCCAATCATTAAGTATAAGTAGGAATTTCATTGGATACTTGTGTGGCATTATATCCTAACCAACCATGTCATGGTCTCACACATGACTAGCTTTATTGGCATTTATCTCTATAATAGGGTCATACTCCTTTCTTTCTTTGGTTATCAACCCATAAC
>JZKD02S2069232.1:383592-400360 GCA_000966675.3 Picea glauca | reverse complement strand
GTATGTACATGTGTATGTGTGTGCAACATGCCAATCTAATACTTGATTAGCTAGAGTATATGTCATATGATTAAATCTCCTAGGAACATGGATATACATAATGTAATCAAAGTAATGTTCTAAGAGACATAAACTAAGGAAATGTTGGTGCAAAGTAAGACCATAAATGTTGTAAATCCATTTAACTAGGACACAACCAGCTGAGCATCTAAGTAGACCCAGAGGTGAGAAATGCCTTGCGACAAGGCGTCACAGAGAAACTCTATCACTACCTTGTACTCGGTGACATTGTTTGTAGCATCACCTAGAAAATTACCTCTGGAAGATAGCAACTGGCCTCCAGGTGTGAAAATCACCCAAGCCACGGAAGCAAGCCTTCGAGTGTGTCAGCTAGTACCACCTGTGAACCCAAAAAACACCTCCGATTCACTTGACATCTGCCACAGTGAAAAAGAAGACATAAATAACTACACGTCCACAAAAAAAAAGACAAAAAATTGTATAAGAACTATACATATGTACAAGAATTCACCTAGGTGACCAACCTAAGAGTAATACTTCTTGAGGTAGATCCCATTTCTAGGCTCCGCCAAGGCATTTTTGTAACATCCCCAACCACCAACAGGACAGGAAATGCCACTACTCATATGATTTACTTAGCTCTAATACCAAATTGAAACGTCCCTAGCCACCAAAAAGCTGGGAAATGTCACTCTTACAGCTCTGCTGCATTACTCTGATCTGTGACAGCTCCAGCCTTAACTATTGGCTATGCCACATAGAGATACTTGTGGAAAAACATACACATCCATATGAACATAGAATGTCTATTCTACACACACACACACACATATTATATATATATATATGTGTGTGTGTGTGTGTGTGTGTGGAAGTAACAGTAAGCCTATACATGCAGCATATACAACATACACAAGCAATACTCATCAATTGCAACATATGTACCATTACACAACATGTAAATGAACATAAAAGTGGTACTTGTATTTTATTAGAAGACCACCAACTATGTGCATACCTTCTACGAACCTCCCAGCATTATACCACGCTTCTCATCATGCTCAGCAGTGGGTCACCCCTGAGCTAGGACTAAGATCCACCCAGGGCAATGGAATTCTAGACTAGGTTGAGGTTACAGGAACACTACATAGTGCAACTGGAAGGATTCTCTCCAGGAGCCTTCTTATGCCCACTACTCACGGACTCTCATTCCCCACATGCATGTTCCACCCAGGAGTATACACCTTCACTTTCACATAGTCCATCGACTACTTCACCTCCCTCTCAGGGTCTTGGCAACAGGCCAGATCAGGAATTCTCATAGCTTTGTAGATAGTGTTGGACTCTCTCTGGGAGAAAACCACTTCCCATCAAACTCTCTCACCTAGAGAGAGTTTCTCACAGGCCTGACAACCTGCCTCTTCTACCATGGGCATAACAACCCGCTTCTTCAACCATTTTTGACTAAGTTCTAGCAAGGTATGGGTGACAACAATGGTAAATGGTCAAAACAACTCAGGAAAACAAAAGGCAGCGACCCAAATGGTCCAGGTATGAAATCGACTCTGCAAGAGAGGATATGTTGGGTTCAAGGACTCACATAGGTCAGCTTCATGGTTCTGGTTTTCAGAGGTGCGTGGTTATGCAAATGTCAAAATGCAAAGGCCATCCGAAATTCATGGGAATCTGGAACGCCAAGCAAACTCAGGTGGAGGATGTAAGAATGACCAGCGAACCCCCCCATGGAGAATGGATGGAAAACCCCCAACACGAGCTGACTCTTCATATTTAACTGCATGCACCTAGGTCGACACCTGTCTTCTTAGAGCTGCATGCATTCCACTTGTCATACGTTCCTTTTTCCAGGAACTTAGGACAACACTAATCAATTGTCCACCTTAGCCTTTAGGAGATAATAATAAATTATTATCCCCTTTAGAGGTAAGCCCCCTAACTTATCCCCTAGGCTCACACACTTAGCCTCCTCCCTTACCTAACCTTGTGGAATCTTAGTCCCCCATCAGTCTTTCTTCGTGGTTGGTATAAACGCAACGATGTTTATATTTTTATTAATGATTTTTCATAATTACATATACAAAACAGTCTCTTGGACTTAGCATCCTAGGCTCTCTATCCTAATAAACACATAAGCCCACCAAATTATATACACTTGGCTCACCAGCCTATAAACATAACTACAATTCATAATATAACTGGGGCATGTCCTTGGAGTATTACAATCCCCTCCCCTTATTTTTTCACTATCCTCAGTGCAACTCTTTACACAACATCAACAATATTTCCCAAAATCTTCAAAAAGATGCGGGTATTCTGCTCGCATAACATCTTCATGCTTTCGTGTCACATCCTCAAGACTATACCTGGTCCACTAGACCTTTACAAGCCCTATGGCTCAATTCTAGAGTTGTTTTCTCTTTCAAGTCCAATATGCTCACATGATGCACTTGCAAGATGCCTTCTTGCTCCACCTGAATCACATTCCAATCAATAACATGATTAGAATCAGGTATAAATTTCTTAAGCAATGAAACATGAAACACATCATGTATAGTCATGGATGCATGTAATGCAAGCATATATGCAATGTATATATATGTATATACAGGCAATTCTAATAACATTATAACCTGTATACAAGATACACAACATACAATAAATAGAGAAATGATACTTATCTTTTGATTGAGAAGACCTTCCACATAAACATGGTCTAGACCAATGTACCAAACCTCAACAGCACTCCAACCAACAATCTCTCCTTCCCCACATGCGTGTCTTACCCCAGGAGTGTACACCTTCATTTTCACACACTCCATTGGCTACTACACCACCATTTCCTTGGGATTTAGCAATAGGCTAGCTCAGGAAGTCTCAGAGCACTGTGGCTCCCAGAGTTCCAACTACCCTCAGAGATTTCCAATCAACATCTTCCCTAAGCTACTATTTGTAGTCAACATTCTAACTTTAATCAACATCATCTCATCTACATCACCCACATGCAGTTATCATGAAAAACCATAAAAGAATTCATTTAGGAACTCCAACTTAGTTCAAAAAGGAATTCAACTTTTCCCTAAAACATGAAATTCCATTTCATAATTCATGTTGGTTGTTGCCATATTAAGATTGCAACCTTCCTTGTAGTTTTCCACAAGCACCAAACTGCATACCATTTTTCTGCAAGGCTTCATCTTGCATACTACCAACAATTGTTAGTATTTCATGTACATCATAATTCAATTGCAATATGTACAGAACCATATGCAGTGAATTTAGAATTGTTTGCATCTAGCAATTCAATCATAATTACCAAAAAAATTAATAAAATAGAATGACTCGTCATTCTATGCATATGCATGTTCACAATAATATTTGTAAGTTCATTACTTATTTTTCTGAACATGAAAATTTCATGTAGTCAATGCTCATGTGACTACTTGACTTGCAACTTTCCTGTTGCATTGTCTAACACCTCGCTGAAATGTCCTCAACTTCATGAGTTAACAACATTTCAGATGTTAGTAACAATTATTTCCATGCAATAATAAAACATATTCAACCATTGCATTTAGTATACAATTCTATCACTTACTATGCATCAGTGCAATTCTCAATGCATACTTATTCAGTGCACCTTGCATTGAATTACATAATGCTCTTTATCTCAGTCATGTATCTCACCATCCATAAGTTGAAATTCTAGTCAATGTGTTGACACATTCTCCACACACTTCCTATTGTCTTCCCAATTAATTGTATGCCTTCCTTTTTGACCTGAACACTACACCAAGAATATAATTCCATGGTGTTCATTAGTGTTAGAAAAAAGGTTGCAGTCCAAGTTTTATTTAAAGGTAGGAATCTTTTAGTACTTGTGTGACTCCTAGCCTTTCCATATCCAACCATGTCCTAGTCTCATACATGACTAGCTTACTGACATTCCTTCCTATAACAAGTTCTTATCTTTTAATTCTTTGGTTATTACGCCATAACCAAATTAACATGGAATTCTACTATGTCAGTGTTTGCATTAAGAAGCTAAAAAGCTTTGAATTAATACAGGTCTCTAGCTTTTACCACATCCACTGGTATGCAATCAATAATATAATCATGCGATTTTATAAAATAACTATAGTTGAGGAAATTCTTACCTAAATTTCATTTCAACAATTATGCAAAAAGAGTAATAAAAACTCATACCTGCATGATTGCCATTAATAAATTTTATACTACCTGAATGTCTGATGGAAGTAGAATATTTCATGCTTCTTTTATCAAAATTATAACCAACACTTCGACTCTCTATTGCTTCCCTCCTTATGCAACAACATCACCAACAACACTTGCAAACATGCAAGCATTATTTCCTTTGGCTGACCGAACAAGCCATAACATACTTGCTGCCACAAAAATTGCAGCAACTTCTTTCCCATGTACAACTTTTCCTTGTTGATGCCAGAAGTCTTCAATTCTTCCTGGATTCCTAGATATTCTTGTGCTATCATTGTAGTCACTGTACATGACTATTTTTGTCTTGAGCACTTTCTAGCCAAATCACTCTTGGTTGCCTTTGCATTTATAGTCCCAAACTAAGTTGATATTAACATTCAACTTCCGTTTAATTTCCTGGGTCCAACTATCCCAATCTCGTACTTGGATGAATCAAATTCCACACCAAGTTGTTTTATAGACTTTGGATTCTTCAATATCCAGTTACTCTTCGGGACTGAACTTCTTCATCCCTTTCCCGATGGAATACTTTAGTACTTGAGGTTTTTTTGTACTCTCCACTTCTCTTTTTCTAGCTGCATAGGATTAACTGAAAGTCCTTCTTTTACCTTACCATCATAGATTCAAGTGATACCTCCAACCTCTTGGGTTGACACTCATGGCTCTATGTCACTTAATATGGATTCTTGTTAGGCACCATCTCCTCTACATTCAAAACTATGCATAGAACCATTTTCTTCTTCCTGGTTCCTTATTGATTTCACTTTAGAAGTCACTTCACTTTTAAATTATTCTTGACTTGATATATCCATGCTCTTATGGAAATATCTTCACACCCTTGGAGTGTATCAACAATCCTCTACTATTATAGATTTCCTTCCCGGAGTTTTGACATGCATTCCTATTAGCTTGATATCTATCTCATGATTTCTTCTTCCATTGTCTTAGGATATTCATGGACTTGACTCCATCTAGGAGTTTTTCCTTGTCTACTTTTCATATTTTCCATAACATATTATGTTGATATTAATTTTCAGCATTCCATTATTATTTGGATTCCTCTAATTCAGCTCATGCATATTCAACTTTTGTCATGCCATATTTGATGACTTCATGCCATGATTCCACTACTCATTCTGATATAAATAATGGAGGTGCTACCTCCAATATGTAGGGATGATACTTGGAGATGTCACATCTTATCTCCAAACTCTTTAATATTCCATAAAACCTTCCTTCCTTATTCCCATTATTTGCATCTCCATACGAACTTATGGTTCATCCATTATCATGTATTGCAGATGGATTTCTCCACATAGAATTCACATTTGATGTGCAAAGATTGTCACCTGAACTGTCTTCTCCAAACGAGAATTCCATTTGGGGTTTCCATGTTTCTTATCGAACCCAACATCTAATCCAATGACTTCTAAAAAATCTCATATGTAGAATAAATAATTTTCCCTAACCTTCTTCCTTCTTTATTCTATATGAAGACATCTCTAGCACCTTTTTTGTTTTAATGTAACCATTACATATAGAATCCTATTTCCGAGACCTTTCCAATCATGGCTTCATTTCTCAATTATGAGCCTTGAGCAGGAAACTATAATCCTTTAAAAACTTGTGCTTCCTCTCTGATGCACTTCCTGTGCAATGATCTCTTTTCTCGGAGCTAATGGCTCTTAGATATTTGTTGGACCCTATCATAAAGTTCCCAGGTCTTTAGTACCTCCCTGATGTAGGTCTAAACCAAACGAAACCCATAGGCTTCCTTCCTAACCCCTTTTTCCTTTCTTTACCACAATTTTCGAGCACTAGTCCCTTTCTCTTAGTCCCCAACCCATGCAACCATGGGTCGTGACCAAGCGCTAGATCAATATGTTCTTACTCGAGCCTTCGAATTTGAAATATTTCCAAGAATCACACAAAAATCTCTTGGAGTTCAGATTACTAGACTCACGAAGTAGGGTGTATCAACAGTCCACGACTACCCAACGTCGAATAGCTGACACCCACTGTGGAACTTCAAGCATGTGAGCTCTAGGACTTCAGAGATTTGGAGCTTCGAGACTTTGGATCTTCGGAGCTTCGGGACTTCGGAGGATTTCACATCCGCACACCCCCAATGCCCTGAATCATTAATTTATGAACACTTCCATGTCACCTTTGGTGGCATTATTACGTCTCATCACTTCGGCATAATGAAACTTTTGAAAGTTCTTTCTTTCATTTCCTTAAGAACCAATCTTCTAGAGTGTCAAGTCTCTAGACTTCACAACTAGCGCCATGCGTCCACTGGGACCCATGGTTTCACACAACACTTAAGGCCCTTAAAATTATAGGGGCATGCATCCACAGTTTGGAGTAACCCGCATTTCGTCCCACAATTCCTCTGACGCTGACACGTAACCCCCCAGGAAAACTGTGGTTTGGATTGCGGGACCGCCCTGAGAAATTAATTCCTGTACAAATTGGGTCCCCACAATTCCTCTTGTTCATCGATCTGGATATATCGTGATCAATGCTAGTGTCAGCCCACCGACCTTTAACTATGTTATTCAACCTCAGGTCCCACATAGTACAGATGTAAACATTCTAGGTGGGTGCACGTGGCAGGTATAGGAAAGTTCCACATCACCTCCAGGTGACATCATCATGACTCACCACTTCGGCTCTTCGGGCTTCAGATCTTTAGACTTCAGAGCTTCAGACTTTAGGAGTTTCAACTCCTCTACACTCACTTTTTCTTGGATCGCTTTCCCCCAGAGTTCATAATCTATTGACGTGTTTCGTCCTTCACGATCAATAGCTATGAGTGACTTCGACACTTCAAGACTTAGGGAGTTTCAAACTCACTCCACACTTGAAATATTTTGAAGTGACTTTCCCCAAAGTCTTAGATCTGTTGAAACGTACCCTTCCGGTGACAAATGGTCAGGATCTACATTGGCTATTTCACTTTTCTCTTCAATCACAGAACTTTCGAAGTTCTCTTGCTCCGGAGTTGTGGATCTCGTGCCACCTGTCAACCTAGATCAGATGAATGTCAATCCTTTGCACTCAGATCTAATGGCTTGGGATCTGTTTCCTCCTCAGTGCTCTCATTTTATTTCTTGGACATGGATCTAATAGTCCAGACTCCTTACAACAACAGATCTGATGACTGTTGTCACTCCTCCTCCTAGGATTCATTTCTCGAACCCCTTTCTCCTTAGAGGGTTTCTTAGACACTTAGTCGACTTTCGGATTTGTGCACTCTTTGCTACATATCTTCACGTCCCTTCATGTGAGAACTCAATATATTTCTCCTGAGTCTTTTGAGTCAAAGACTTTGTCGACACAATCCTTGCACCCAGGGACACTATGAACCTTAAATTTTGTCCCTTTCGACAACAATTCACTCTAAAATATTTGTCTCATTGTTACCCATGATTTTGGTCGTCATGATGATGTATTGATGATGGTGTACTCAGGCTCTTCATTAGAACTTTCTCCTGAGAAAAGTTACCTTCATATTTTTCCCTTCTTTAGAAAGAGTTTGCACCCTAGTAGTTAGACACAGTGCGAACTTCTCGCACCCTGGCTATGATACAAAATTGTAACATCCCTAGCCACCAACAGGTTGGGAAATGCCACTACTCAAATTCTTTACTTAGCTCTGATACCAAATTGTAATGTCCCCAACCACCAATAGGCTGAGAAACATCACTCCTGCAGCTTTGTTGCGCTACTCTAATATGTGACAACTCTAACCTTAACTACTGGCTATGCCACACATAGATACTTATGGAAAATTATACACATCCATATAAACATAGAATGTCTATTCTACACATATATATATATATATATATATATATATATATATATATATATATATATATATATATATATATATATATTAATGTAGAAGTAACAATAAGCCTACACATGCAACATATACAACATACACAGGAAATACTCATTAATTACAACACATGTACCATTACACAACATGTAAATGAACATAAAAGTGATGCTTATCTTTTATTAGAATACCACAACTGTGTATAGACCAACTGATCTTGTCCTTATCACACTCGTTAAAATGGTTTTGAATTGATGTCTAATCCGTGCTACTTTATCCCCTTTTCGAACCGACTAGACTATTGTCGAAAAAGGTACCCCAGTAGAGTCTCCTTTTATGATTTTTCAGACTCTCTAAATATGAAAAACCATTGAGCTTACCTTCTCTGGGCTCATTAAACTTACATCGAAGGACGTTACCATTGTGTGTTCTATCAACCACGTTTGCATACCTTATCCACTAGCCTTGTGACAGTTTGCTTCTGTGTCTTAACACCACTGGCCACCGGAGGATTTTCCCCGAGTATCATTTTACCATAACATCAGTCTTGTCCTTGTGCCTTGATCTTGTAATTTTGCAGTAGTTGTTCCTCCATTGTAATGTAATATTCCTTTATTCTTTTTCAAAAATTATCAAAAAGAAAAAAAAAATCAAATATACCCCAAAAAGAGGATGGGAAAAGTATTTTCTTTATTGGCAGCATAATGAGTCACCCTTGGATAAAGCACATCTGTCTGTTTGATCATCAAACTATGGGATGTAGTACAACCTTAGGAAGATTTTCTCACTATATAGAGTTGTGTCCTCCACCGTTTGGTTACTCTTCCAAACATATGGAGAGTTTGCGTTGCCTCCTGCTTCGTAGACTTATGATTAACATCTATGTTTCCTGAGTCTTATCACTTGGCATTCTATTGTCCAAGGGAAGTTTGTCACTAAGCCTGAGTCAACCCCTTTGCAATATGTCTCTTGTCTGCATACCCGGCCATCCTGAATGTCCAATCAAGTCCTTGTTCAAAATCACTGAAGCCTTCAGTCCGATCATCAAGATTATCAATTCCATAATCGACGAGCCATTGAATACCTCTGGGTAGTGTAGTCGTACACTCATATTACACTCCTACCCAAGTTTTAGAAGATTTTGAAGTTGTTTCTCAAGCTCTGAAGGACAACCATCAGGCCGAATCAGCTTCTGGAAGATGGGTACTCTATATATATATCTTTCTGATTTCGAGATGTAGCTCCACTGTGTACTATTTAGGGCTGCTCTTTATATTTATTTGACATGGATCTACAGTGTATTTGATTGGTAGCCATGGTTCTATTTTATCTCGAGCATGGGTATGCCTACCTCGGTGAGACATTTGTTATTTTGCAGACGACACCTCCTGGTTCCTGATCCTTTGGCTCAATCGTTTGGCACATCAGTAAATATTGGTAATGTATTTCGGCCATCAGATGCTCTTCTGATCTCACACATTAGGGGGAATCTGTTATAACCCTAAATTTCACCACACATGCTTACCTGGAATCAGGCCAACTCATATCCCTTCTTTGCCAAAACTCTGCTGAACAACTCTTTGAAAATCCTCTTGTGTCAAGGCCCACATGCCCTAACCCATTACTGCACGCATGTGCACGCTGGCTGACTCACTACAGCTCACATGTACCTAACAAAGCACGAAAAAAGGAAAGTTTCCGATGAAACAAAAATCTATGGGTCAGTTAACTAAAACTTCCGGCCATGCATGGTCGAGGGTTCGTCCAAAACCCTAGCTCCTTCTAGCCTATAAAAGAAGGAGTAGGGGTGCCATTTGGAAGAGAAAAAAATATAGCGAAAAAACTCTGCCCATTTACGTAATCCATTGTCCCAACCCTTTAGCCTTTCCTCATGCCAAAGGAGATTTAATGCAAAGTAGTTGGAGGATAGAAGAAGAGGAGCCCAGGATCAGGTTTAAGGAGTGGTGGCCGGTCTCAGCTTTTTGTAAGTTGACTCACTTTCAGTAATAAAAAGAATACTTTTCCCATCCCAATGCATGAATTTTCTATGGTTTGCTTAATTTATTCTTGATTTCTAACCCTTGAGTATAGAAGTAGCGTGCATGCATAGTTATTGTTTGTCTTGAGTGTAGGTCATCTGTGGAAGGAGCAGCGCAAGCAAGTAATCGAAGAGAAACAGAGGATCTACATCGAACATTGGTAATAAGGTTGGTGGTCCTTTTCCATGCATTTACTGTGAAAGAGGGGTTTAAATCTTGGGTGGTAGGTAAAAAATTAGTTTCTTTTTGGTCAAAATCTGCATGCAAGTCTGACCCTAGTTTGCTAGTCCGTAGGGTGTTTTTCCCAACAACAAAATTGGCGACCATACTGGGGAGAATACTCTTTAGGGTTTTTGGATTTATTTGAGTTTTTGGGTAGTTTAAAGATTAGGCTTTTTGTTTTTTTTCTTTGCCTGTATTTTTTTGTAAGGTCTGAGCTAGCAGGGAGTCTGTTTTTCCATACCATCTTTCCCTGACTTTTTCTTGACTGTAGTTTTCAGGACACACAGAGGTACATGTGGCCTGCAAAAGGCCTAAATGCGTGTACCCGTGCCCTATCCTCTTACAGCCCATGTGTGAACACTATTTGTAGAGATAGCAGTAGCATGTAGGAATTCATAGAACCTTAGAGGCAGTCCTCTTCTTCCCTATCAGAATTTCACATTCTCAGGGGGTTTTCTGGAATCCTATTTGAGTCTTGTTGGTTCACAGTCCTATCTCGGATTGCCTTTTTTTTCCTTATTATTCCTTACGTTATTTGTCTTTTTCTATTAAGAAAGAGCATCCTAGCCTTCAAGGGACCCTGGTTATCAATACCGAAGGTCTCTTCCTAGTCTGGACTGCCTGTTTTCATTTTTTCCTTAGAATTTAGATATACACGCAGCCTGTACAAGGTCAGCCTGCGTGTACACACTTTCTGTCTTTGTTCAGCACGCGTTTGCACGCGTGCTGTTTTGGTGACAGTTGCGTGCTTGGACAGGCTACCTTTTGTTCAGGGTGGGGCAGTCATCCCCTCCTTTGATGAGAAGTATTCCTCTCAGGTGTTTGAGTCTAGGTTTGAACAGTCAGTAGGTTAGGTCATCTTACCCTTAGCCTTCTTTTTCTCAGTTAATAGTTGACAGAAAATAAAAATAAAAATAAATTATGGTTTTTAGACAAGCGTGAGAGTCTTTGTTTTTTGTTTTTTATTTCCATTGTGTGATTCTTTACTTTGATTCTTTGTGATCTACACTTTAAGCCATAATCTGTTTTTCTTGGTTTTGTGCTTGTCGGTATTTTCCCTTTGTTGCTTTACTAGCACTTAAATAAAAAAAATCTCTTTTCATTTTCTTCTTTGGTTGAAGAGTGTGTTTCTGCATCATTAGCTAGGGATAAGTCTCTTATTTCATAAGTTTTTGCAGTGCATTTAGAGAATACGTAGCTCGTAGTCGAGCGAAATTCCTTTAAGTTTGTTGTATAAAATCTTAGAAAAATTAAAAAGAAAAAGAAATCTTTCTTTGTGAAAAGTTGTTGAAATTTTGCATTTAGGAAAAGTCTTTTGTTTCCAGCTTTTTTCATTCATTTTTTCTTTCGTCTTTACACATCATTGGTTTCACCCTCATACCCCTTGACGTAAGAAAAAGAAATAAAAGAAACGCTAATTTAAAATCTACTAGACTTTTTGTTTGTAGGGTTCACAAACTAGTTCAAGACTAGGGCCTTGGAATAGGTTGGAGAGGAAACTCTCCAAGGCCATTCAAAACCAAACATTAGAGTCTACGATAGGGAGTGTCTAAGTCCAGTTTCATGGAATTTATCTGGGACCCCCCACTAACACAGGGGATAAACATGAGGTCGCATGTGGAAAGGTATTGTAGATAACCCCTCCAAAGCCGGACCAATCGTAGTGGAGAACACATATCGAGGGCTTGTTTTGGGATTCCGTCGTTTTCATTTGCCACGGGGCTTCGTGGGTCTTGAATCCGTTCGAGGTCCTCAGTTGTCTTCTGGACCATTTTCTCTCGATACCCTTGACAGGTTTCAGGCTTGATACCCTGCTCATTGTGGTCTACCCGACTTTCGACTATACCTGCCTGGTGACTATTCGCGTGCTGGCAACCTAGTTGCCAATATTTTTAGGGACATACACAGGTGACTGCAGGGGTATACCATAGTACCTAGGATAGAAATCAGGCCACGCTTTGCAGATTATACCCAGAGGGTGCTTCCGTATTTGAGTTGCACTTGCACCGGTAAGTTGCTCTAGTGTTGGTTGTTTTAACTGTTCTTCCAAATAGTTTAGTGATTGCTTGTCTTATCTCTTAGGGGCTTCTTTTTAGTGTGTGTTACTTTTGAACGCATAGAATACCTTAGCGTGTCTTGGATATTCTCACACAGTGGAGGATCCCAAGCTCCGCCGATCACGAAGGCTTCTTGGCCTGCCGCCAGTTACAGTGGAGCCACCCCCGCCACCATTAAGGCAGAAGCTAGACCAACAAGGGTCTTTTGAAGTGACCGGGTTACAAACCTTTGTGCCTGAATAAATCCCAGAGGAATCAAATGCCAATATTGGCTCAGTTGAAACCCTAACCACTAATTTCTTGGCACCATTTATTGTACCGATCCAATTTCATGAATGCCAGTTAGTGCCTCACGCAGCTATGGAAACAAATGTTGTTACTTCTTCTGGGAATTCTTCCATTCCCACCACAGTTGCTACCACAGGAGAATCATCTCCTGACTTACCGTCGTCGGTCCAAGCCACCATGGTCTCGGTCTCAACTACGTCACACAGTGGATCGAACCCGTCTATGATGGCAGCCACAAACCCCTTCACACCTAGTGCAATAGGCCCTCCATTCTCATACGGTATGCCTAGTTCGGGTACAAGTCCTGCACTAACCTACTCCACTTTACAAACTTTGGGTCTGGGGGTAGGGAGCTCTAATGCTCCTCTGCAAGGTCAACTTGGGGGCACTCCTGTCCCTTTTAATTCTTTTCCTTACGTAGGAGGTCATATTCCTCCTTCGTCCCCTTCACTTGGTGGACAACATCAACAGTCCACCGGGCAACCTATATACACTAGTTTATTTGGAGCAGGGAGTTAAGGAACACCTGCGCACAGTATGTCGATAGGTTCAACATCGTTTTCTTGGAACAGGACGTTGGGTAACAACACTTTCTCATCAACCACTTTCCCATCTGGGGGAAATCCCATTTTTGGACAATCCACTCCTGCGTAGAGTACTATTCCTGCTACGGGGGAACATATAGCAGGACCTTGGAACTCAGGACAAGGATCCGTTCCCTCCTTTGGAATGTTGTTTTTGGGTAATTATTTCCACAGTCAATGGAACCCTGAACAAACCACTATGCCTCTCCCATCAGGACCAACATGGGGTAATCCTTCCCAAATTCCTTCGAACACGATGCATGCCCAACACCCTATGTCCTTTATGTGAAATCAACCAATGATGTCTCCACAGATGCAAAATCCTTATGTTGGTCAGGGTCATGGTTTCTACTAGAATCTGGGCCAGTAGCCAAACTTTTCCTGGCAACCTGGTGCCAGTCAAACTCTAGGACCCTTTTTCCCAGGTTATCAGCAGCAACCCAAACTACCATTCCTAGCAACGTTACACTTGCCAGATTTGATAAAGTTGTTAAATGATCCTATTTGTCACGATCCACGTTGGCCTCCTATGCCAACGAAGTTGCCTTCAGACATTCCAAAGTTCGAGGCCAAGCCTAATGAAGATCCAGGTGATCATGTGACTACCTTCCATATTTGGTGTTCATCTAACTCATTGAAAGATGACTCCGTAGAGTTGCGATTGTTTCAATGTACTCTTATCAAGAGTGCCACGAAATGGTACATTGAGCTCGATTGCTCAAGATACTCTTCTTTTGGCAAACTGGCGATGGCCTTCCTTAACCATTTCCAGTTACCTGTGAGATACGATGCTGGCATAGAGCTGATCGCCAATTTCGAACAGACAACCACGAACCATATCTCTGATCATATCCGAGAATGGAAATGACAAAAGAGTATAATAAAAGTACTCGTCCCACTAGCATTCCTGCTTGAGTGGTTCCTTAAGTATTTGGTCCCACAGTTATCCAAAGATGTCGTGACTTCCAGAGTTTTCTCAGAAGAATATGCCATCATGAGGGCTCAACAATTTGAGCTCATCTATTCTCAGTCTGGTCTATTATACAACATCTTTCCAGATGCACCACGTTTGATACTGGATAAAAATAGACAGAGAGATGGACCACATGCCGATGGTATTTTTGGTTCAGTACAAACCAAGCCTGCTGAGCAATTGACAAAATAGTTGCAATAGTTATCCATACAACACACAGCGGCCAACCAAACTACTGTTTTGGCTGCTCCCCCTACCCAAACGTCAGAAGTACACTCTGTGCAGTCGACTAACCCAAAGTCCCCCCAATAGCCTGAAGGGAAGAAAAAACAACGAAAGAAGGGTAAGGGGGATAAAAAACCCACTGATAATGCTAGCAGGGACAACACAGAAAAATGGAAGGTGAGGTATCCATGCAACTTGTGCACGGAAGACCACCTAACCCATATTTTTCCTCAACTTGTAGAGGCCCAAAAGTTTGTCACACAGCAACAACAGGCAGTGTTGACTAATCCCTTTCAGTATGGGAAAAATTTAACTCAAGCCTCTACAAGCACAAAAGGGGGTAGCCAAGAAACCTGCCCTCCTCCAAACAATCCCTCATCTGTGAACGTATATATGGTTAGGGGTGATGCTTTCATAATGACTAGAGCACACAACTATAGTAAACCAAGCGCTTCTGAGAAGGGTAAAGAAGCTGACCTCCCATCTCTTCCTCTACAGATTGAGAAGACATTGGGAGAAACTATGAAACGCATTCCAAAGGGAGCATTTAAAAAAGCTTCTCACAACTCAAACGCAAGGGCCACCCAGAATTACTCTGTGGTGGAGGATTTATCACAAACCCCTTGTGCGATGTCTTCTTTGGAGGTCCTCCAAAGTTGCCCTGCTTAGAGGAAATCCTTGTTAACTAGTTTGGGCTCTACTGAGACTTGTAATCTGGGTACCATCATGTTATATACAACCGACTTAAAACCTCATCTGCCTTACCACGTAGCGTTTCAGATAGTAGTGGCTCATCCCACGAAAACTTTTACACAGAATATCTTCTACACAGTGGTCGACGAGGGTGCTTCGACATGTGTTATGTTGTTAGCATGATGGAAGGCCATCAGCCAGCCTGCTTTGTCTCCATCACCTACTCTCCTCACTGCTTTCGATGGTCTTTCTTTCCGACTACATGGCATCGTTCCTTCTTTCCCTATGCAGTTCGGAGGGAAAATCGTGTGTGTCAAAGTAGAGGTAGTCGATGCTCCCTTCGACTATAACCTCTTGTTAGGATGGAGTTGGACTTATGCTATGCAAGCTGTGGTTGCTACAATTTTTTGAGTCTTGTTGTTTCCACATGAGGGTCGGATAGTGACCATCGATCAACTGTCCTTATCCAGACCTGACCCAGCTTTGGGGGCATCCATGGTCCCAATGATAGATCATCCTCAACCAGGTGTCCTTAATGTAGAATTTGGTTTGTGCCCATCTTTGATGGGTACCTTCTATTACCCACCTCCTCACGACGATGTCAAATTTATATCTAATCACCATAAGGTGGATATTTTTCAAGTTTCATCATTCCACATGAATTACTTTAAGGATCCTTGGATTCTTCCTTCCCCATCAGCCACGATGGATGAGACAGGGCACTCAGGCATGTCCATGCCCTTATCGGCCACTGAAGTAGCATACTCTTTAGTCCAACAAGCTTCAGCTAACTCTGATCCCACTCCCACACAAGAGTTAGATCCACTTCTAGAGCCTATTTGGGCTCAGGGTTCTCTTGCTAACGTCGATTCGTTAGACTTAGTCTTGTCTTCTGACGAAGTAGTAATCGAAGCAATGACTAGTCCGGATAAACCTTGTGAAGATCTTCATCACAGATCATACTTTCTCCCAGAGTTAAGCCGAATCGAAGCAGGAGAATTCACCATTACCATGACGGGAGATCAACCATGTCCTATTAACCTCTTAGATACACAGGAAATTTATGTTGAGGGAAATATGGCGACTATCACTGAAACTATACCCATCAACATCTCCTAAAACCCTGGCATCGTGGAGAATGTTTTCGTAGGAGAGGATTGTTCCCCCAAAGAGATTCAAATTTACACGGATCTTTTCAAAAAATTCCGCGACGTTTTTGCCTGGTCTTATGAGGAAATGCCAAGTATCGATCCGAAAATAGTTGAACATGAAATCACAACGTATCTTGATGCCAAACCTGTTTGACGAAAAACTCGTCTAGTCAATCCTAAGAAAGCAACAGCTATCAAGATTGAGGTTGAGAAATTGCTAAAGACAGGTTTCATTTGTCCTATTCATTTGACTTAATGGGTGTCAAACCCTGTGTCGGTCAACAACAAAAAAAGGCACGATTCGTGTATGTACCAATTTCCGTGATTTGAACAAGGCATGTCCCAAAGATAATTTTCCAACAACATTCATTGACCAGATCATTGATGAATGTGCCGGTTGTGAAGCCTTTTCAT
>JZKD02S2069232.1:366652-383542 GCA_000966675.3 Picea glauca | reverse complement strand
TTGACCAGATCATTGATGAATGTGCCGGTTGTGAAGCCTTTTCATTCATGGATGGTTTTTCGGGATATAATCAAATCCAAATCAAACCTGAAGACCAACACAAAATGGCATTCATTTGTCCATGGGGTACATTCACATATCGTAAGATTCCTTTTGGCCTTAAAAATGCTGGATCCACATTCCAGCGGGCCATGTATTTTTCTTTTCATGACCTCAAACATACAGTCGAGGCCTATTTAGATGATTTAGCATCACGCACTCGCAAGCGAATGGATCATCCCACGCACCTTAGACTAATCTTCGAACGTTGTCACTACTTTAGGATTTGCTTGAATCCAAACAAGTGCAGTTTCTGCATAACGTCAGGACGTTTGTTAGGTTTCATTGTATCAATAACAGGGATCATGGTCTATCCTCTTAAGGTGGAGGCAATAATCCAGTTTCCCCCCCCAAGCACAATCTTACAACTTCAGAGTCTACAAGGCAAGGCGAACTTCTTACGATGCTTCATCGCCAACTATGCCAAAATCACCAAGGGCTTTATGTGTTTACTAAAGAAAGATGTTCCTTTTTTTTTGGGACGAAGCCACTCAACGCTCTTTCAACGCATTAAAACACACCCTCACAACCACACCTCTGCTACGGCCACCTAACTATAACAAATATTTCTTATTATATTTGGTTTCCGCAGAGTCAACCATAGGCATGGTTTTAGTTCAGGAAGACGATTCGTTTTCAGAATACGTGATCTATTACCTGAGCCGAGGCCTTGTACGACCAAAACTCAATTATTCTCATATCAAAAAACTTGCATTGGCAGCAGTTCATGCTGTTCAACGGTTTCGTCACTATGTTCTGTTTCACAAGACCACTGCCATTGTTGTCGTGAATCCATTCCAGTACATTTTGACACAACAAGTTATAGGCGGAAAAATCAGTAGATGGATAGTCATCCTCCAATAATTTGACTTAGACTTCGTTTCAGCAAAGTCCAAGAAGTCATTGGTCTTCGCAAAGCTTATTTCGAAACTTCCGATTGAGTCAGGTGACGTTGTGCCTGAGGAATCACCTATCTGAGGGGATATGTTTTTGATTGCATATTCAGACCCCTGGTATAGAGATATACTTATCTATCTCCAGACTTTGAAGTGACCCACCTCTGCTTCTCGTGATGAGCGTCAGTGAATACGCCATCAGGCTAAGAATTATCTCATACTCGATGATATGTTGTATCAGAGAGGTATAGAATGCATCTTGTGTCGATGTCTCACTCATGAGGAAGCCATCATAGTGCTCAACGATTTCCATATTGGAGCTTGTGGCGGTCATTTATCTGGGTTGGAAACAACCCAAAAGATTCTACGAGCAGGTTACTTCTGGTCCACACTTATCAAAGATTGTATCGAATCGATCAAGAAGTTCCATCCATGCCAAATATTCTCTCGGAAGATGAGGGCACATCCAGCTCCTATGTTTCCCATCATCACAGTTGGTCCCTTCACTAAGTGGGGGGTTGATTACACTACATGCAACCCCCCGTCAGCAAGGGGGCATTTCTATATCATCGTATTTGTCGACTACTTCACTAAGTGGGTCAAAGATATGCCAATGTTTAAAGATGATGGAGAGACTGCAGCTCTCTTCTTATTCAACCAGATCATAGCAAGGTTCAACATCCCGAGATAAATTGTCGCTGACCATGGCAGTCACTTTCAGAACCAAATGATGACTGAATTAACATCAAATCTTGGGTTACAGCAGGAACATTCATCACCTTACTACCCCCAAGCCAATGGGCAGGTGAAAGCTGTAAACAAAACTCTTAAGACGATTCTACAGCGAACTATCAACTCAGCCAAGTCAAATTGGCATTTGATGCTATACTTGGCATTATGGGCTTACCAAAAATCTGTTAAGACTGCAACCAATTTCTCACCTTTTCAACTCGTTTACAGGCTGGAGGTAGTCTTTCCCTTTGAATGTCAAATCCCATCTCTAAAATTGGCAATACAATTATTTCCAGACACTTCTCCACTTGAAGAATGGTTAGTATACCTTGAGTAGCTTGATGAGCAGTGTCAAGATGCAGCCCTGGCCAACGAGGCTCACAAACATAAGGTCAAGTGTCAATATGATAGGTCCGTGCCTCCTCGGATTTTCCCTGAAGGCGACCTTGTCTGGGTCGATGACCAAGACAAGGACCCCCTGGGGGAAGGAAAGTTTAAACCCATGTGGTTCGGACCCTTCATTGTCAAAGAGGTATTAAAAAAGGGTGCTTATCGTTTGGTTGATTTTGAATGGAATGCTTTGGCTGCGCCTAGAAATGGGCTCTACCTCAAGAAGTATTACTCATAGATAGGTCACTGTGGGTAAATTTTTGTAACATATGTATAGTCTTTGTACTATTACCTTTTAAGTTTCTTTTAAAGTGTTATGGACGTGTCATTGATGTTATCTTTCATCAATATGGAAGATGTCAAGTGAGTCTGAGGTGTTCGTTGGGTATGCAGATGGTGCTAGTCGACACATGCGGAGGCTTGCCTCCATAGCTTGGGTAATCTTTACACCTCAGGGTCAGTGGTTATCTTCCAGAGGTATATGCTTAGGTGACACCACAAATAATGTCGCCGAGTATAGTGCAGTTATTGAGTTTCTTCGTGACACCTTGTCATTGTCTATCTCTCATCTTCGAGTCTATCTCGACACTCAACTAGTTGTGTCGCAGCTAAACAGAGTATATTGGGTTCATGATCCAACTTTACACTGAGGATTCCTTAGGGTATGTCTCTTAGAACAAAACTTTGATTATATCACATCTTTTCATGTTCCTAGGAGATTAAACCAAATTACAGATACTCTAGCTAATCAAATTTTAGATTGGCATCTTGCCCACATATAAAAGAACATGGACATAAACATGTAAATACATTTTTTCACATAGAATCCATAAGACACAAAAAAGATAAGAAACATAAATAAACATCATAAAATAACCAAAGTACATAGATGGACGCAAGCGCCTCAAAAATGGGAATAGTAACGAGTCACCGGGCTTATTCCCTCAAAAAATATATACAAGTAGGTGCTCGTGGCACATAAAAAAGTCTATGTCTGTTCAGGGCCTATGGGTCCTGTTATAATCATCCACAACACAGGATAAATGCCTAAACAATCGGACCCATGTCTGAGGTGCCCCCACAACATGAGGCTGCATGGATGGGGGTAGGTCCTCTATCTCTGCCATCGGGACTGTGGGAGTGAGCACAGTGAATTTCTGCTCAATTTTCCTAAGGAACCTTTCGGCCTCTCTGGCTGGGAGGTTCCTTGCTACTGCTGCTCCCCCAGCGGTGGCAGCCGCAGCTTCTGGCCGTGGACGACACCTGTTCCGTGCATAATCGGCAGTTCGCATGGGTCCCACATCTACATGTAACAAATGTTTACCCGTTAAATACTCTGGCATACAAAAAAATGATATATATATAACAAAAAGACATAAAAATTACATATGCAAATAAAAAAAACTACAAAGGTGGAGACTTACCCATCTCCCCTCGCTCCTCACCAAGAGGCACAAGTATCTTAGGATCTCTAGAGAAATCTATCCCTGCATACAGGTAGTCCTCGATAACAGGGATCTGTCATGACTGCCAAGCAAAGAAATCATCGTCGAAGGACACAATGGTCCTTCCGCCACCCTGTTGCGGAAGTAATACTGCCCATCTACAAAATGCAGGGAAAGAGGCCTAATGTCCTCGTACTACAACCCGAGGACTGAAACTCGAAACTCTCTCAAAAAAGAATGAACACAAGATGGTCCCGAACCTGAAGTTCCTCTGTGCCCACTATCAGCAATCTGTCAATTGCCTCTTCATGCACTCAAGCAGTGTGGTACTCCAGTAAAAAATTTGTGCATTCATGCACTGGATGGCACAGTTCATCTCTGCGCGTGAAGCCTGATGCACGATTGTTGAGCCGATAATCTGTCCAATCAGTAACAAGATAGTCTGCAATGCTAAGTTAGTAATCTTGCTACTGGGTACCTGGGAGCCCACACGTTTGGTTCCAACCTCACAATGCTTAGCTATCAATTCTGAGATCTTGCTCGGCTCCGCAGGAAAAGTCTAGAAGTTGACTGGTTCCCCTCTCCTTGAGAGGCCAGTCAGAAAGTAGATGTCCTCGGTGGTGGGCACCAATGATTTCCCCTTTAGCATAAATGCATCTGCATCAAGGTGCCAGTAGTCAATCAAGGCATTCATTAGCCTTGGTTGCGCGCACAGAAACAGACATAGAAAGAATTTGAGTAAAACGCATTGCATTAACACGACCACAACATTCGGATCTGCAGCAACCAACTCACTAATTGCCTCATGCTCCCTTTCCCTCCACTGGACATACATCCTGCCAACACAACAAGGTAAAGGAGGGTTACTACTTCATTTTAGTTTGATTTTTTATCATAAAAGGGGGGTACACGTGGGCTGTAGAGGTGACAGTCATGTGTACACGTGGGAAGACTTTACTCTGTCTGAGTGTACATGCGACCTATCTAGAGACAACCCGTGTGTACTTAGGGCCGACCTTTTTAAGGTCGACGCCCATCCAAAAAACCAACTAAATAACTAAATTGAAGTATTGAATAGCTAGATAAGGGAGTTTGTACTTACTTGGTCCAAGCAGAATTTTGTTTCGTCCACTGTAGCTCCCGAAATCACTATCTTTGGCAAAGGGGGTCTTTTGGCTCCAAATTCAAGTTCCAAATCAACAATGGTGATAATGAGCTGCCAACTCCTATTTATAGACTTTTTGGCCTCTTTTTGTCACTTTTCAGGCCTCCCTTATTAGTTTTTTTATACCAAAAACCATTTAGAGTGATTCAGGAGTTATATGGGAGGCATTTGATCGGGTATTGGGAAATTGTTTTTGAGTTTTGAGAAAATATTGACGGTCCACATATAAAAAAAAAAATTCAAAAATCAACTTGAGCATATAGGTTAGGTTATCACCCCAACTTTTGCCTCTCATTGCCTTTTTCTTCTGCTATAGGATCGATCCCATCTGGTTGTGACACGGAACCGTCATATCTACTCTAGAAGTGTTGCAACTTGGTGGTAGAGCTTACCAGAACATGGATGCCCTAGGTAGGTCCTGGTTGCATTATGGTGTCCATGCCGTTTCTAAAACCATTGTAGGCTCGAGAGTCCATATAGTCTTTCATGAATATGAGTTTGAGCCTCATTTGCATGAGTCTTTTTCACTCTTTCTATTACCCTCAGGACTCCCAAAAAATAATGGGTCTACTTTTAAGCCCTTTTCAGACCCTCTAAAAATGAAAAGATTGTTGAGCGATATTGTGGCCTTTCATGCTCGTTAAACTGAAATTTGAAGTCACGTCTGTCCGACGGTAGTTTACCCCTTTTTCGGTCCGGATGGTCAACTTTACAAAAAAAGGTATACTCTATCGAATTCACATTCTTTAGAAGAGTACTCTCAGGTATACTTTTATTCCTTTTCGGGCCTGAGGGACTAAATTTACGAAAAATAAACCCCCATGGAGTCCATAGTTAAGCTCTTTTCAGACTCCCTAAAATTGAAAAGATCACCGAGTGACCTTGTTCTTTCACACTCATTAAATTGGTCCAGAAGAACATTCCTGACGAAGTCCATAGTTAAGCTTTTTTCAGACTCCTTAAAAGTGAAAAAATAGCCGAGTGATCTTGTCCTTATCACACTCATTAAAATGGTTTTGAATTGACGTCTAATCGGTGCTAGTTTATCCCTTTTTTGAACTGACTTGACTATTGTCGAAAAAGATACCCCAGCAGAGTCTCCTTTTATGCTTTTTTAGTCTCTCTAAATATGAAAAACCACTGAGCTTACCTTCTCCGGGCTCGTTAAACTTACATCGAAGGATGTTACCATTGTGTGTTCTATCAACCACATTTGCATACCTTATCCACCAGCCTTATGACAGTTTGCTTCTACGTCTTAATACCTTTGGCTGCCAAAGGATTTTCCTCGAGTATCATTTTACCAAAACATTTTTCTTGTCCTTGTGCCTTGATCTTGTATGTTTGCAGTACTCGTTCCTCCATTGTAACGTAATATTCCTTTATTTTTTTTCAAAAATTATCAAAAAGAACAAAAAAAACAAATATACCCCAAAAAGAGGATGGGAAAATTATTTTCTTTATTGGCAGCATAATGAGTCACCCTTGGATAAAGCACATCTGTCCATTTGATCATCAGACTATGGGATGTAGTACGACCTTAGGAAGCTTTTCTCGCTATATAGAGTTGTGTCCTCCACCATTTGGTTACTCTTCCAAACATATGGAGAGTTTGTGTTGCCTCCTGCTTCGTAGACTTATGATTAACATATATGTTGCCTGAGTCTTATCACTTGTTGTGCTATTGTCCAAGGAAAGTTTGTCACTAAGCCTGAGTTGGCCCCTCTGCAATATGTCTCTTGTCTGCATACCCGGCCATCCTGAATGTCCAATCAAGTCCTTGTTCGAAATCACTAAAGCCTTCAGTCCGATCATCAATATTATCAATTCCATAACCGACGAGCTATCGAAGACCTCTAGGTAGTGCAGTCGTACACTCATATATATATATATATATATATATTTATGTCTGGAGGAATCAACAACTAGTTGGGCACGTGCTTGTGTTACACGTGGCCATGTTATCCAACCGCTACCACTATATCCTCCAGGTTTTCCCATGATGCCCCTTACATGGCACACAAGTTAAGTTGGGGGGAGTTGAACTCGAAACCTCATGGAACTTCATTTTCACGGCACTTGCCAATTGAGCTACCCCCCCGGGGGCTGGTCGTACACTCATATTACACTCCTACCCGAGTTTTAGAAGATTTTGAATTTGTTTCTCGAGCTCTGAAGTACATCCATCATGCCGAATCAGCTTCTGAAAGATGGGTACTCTATATGTATATCTTTCTGATTTCGAGATGTAGCTCCGTTGTGTATTATTCGCGGCTACTCTTTATAGTTATTTGACATGGATCTACAATGTATTTGATTGGTAGCCATGGTTCTATTTTATCCCAAGCATGGGTATGCCCACCTCGGTGAGACATTTTTCATTTTGCAGATGGCACCTCCTGGTTCCTGATCCTTGGGCTCAATCGTTTGGCACATCAGTAAAGATTGGTAATGTATTTCGGCCATCAGATGCTCTTCTAACCTCACACATTAGGGGGCATCTGTTATAACCCTAAATTGCACCACACATGCTTACTTGGCATCAGGCCAACTCATATCCCTTCTTTGCCAAAACTCTGCTGAACAACTCTTTGAAAATCCTCTTGTGTCAAGGCTCATGCACCCTAACCCATTACTGCACACATGTGCACGTTGGCTGACTCACTGCAGTTCGCGTGTACCTAACAAAGCATGAAAAACGAAAAGTTGTCGATGGAACAAAAATATATGGATCAATTAACTGAAACTCCCGGCCATGCATGGCCGAGGGTTCATCCAAAACCCTAGCTCCTTCTAGCTTATAAAAGAAGGAGTAGGGGTACGATTTGGAAGAGAAAATAATATAGAAAAAAAACTCTGCCCATTTACGTAATCCATTGTCCCAACCCTTTAGCCTTTCCTCATGCCAAAGGAGATTTAATGCAAAGCAGTTGGAGGACAGAAGAAGAGGAGCCCAAGATCAGGTTCAAGTAGTGGTGGCTAGTCTCATATTTTTGTAAGTTGATTCACTTTCAGTAATAAAAAGAACACTTTTCCCATCCCAATGCATGAATTGTCTATGGTTTGCTTAATTTATGCTTGATTTCTAACCCTTGAGTATAGAAGTAGCATGCATGCATAGTTGTTGTTTGTCTTGAGTGCAGGTCATCTGTGGAAGGAGCAGCACAAGCAAGTAATTGAAGAGCAATTGAGGATCTACATTGAACACCGGTAATAAGGTTGGTGGTCCTTTTCCATGCATTTACTGTGAAAGAGGGGTTTAAATCTTGGGTGGTAGGTAAAAAAGTAGTTTCTTTTCGGTCAAAATATGCATGCAAGTCTGACCCTAGTTTTCTAGTCCGTAGGGTGTTTTTCCCAACAGAAAACCCCTCCATGGAGAATGGCTAGTGAACCCCCAACATGAGCTGACTCTTTAGCTTTAACTGAATGCACCCAGGTCAACACTTGTCATTTTGGAGCTGCATGCATTCCACTTGGCATACGTTCCTTTTTCAAGGAACTTAGGACAACACTGATCAATTGTCAACCTTAGCCTTTAGGAAATAATAATAAATTATTATCCCCTTTAGAGGTAATCCCCCTAGCTTATCCCCTAGGCCCACACACTTATCCTCCTCCCTTACCCAACCTTGTGGAAGCTTAGTCCCCCATCACTCTTTCTCCATAGTCATTCTACACACAACGATGTTTAAATTTTTATTAATGATTTTGCATAATTACATATACAAAACATGCTCTCAGCCTTAACATCCTAGGCTCTCTGGCCTAATAAACACATAAGATCACTAGCTTATATACACTTTTCTCACTAGACTATAAACATAATTACAATTCATAATATAATTGGGGCACATCCTTGGGGTATTAAAATCTCCTTGAAAGTCAGTCATACAGTAAGTGCCCATCTTCAAGACCTCTTTCACAATGAACAGTCTAAACCACATGGGTTTGAACTTGCCTACCCCCAGGGGATATTTTTCTTGATCATAAACCAGGAAAAGATTGCCTTTGGAGAAAATCCAAGGACAAATGGACCGATCGTACTGACACTTGATTCATTTCTTATGAGCCTCATTGACCGAGGACGCATCACGACACTGCTCATCGAGTTTCTCGACATATAATAGGTGTTCCTCAAGTGGTGAAGTTTTTGGAAGTAATTACACTTCCAACTTTAAAGATAGGATCTGGCACTGAATAGGCAATACTACTTCTAGCTCATATACGAGTTGAAAAGGTGAGAAATTGGTGGCAGTCTTCACAAACGTTCGATAGGCCCACAATGTCGAGTATAATATCAAATGCCAATTTGACTTGGCATAATTGATCATTCACTAAAGAATAGTCTTGAGAGACTTATTCATAGCTTCAACCTGACCATTCACTTATGGGTAATAAGGTAACGAATGTTCTTGCCTCAACCCAAGCTTTGATGTTAACTCAAACATCAATTTTTTTTGGAAGTGACTACCATGGTTAGTGACAATCTCCTTCGAGATGCTGAACCTTTCTACTCTCTGGTTAAAAATGAAAAGAGTCATTGTTTCTCCATCATTGTTGAACGTTGGAATAGCCTTGACCCAATTTGTGAAGTAGTCTACCACTATGATGATGTAACGATGCCCCCTGGATGAAGACGGGTGACATGTAGTGAATTCAATCCCCCGCTTGGTGAAAGGACCAACAACAATGACAGGAAACATGGGAGAAGGATGTGTCCACATCTTCCGAGAGAAGATCTAACACAAATGACACTTCTTGACTACCTCAATGCAATCCTTGATTAACGAGGGCTAGAAGTAACCGACACGTAGAATCTTTTGGGATGTTTCCAACCAAAAAAAATGACCCCACATTCTCCAGTGTGGAATTCGTTCAAAATGAGCTCTTCTTCTTCATGGATAAGGCACCGACGAAGAATTCAATCTATACCTAGATGATACAAAGTGTCATCAAGTATGAGATAGTTTTGTGCCTGATGGCGAATTCCTCAACGCTCTTCACAGGAAGAAGAAGTGAGGAACTTCAAAGTCTAGAGATAGAGAAGTATATCTCCATACCATGGGTCTGAAGATACAAATAGAAAAAGATCTCCTTTGATAGGAGACTCATCAGATATGATATCACTAGACTCGATCGGAAGTTCTAAAATAAGTTCGGCAAATACCAATGATTTTTTTAATTTCATGGAAATCAAATCCAAGTCAAATTCTTGGAGGATTACAATCCATCTACTAATATTTTTGCCAATGACTCATCGTTTTAACACATATTGGAAAGGGTTCACAATGACAATACCATTTGTCTTGCAAAGCAGAATGTAATGATGGAACCATTGGACACCATGCACTGCTACCAAAGAAATCCTCTCAACGTGGGAATAATTGAGTTCTGACCCAACCAAGCCTCAACTAAGGTAATAAATAGCATGCTCTTGGAGCAAATCATCCTCTTGAACTAAGACAATGTCGATGGTCAACTATGTAGAAACAAAGTACAACAAGAAATATTTGTTATAATAGAGAGGTCGAAGAAGATGGGCAGACATAAGGGTGCATTTCAATGCTTCCAAAGAGCATTGAGTGGATTTGTCCTAATAGAAAGAGACTCCATTTTTTAAGAGATGTATAAACCCTTTAGTGATCTTGGCGTAATTCGCGAAAAAATGCCAAAGAAAGTTCGCTTTCCCCTGTAAGCCCTGAATCTGGGGTATTGTGCACAGGGGAGGCAATTGAACTATCTCCTCAACCTTGACAAGATCAACCATGATCCCTATTGTTGAAACAATAAAATCTAAAAGATGACCTGATGTCACACAAAAACGACACTTGTTAGGATTCAAGGAAATATGATAGTAGCGACGTCATTCGAAGATTAGTCAAAGGTGTGCGGGATGATCAAATCTCTTGAGAGATCATGATGCTATATCATCAAGATATGCCTCGAATATATGTCTAAGGTCATGAAAAGAAAATGACATGGCCCATTGAAAGGTGGATCCAGTGTTCTTCAAGACAAAAGGCATCTTACGATATGCGAACGTGCCCCAAGGACAAATAAAAGTTGTTTTATGTTGGTCTTCAGGCTTGATCTAAATCTGGTTATATCCCGAAAAACCATCCATGAATGAAAATACCTTGCAACCTGTGCATTCATCAACAATCTGATCAATGAATGGGATGGGAAAATTACCTTTTGGACATGCCTTGTTCAAGTCACGGAATTTCATGCACATGTGAATCGTACCCTACTTCTTGTTAACTGTAATGGGGTTTGATACCCATTCCGTCAACTATACGGGGTAGATAAAAGAGACTTTGAGCAGTTTTTCTACTTCATCCTTAATTGTTGTCACTTTTCAAGGATTCACCAGACAAAGCTTTTTCCAGACCGTCTTGGCATCAGGATAAGTCGTTATTTCATGCTTGACAATTTTTTGGTCAATGCCTGGCATTTCCTTGTAAGACCAAGAAAAAACATCGCGGAATTCCTTAAATAAATTTGTATAAATTAAAATATCTTTGGGGGAGCAGGTTGCTCCAATGAAAACATTCTCCACAATGCTAGGGTTTTGGATATATCTATGAGAATCATTTCAATGATACTCTCCATGTTACCCTCAGCATAAACTACGTGCGTAGACAGAGGATTTATAGGACAAGCGTTATCTCCATTCATGGTTGAAACAAATTCATCGACCTATATTCTCCTTAGCTTGGGAAGGAAGTATGATCTATGATAAAGATCAGCCCAAGGTCTATCTGGACTAGTCAATGCCTCAAGAATCACCTCATCAGAGGGAAAGACCAGTTCTAAAGGATCTATAGTGGAAAGGGAACCTTGAGCAAAAATAGGCTCAATAACTGGATCTAACTCTTGTGCAGAAGTCAGATTGAGGTCAACCAAAGCTTGTTGAACAATACTGTATGCAGCCTCAACCAAGGACAAGGGAATGGCCATGTTAGTATTCCCCATCCCTTCCATCGAATCCGATGGGGAAGGAAGAGTCCATGGATCATGAAAGTAAGTCATTCGAAACAATGATACTTGAAATATTTCAACCCTAGGCTGGTCGGGGAAAGCTAATATAAGATTGACATCGCTGAAAGGTGGTGGGTAATCGAAAGTACCCATCAATTATGGACACAAACCAACCCCTATGTTGACGGTGCCATGCTGAGGATTATCAATCATCAGGACCATGGAATCCCTCAATGAAGGGTCAAGATGAGAAAAGGACAATTGGTCAATGGTCACAATCCGACCCTCATGTGAAAACAACAAGAGATGAAAAACTGTAACAACCACTACATGCATTGCATAAGTCCAACTCCTCCCTGACAAAAGGTTGTATTTGAGAGGCGCATCGACCACTTCAACTTCAACGCACATGGTCTTTCCTCCTAATTGCATAGGGAAAGAAGGAATGATTCCATGTGTTATGAACGACTGATCATCAAATGTCGTAAGAAATGTAAGCAACATAGACAAATTGGGCTAGCCAATGGCCTTCCAACATGCCAATGACATCACACAAGTTGAGGCGCCCTCATCAACCACCATACATAAAATGTTCCCAATAAATGATTTCATGGTGTAAGTCACTACTATCTGAAATGCAACGTGGTAAGGAAGACGAGGTTTCAAGTCATTTGGATCAAGAACGATCACTCTCAGGTTACAAGTCTTTGTTGATCCCAAGGCGGATAACAGATCATTTCTCTACAAAGGGAAACTTTGGAGGACTTCCAAAGAAGACATCACACAAGGGGTTTGTGCCAAATCTTCCACAATGGAGTAGGTCTGGGCAACCCTCGCATTCAGATTATGAGAATCTTTCTTGAACACGGCTTTCAGGATGTGTGTCATTGTTTCTCCTGCCATCTCCTCAATCTAGAGAGAAACCAATGGGTTTGTGGCTTATTTTCCCTTTTCAACAGATTCCGACATTCTGTAATATCGGGCCCTAGTTGCTATATGAGCCTCGAATTTCATCATGTAAACATTTGCAGCCAGGTTATTACGGGTAGACACGGTGGGTCTCTGACTGCCCCCTTCTACACTCGAGGATGCTGAAGCTTGAGCCATGTTTTTCTCATGTGGAAATGGATATGTCAACACAATAGGTTCTTGTTGCATAAATAGCTCCTAAGCTTCCACAAGTCAAGGGCACAGATGAGTCGGGTGGTCCTCCGTGCAAAGGTTACATGGATACTTCAACTTTCTCTTCTCTGTTTTGCCCCCGCCAACATTGTTAGTAGCCTTTTTGTCCCAATTACCCTTCTTGTTTTGTTGTTTCTTCTTTCCTTTAGGCTCTTGGTTGGCCTTCGGGTTTTTCAACTATGCACTATGTACGTCCGAGGTTTGGGTAGGGGGAACAACTGAACTTGAGGTCTAGATGGCCGCAGTCTGTTGTATCAACAATTGTTGCAATTGATTTGACAAAAAATCAATGGACTTTCCTTGTGCTAAGCCCACAATACCATTGGCATGGGGTCCATACTTTTTCTTGGCCTTTTCAAGGATGGATCATGGCCCATCTGACAAAATCTCATAGAGCATGTCGGACTAAGAGTAGACCAGTTGAAGCTATTGCGCTCTCATTATCGCCTCCTCCTCATAAAACACTCCAGAATTTGCTACGTCCTTGGATATGCAAGGCACCAAAGACTTCAAGAACCACTCCAACAAGAAATCTGAGGGGACCTAGACCTTAATCAAGCTCTTTAGACGCCACCATTCTCTAATATGATCGGAGATATGGTCGGCCTTAGTTTTCTCAAAGTTGGCCAATAATTCAGTGTAGACATCGTATCTCACGGGTAATTAGAAATGGTTCAAGAATACCATCACCAAGTCGTTCAAGTAAGAATACCTTGAATGGTCGAGCTCAATATACCATTTCATGGCACCCCCGATGAGAGTGCATTGAAAAAGTTGCAACTGGATGGAGTCATATCACAGTGAGTTTGACGAGCACCATAAGTGAAAGGTTTTCATGTGATCACCCGGATCTTTGTCAAGCTTGCCTTCAAATTTCGGAATATATGATGGAAACTTAGTCGACATGGGGGGCCAATGCGGATCATGACAAATTGGGTCATTGAGAAATCTCAACAAGTCTCGAAGATGTAGCATTTCCAGAAACGGTATTTTAGGTTGAGTACTATGTACAAGAAAAGAGGGTCCTGGAGTTTGACTAGAACCAAGTTGCTAGGAAAAGTTGGACTGTTGGCGAGGGTTCTGTTATAAATCGTAGCCTTGACCAGTGATCCAGAATCGGATCCAGGAGCTTGATGGGTTTCAGAAAGGCCTAAAAATCAAGGTTCTCATAATGGATTCAAAATCGACATGTGGATATACCTCATCAATACAAACCCAACGCAGCTTGAACGGTCTCAAACGGACATCGTATGCTCAAGTTATGGTGATCTGTTCATTTTGCCAAATAGGAAAAAATTCAAAAGTCAACTACTGAAAGAGTGACATGGTAGGGTAGACTGAACACATTGCAAATGATGAATGTGACACATGGAAGGTGGGACAGGAAGGCACGTGGCAGGAGCTGGTGACCAGGCTGGTGTTGGCAGGTGACTGTATTGGTGACCTGGCTATATGGTCCAATTAGACAGTGCCATGTGGCCCAATGCAATGGTAACACATGGCACCCTGGATTAGGCCAATATGAACTAGTTTAAAATTTAGTTATGTTTGTCCACCATGAGATTAGAATTCACAACATTCCAAGCACAAAGGACTCCACTCCATGTGCTAACTACCTTGATGCCCTTAATACTTGTGCACATATAGTAAAGAGTATTAATTTGATATGGTTCAGTGATATTCAGTCAAATCTCATATTATATGGTTATTAAAACCATATGAATGTGCCACAAATTAGCTTGGGGTTTATTATTATCCATAGTGTATATTGTATTTCCCAAGTCTTGTTCCATAATATATGGTGTTCAAACCATAAAAACGCGTTGAATATATTTTTACCAAGAACTTAGGCCAAAACATGGGTTAAAAATTTTGTATTATGGTTATTTTAACCATATTAAATCCCATATATTTTGTAACTAATGCGCACAACTCAGATTTGAATCCATATAAAAAGGCCTGCTCCATATATATGTAGCAAAGTGGGTATTAAAATTTTAAAAATGGTTATTTTAAACCATTATTATGGTATTTTGCCATATTTCATGATATTTGGTGAGATTTAATGCCACAAAGAGTGGGTTTGTTGGGATTTGATCCCACAACCACTAATTTAAAAAAAAATTATTTTACCAATGTTGCTACAGGTCAAAAAATACAAATTCAAGTAGAATAGTGAATTTTATGCAGAGAATCCATCGAACTAGCAAAGCTTTGGAGGCCATTTTCGGGAGCTACACTCAATCTTTTGCAGTGCCGTCGGTTGCATTGGATTTATGAGGTCAAGAAGAACACACTGAGACCAATATGAAATCCACTTGATGCAATTTTTATGTACATTTTTAGAATTTTAATAAATTAATAAGAAATCCTCCCCCACTAAGACAAAGGCTCGGAGACGTAGGCAACATTGTCGAACTCTGTTATCAAGCTTGGTGCTATGGTTTGTTTTTTCTTATGTCTATTTTCTGTTATGTATTTTTTAATATGGCTGCAACATTCTTTCATTAAAATCTCCTTCCTCATTTAAGTTTTTGAATGGTAATTTAACACATGCTTAAAACTCAACCATTGTCTTAAAAGATCTTTTCGGATCAACCAACATACAAAAACTGTGTATGCTCAGGGATCATCGACTAACTCCCATAATTGGACAACATATCTTGCACTGGGATCGCTCCCTGCATTGTGTTTCGAGGATTTTGGAAGGGGTTTCCCCTAGCCGATCTGACAGGCATAGGTACGGAGCCCTGCCCGGGGTTCCATTGAACGTGGAAGGGGTTTCCCCCGAAAAACATCCATTGCGAGGGAACTGATCCCTACCAAGGATTCCAAAGCCTTTGGGAGGAGAAAACTCTTTTCTTCTCTCCCTTTGAAGGAATAGTACCCTACATGATCAGGGGATCAAATTTTGCTCAAATTTCAAAGTGCTCGAAATGCGACGAAAACAGTGACATTGCATCCGTCTCATCTTCCTGATTCCGGAGGTATATTTACTTTGTCAAACGGACTCCGTATGGAGAAGATATCGCGATCTATTCATCAAGCCAAACATGCAAAAAAAAATTGATGCTGACTGTACCAGTCCATACAGTCTGTACGGTCTGACATGGCAGGACCGTACGATCGTACAATGGTGACGTGGCAGATGTTGATTGGTTGACTGTTGATGAATCGGGAGCTAACACGTGTCCGTTTATTAGAAAATGGTATGAGGACACATGGCCCAATCTATGGGTGCCACGTTTCACTCATTATTTGGTTATTTGGTTATGTAAAATTTGTGGTGGAGTCCGTGGGGTTCGACCCCCGGACCTCCCCAATGCACAACATTTTACCACGACCCTTCTACCAACGAGCCATCAGGTGGTTCTTATTTAGTACATGGTTTTGATATTATTTAAACTTGTTCATTGTATTAAATGGAAAGGGGGACGGGCCGGGGCTTAGCCCTGACCCGTGGTTCCATTATACAACATATAACCGTGTATTAAAATATATGGCGCGGATTTATAAAACATAACCCAAAGTTTATGTATGACCATATTAATATGTATGTGTGCGGTTGTTGGTGTGCGGGGTTTGGTATAACCCATGTTTTTTTTCATACTACATGTGACCCTAATTCAGAGCGCGGGGTAGTTTCAACAGTTGTGTAACCGATAACCACCTATTTTCCAAGCATACGGTCCTATCCGCCATACGCCCAGGTGCCGAGGCGGTTAGGGACTGGCACGCCCTTAACCATTCTACGGTTTGCACCATTGGCACGGTTGCACCCGGTGCTGGTTTTTTACACCATAAAATGCTTGTGAGCCAGGGTCATTGAGGAAGGGTGCATTTTGTAGATGCAGAGACAACAAGCTTGAAGAAGGAGACTTCCAAGAGGCCTAACTTCTTCGTTTTTCGACCGATTGAGGTGCCGAAAGAGCCCAGACAGGGGTTTTTGGACACTCTGAAGCCATTGGAGCAGTTGGTTTGTCAGTTTGAGCATTGTAAG
>JZKD02S2069232.1:346500-362707 GCA_000966675.3 Picea glauca | reverse complement strand
GAAACGAGGAAATGTGGAGTATTTGCGAGTTGGTCTTAAAGGGACGAATCCAAGCAAGGCCAAGTGGATTGAGGTTGGAAGGGTGAGGTAACTTTACCCTCATCTTCACATAGACCGAGATAGTTTTTTGGAGGTCCAAAAGCTTTCCAATGGGGAGGTGTGATCAAGGGATCAAATTTTGCTCAAATTTCAAAGTGCTCGGAATGCGACGAAAATAGTGCCATTGCATCCGTCTTGTCTTCCTGATTCCGGTGGTATATTTACTTTGTCAAACGGACTCCGTATGGATAAGATATTGCGATCTGTTCATCAAGCCAAACAGGAAAAAAAAAATTGATGATGACTGTACCAGTCTATACAGTCCGTACGGTCTGACGTGGCAAGACCGTACGACCATACAGTGGTGATGTGGCATATGTTGATTGGTTGACTGTTGACGAATCAGAAGTTGGCACGTGTCCGTTTATTGGCAAATGGTATGAGGACACGTGGCCCAATCTGTGGGTGCCACGTGTCACTCATTATTTGGTTATTTGGTTATGTAAAATTTGTCGTGGAGTCCGCGGGGTTTGACCCCCGGACCTCCCCAATGCACAACGCCTTCGCACGACCCTTCTACCAATGAGCCATCGGGTGGTTCTTATTTAGTACATGGTTTTGATATTATTTAAACTTGTTCATTGTATTAAATGGAAAGGGGGGAGAGCCAAGGCTTAGCCCCGACCCGTGGTTCCATTATACAACATATAACCGTGTATTAAAATATATGGCATGGATTTATAAAAAATAACCCAAAGTTTATGTATGACCATATTAATATGTATGCACGCGGTTGTTGGTGCGTGCGGTTTGGTATAACCCATGGTTTTTTGCATATTACATGTGACCCTAATTCGGAGCGCGGGGTAGTTTCAACAGTTGTGTAACCGATAACCACCTATTTGCCAAGCATACAGTCCTATGCGCCATACGCCCAGGTGTCGAGGCGGTTAGGGGCTGGCGCGCCCTTAACCATTCTACGGTTTGCACCATTGGCACAGTTGCACCCGATGATGGGTTTTTATGCCATAAAATGCGTGTGAGGCAGGTTCATTGAGGAAGGGTGCGTTTTGTAGATGCAGAGACAACAAGCTTGAAGAGGGAGACTTCCAGGAGGCCTAACTTCTTCGTTTTTCGACCGATTGAGGTGTCAAAAGAGCCCAGACAGGGGTTTTTGGATGCTCTGAAGCCATTGGAGCAGTCGGTTTGTCAGTTTGAGCATTTTAAGACATGTTTTTGAGCACTTTTTGAGCAATTAATAATAATGATCCATTGGAAGCTGGACCAGGAGATGCATCCCAAGAGAGGGGTGAACTCCTTTATCAATTTCTATGCTTATGTGTTTATGTTCAATGATTATGTTATTGTCTATGTGTAATTTGCATAAGTAATCATTTAATTTATGTGTTGCAAAATGATCCTTTTGCTTTAAACACATAACATTCACTTGCAATAAATTTCAATTTTTTCAAGTCTTCTTCATTTTTAGATCACTACACGGGCTTCTGTTGTCCAAAATCGGGGTTTCCCCCAACTAAGACTACATCTAAAGAAAAAACATTGTTCCCAAATGCGTTGAAAAAGAGAACAACATAGATTCCACCGACGTTGTGTAATACGAAGGTCCTAAACTACCTGCTCCAAACAAGATGTAATTATCATTCGGCCTGATGGGTTGCCGGAAAGCACTACCAAGCGATGGTTATGGAGGAGGTATGTGACCCATACTATAAAGGATAGAATTAAAGGGGATTGAAGTGCCCCCGGTTGACCCTTGTAGGGGAGCGTTTGAGCTCCCTTCCCCTAAACCCATGGTATGTAAGGTGGAGTAGGTAAGGACTGAGTTTCAATCGAAGTTGGGCATCCCATATGAGAATGGAGGGCCTGTCGCACTCTGTGTAAATGGAGCAGTGGTCGCCGCCGATGATGGTATCAGACCATTGCTCGAGGTAGAGGGGGTTAATACCACTATGGTACGGACTGTTGAAGGTGGGAAAGGAGGCAAGATACCCCCTTTGGTAGTAGTCGAAACGGGAGTAAGAGGACTCCTGGACGAAGTAGCAACATTTTCTTCCATGGCTTCTTGTAAGGCTAAATGACGCTTATAAGGTGTCACCTCAAGAGGGAAAACTTGTACTAAGATTGATGTCGACGAGTCAATAATTGAAGGGTTGTCTGGCCCAAGAAATTATGCTCCAAGGTCAGAAATAGTAGGTTCCTCCCAATTCGAATAGTCTCCTCATAGAGCAGGCTCGGGCATAATTTTTGGTGGATCGGTCTCATGAAACGACCCTTGTTGGTCAAGTTTTCGTCATAACGGTGGCAGAGGTGGCTCCAATGCAACTAGTGACAGGCCTTGAAGCCTTCGTGACCGACGGAGCTCTTGATATTCCACTTTGTGAAAAGATCAATCAACACAGTAAGGCTTAACTAGCATTTAAAAACCAAGAACATGCTAGAAAAATTCATATAAGACAAATCAAGTAATCAACTATCTAGTAGGAAGAACAGTTACGCCAGTCAACACTAGAGAAACTAATCGATACAAGTGCTACTCAAACACAAAAGCACCTTCAGGTATACTCTACGAAGTGTGACCTGACATCTATCCTAGGTACCATGGTATATTGATGTAGGAGCATCTCCCATGTCAAGCGAGCCAGCGCGGAAGGAAAAAGACAGCTGGACACATGCCAGCACAAATTTTGAAAATTCCCTTAGATTGTTGCGCCATCTTAAATGAAGCCATTAAGATGAGACACACTTGTAAATGTAAATGGACCTTGAGCCTTTAGCTCTCATCCTTAGTAGGTAGAGGACATTTAAAGTAGTTAATGATGGTAGATAGAAATTTAATTATAGATTAGACAGCTTTAGAGCGCAAGAGGGAAATGGGATATAGACACCCTCATTGTGCATTTGTATTATTATTATTGAAATCAAAAGAGGAATAAGAGCATGCAGAGAAGCTGTGTAAAAACACCCATGTACAGATATTTGGATTAATAGAAGAAAGCTTTGATTCAAATGCATGGTTTGTGTTGTTCTCTGTGTATTGATGTTATGCTCATGAATGTTTTCTTCCTGCTACACATTTTCTTTTATATGTTGTGTATATGATTTCATGGTTGAGGTTGAAATCTTAAGGGAAGAAGGAATGAGTTTCAATTGTTTCTCTATTTGAGCCAGAGGATTCCTGCAAGGAGTGCAGTTGAAGTGTCCGCAAGGAGTGCATTGACAAAGGGGTTTAGATAGAGATAGCTTTTTTCCTCATTCACTCAAAGTGTAGTTGGGAACAGGAGTCGTGCAAGGAGTGCGCAGGCCGAGTGAGTTCAGGGGTGCGAACCTGAGCGAGAATTGAAGGACTACTGCTACAGGTGTGTGCAGAGTCAGGTGATTTCAACACTTAGACGTGGTTGAAGGTTACCGCACAGAGTGCACGCAAAATTCTTTTCCAAGGTGCAGAGTTGGAGAAAGCTCAGGAGGGAGAAGGGCCTTGGAATTTGTTGAAAGACATCACAAGAAGTTGGTGCGTGAAGTGTTCAAGCAGGTGTTTCCAGTTTGCGCACAGACGAACTAGTTTCACGGAGGAAGACTGGGTTCAATTTCCAGAAGTGAGTAAAGAGGAAACAGACGGTTGGAATTCCCTGAGGAGGTTTCACGATAATCCGTGGGCTGTTGGATCTTGCGGAGGTGCAAGGGAGATACGACGTCATATTCTCTAGAGGTTTGAAGCTCAGGAGGGGCAGAGCCGTTGATCCGAGCCACGAGGGTCGTTGGATCTACATGTATATCGTGTATCAGGGTTTTGTGGATTGAAACTCCAAAACATTGCAATGGGAATCACGATATCACGATACGCGATATCCCAACAATTAAAGGATAGCGTGGGCCACAACGAAATTAGTGGAGGACAGGTGGAACAAGTTATCAAGGTTTCGTGGGGAGAAGTCCTGAAACCTTGACATTAGGATTCACGATCCCACGAAGTCTGAAATCCCAATGAAGTGAAGGTTCGTTGAATAGTCAACCCATGCATGCGTCATAGTTTTGATGTATCGGGCATCGGGAGTCAGGGATACAAGTTGTTTGATATCATGAGTAGAAAAATCGTGATAGAGGAAACCCCGATAGGGGAAAAGGTCAGCGTTGACTATTGTTGGGGTTCAGAGTTTTGAGAATCCAACACTCGACCATTGGCCTCACAATAGCGCGAAGTCCGATTTCCTGATAGGAAAAAGGAGATCCCGTGAGAGAGTTTTGTGGGTGCAGATTTCCTGATAGGGAAATAGAAGAACATTGAGTTCTTTGGGACGAGAAGGGAGAGAAGATCATGTGAGCTGAAATGGACCTTCCAACTTGTGGGTTGTGTAGGGAGGGCATTGGCACCAAGTGGTATCAAAGAACAGAAAGGTTCTTTTCTTTCTGTAGCAAAGAAGAGGAGAATTCACCATGCCACCGAGAAGAGATAGACAGTCACCCGATCCATAGGATAGGGAGATGCCATGAAGAAGAGGTTGACAAATGGCAGATCCAACCATAGAGAGACAAATGCGTGATCTCCGAGCTAGATTCGAAGAGATGGAGACAACACAAATATGCACAGCTAGTGCAGGGGATCTGAGTGATTCCGAGAGTGAAGTTGAGGCTGAACGAGAAGAGGAAGTTGCAGCTGAAGATGCATCAAATGAGCGTTTTATCAGAGCTATTTCCAGGATGGATGCGAGGGAAAAGATGGAAATTCTAGTTTATGAGGGAAACTTGGATGCAGAGGAGCTTCTAGACTGGATTAGAGCTCTAGACACATACTTTGACTATGAAGACGTCGAAGAAGACAAGAAAGTCAAGCATGCTGTCACATGATTGAAAGGACATGCAACATTGTGGTGGGATGAACTACAAGCTGACAGATGTTGCAAGGGCAAGCAGAAGATCAAGAGCTAGGATAGGATGATCGCAAAGATGAAGGATAAATTCATCCCGAGGGACTATAAAATTTCTCTGTTCAGGAGAATGCATAACCTGAGATAGAAGTTGATGACAATGAAGGAGTACACTGAGGAATTCTACAAACTGAACATCAGAGCAGGTCATCGAGAGAACGACGATGAGAAAGTCACCAGATATATGAATGGCCTAAGATATGAGATTCAGGATGAGATGAGTATGGTAGCCATCCGAATGGTAGAAGATGCTTATCAGATGGCTCTAAAAGTTGAAGAGAAGCTGAGCCGAAAGCAGAGTCAAAGGGGCCGAGGCAAAAGTCAATCCAGAGGCAAGTCAGTTGCCCAGGGAAGAAACCAGAAGCCCAAAGAGGAATGGAAGAAACCTCGGGGTAAAGTTGAGAGAGGTGGAACCTCACAGAGAGGACAATATGTTGAACAACAAGGGAAGCATAATGAGCAAAGAGGCGATTATGCTGACAACAACACTTTTCCTCGTACTAGATGTAGAGGAAGAGGAAGAGGTGGAGTAATCACATGCTTCACATGCGGGAAGAACGGGCACAAGTCTTATGAGTGTCCAGAGAAAAAGAAAGAAACTGGAGAGGCTCACATCGCCAAGGCACAAAGGAGAGATGTTGAAGCAAAATACACTGAAGGTGGAAGATTGCTCATGATGCGAAAAGTCCTTTTGATGCCTGAGAGGAAGGTGGGAAGTTCAGTCCAAAGGACTAGATTTTTAAGGATTGCTTGCAAGACCAAGTATAGGATATGCAAGGTCATTGTGGACAGTGGTAGCATGGATAATCTCATTTCTATAGAGATGGTAGAGAAGCTGGAGCTGGAGATGACTGATCATCCAAGCCCATACAAAGTTTCGTGGCTACAGAAAGGACACCAGGTAACTGTCACTAAACAATGCTTGGTTGAATTCAAGATAGGAGGATATAATGATAAGATCTTATGTGATGTCATTCCTATGGATGTTTGTCATCTATTGCTGGGTAGACCATGGAAATATGATAGAAATGTGATTCATGATGGGAGAATGAACACATACACCCTAGAGAAGAATGGGAGGACAGACATGTTGCTTTCGATAAAGGATAAGGATGTGAAGCCAGAAGTAAGCAACACAGTACTTCTCATGAGTGGGAAGGAACTTCTTACAGAGGTTAATAAGAAGGAGGATCCACAGTTCATTGTGATCAGAAAGCTGAGGATTGTTCTGACTAGCACAAGAGTGGATGATTTGCCAGAGGAGATTCAGAAACTGCTGGGAGAGTTCGTTGATATAATCATGGACAAATTACCTCATTCGTTGCCACCAATTAGAAGTGTGAGTCATCATATTGACTTCATACTAGGAGCTAGTTTTCCAAACAAAGCCGCGTACAGATTGACGCCGCAGGAGAATGAAGAGGTCAAAAGACAAGTTCGGGATTTGTTGGACAAAGGATTAGTCAAGGAAAGCTTGAGTCCATGTGTTGTTCCAACAGTACTTAGTCCGAAGAAATACGGAGGCTGGAGGATGTGTACTGACTCGAGGGCGATTAACAAGATAACCATCAGGTACAGATTTCCATTGCCAAGGATGGATGATCTGATGGATTTCTTGAGTGGAGAAAAATATTTTTCAAAGATTGATTTGAAGAGTGGATATCACCAGATTCGCATGAGATAGGGTGATGAATGGAAGACAACATTCAAAACAAACGAAGGGTTGTATGAATGGCTTATTATGACGTTTGTCTTAACAAATGCACCAAGTACCTTTATGCGATTGATGAACGAAGTCCTGAAGGAGTTCATCGGGAAATTTGTCATTGTGTATTTGGATGACATACTGGTTTTTAGTAAAACAACAACGAAGCATCTGAAGCATTTGGCTATAGTGATGCAGAGACTATAGCAGGAGAAGCTCTTGATAAACATGAAAAAGTCCTCATTCATGAAGACAAAACTCATTTATTTGGGATTTTTTATTTCGGCAAATGAGTTGAGGATGAATCCAGATAAGGTGGAGGTAATAAAAAATTGGCCATCACCGAAGAACATATTTGAGGTGAGAAGATTTCACGGACTGGCTAGTTTCTACCGAAAATTCATCAGAAATTTCAGTGGAGTTAGTGCAGCGATGATGGATACAGTGAAGAAGCGACATAAGTCTTTTCACTAGACTGATGAGGCTGAGAAGAGTTTCAACCTATTGAAGAGGAAGATTACGGAACAACCAGTTTTGGTGTTACCAGATTTCCAGAAGACATATTAGGTGAAATGTGATGCAAGCAGATTTGCAATCAGAGCAGTCTTAAGTCAAGAAGACAGGCCGATAACGTACTTAAGCGAGAAGCTGAATGAGGCAAAATTGAAGTACTCCACATTTGATACGGAAGTGGTGAACAAAAATCTAGGAGACTTGCTGAGAAGCTTGGTGAAAGAACACCACAGCCAAAGGGACAACATATTGCTACAGGCAGAGTTTTCATATAACGACTCAGTCAACAAGAGCACAGGGAAGAGTCCATTTCAAGTTGTCTATGGCACACAGCCGAGAGGAATTTCTAAATTGATGGATTTAGAACAGACTGCGACTAGGAGCGCGAGTGCAGAGGAATTCGCTGAGGCGATGAAAGAACTTCACAGCCAGGTGAAGGAGCGACTGCTAAAATCAAGCCAAGAATATAAATGCAGAGTCGATCAACATAGTAGACAACTTTAGTTTGAGGTTGGTGATTTGGTTCTGGCACATTTGAGAAAGGAAATGTTCCCAAGAGGGATGTATAACAAATTGAAGATGAAGAAAATCGGACCATGAAAGATCTTGAAGGAAATTGGAGAAAATGCTTATGAGACTGAATTACCCGATGGGATCGGAATTTCTCCGATATTCAATATCTCTCATTTATACCCATATAAGGCTGGGGAAACAGAGACTGGAAGGGATGAATAGTCAGAGGTTCAGTGGCGAAAGTAGATGCCAGTTGTAGATAAGCCACAGATGAAGCGGATACTCGATAAACGAGTGGGTAAGAGGACCAGGAGGAAAGAATACTTTGAGTATCTGGTCAAGTGGAAGAATCATCCAGTTGAAGATGCCATCTAGGAGACTGAAGCAGAGATACAAAAGCATGGACAGACCATGCGTGAGCTCATGGATAGGAGCCCATGAAATTTTTCACAGTGAGGGAGTATGATGTAGGAGCATCTCCCACGTCAAGCGAGCCAGCGCGGAAGGCAAAAGACAGCTGGACACATGCCAGCAGAAATTTTGAAAATTCCCTTAGATTGTTGTGCCATCTTAAATGAAGCCATTAATATGAGACGCACTTGTAAATGTAAATGGACCTTGAGATTTTAGCTCTTGTCCTTAGTAGGTAGACGACATTTAAAGTAGTTAATGCTGGTAGATAGAAATTAATTCTAGATTAGACAGCTTTAGAGTGCAAGAGGGAAACAGGATATAGACACCCTCATTGTGCATTTGTATTATTATTATTGAAATCAGAAGAGGAAGAAGAGCATGCAGAGAAGCTGTGTAAAAACACCCATGTACAGATATTTGGATTAATAGAAGAAAGCCTTGATTCAAATGCATGGTTTTTGTTGTTCTCTGTGTATTGATGTTATTCTCATGAATGTTTGCTTCCTGCTACACATTTTATTTTATATGCTGTGTATATGATTTCATGGTTGAGGTTGAAATCTTAAGGGAAGAAGGAATGAGTTTCAATTGTTTCTCTATTTGAGCCAGAGGATTCTTGCAAGGAGTGCAGTTGAAGTGTCCGCAAGGAGTGCGTTGACAAAGGGGTTTAGATAGAGATAGATTTTGTCCTCATTCACTCAAAGTGCAGTTGGGCATAGGAGCCATGCAATGAGTGCACATGCCAAGTGAGTTCAGGGGTGCGAACCTGAGCGAGAATTGAAGGACTACCGCTGCAGGTGTTCGCAGAGTCGGGTGATTTCAACACTTAGATGTGGTTGAAGGTTACCACACTGAGTGCACGCAAAATTCTTTTCCAAGGTGCAGAGTTGGAGAAAGATCGGGAGGGAGAAGGCCCTTGGAATTTCTTGAAAGACAGCGTCGGGAGTTGGTGCGTGAAGTGTTCAAGCAAGTGTTTCCAGTTTTCGTGCAGATGAACTAGTTTCACGGAGGAAGACTGGGTTCAATTTCCAGAAGTGAGTAAAGAGGAAACGAATAGTTGGAATTCCCCAAGGAGGATTCGTGATAATCTGTGGGCCGTTGGATCTTGCGGAGGTGCAAGGGAGATACGACATCATATTCTCTATAGGTTCGAAGCTCAGGAGGGGCAGAGTCATTGATCCGAGCCACGAGGGTCGTTGGATCTACACATATATCGTGTATCGGGGTTTCATGGATTGAAACTCCAAAACATTGCAACGGGATCCACGATATCGGGATACGCAATATCCCGACAGTTAAAGGATAGCGTGGGCCATAGTGGAACTAGTGGAGGACATGTGACACAAGTTATCGGGGTTACGTGGCGAGAAGTCTCGAAACCTTGACATTAGGATTCGCGATCCCGCGAAGTCCTAAATCCCGATGAAGTGAAGGATCGTTGAATAGTCAACCCGTGCATGCATCGGAGTTTTGGCATATCGGGCATCGGAAGTTGGGGATACAAGTTGTTTGATATCGCAAGTAGTGAAATCCCGATAGAGGAAACCCTGATAGGGGAAAAGGTCAGCATTGACTATTGTTGGGGTTCAAAGTTTTGAGAATCCAACACTCGACTATTGGCCTTGCGATAGCGCGAAGTCCAATTTCCCAATAGGAAAAGGGAGATCCCGTGAGAGAGTTCTGTGGGTGCAGATTTCCCGATAGGGAAATAGAATAACATTGAGTTCATCGGGCCGAGAAGGGAGATAAGATCCTGTTAGCTGACGTGGACCTTCCGAATTGCGGGTTGTATAGGGAGGGCGTTGGCACCAAGTGGTATCAGAGCAAAGAAAGGTTCTTTGCTTTCTATAGCAAAGAAGAGGAGAATTCACCATGCTACCGAGAAGAGATAGACAGTCACCCGATCCAGAGGATAGGGAGATGTCGTGAAGAAGAGGTCGAAAGATGACAGATCCAGCCATAGAGAGACAAATGCATGATCTCCGAGCTAGACTCGAAGACATGGAGACAGGGCAAAGATGCACAGCCAATGCAGGGGATCTGAGTGATTCTGAGAGTGAAGTTGAGGGTGAACGAGAAGAGGAAGTTGCACTTGAAGATGCATCAAATGAGCATTTGATCCGAGCTATTTCCAGGATGGGTGCAAGGGAAAAGATGGACATTTCAGTTTCCCTGGGAAACTTGGATGCAGAGGAGCTTCTATACTGGATTAGAGCTCTAGACACATACTTTGACTATGAAGACATCAAAGAAGACAAGAAAGTCAAGCATGCTATCACACGCTTGAAAAGACATGAAAAATTGTAGTGGGATGAACTATAAGATGACAGATGCTGCAAGGGCAAGCAGAAGATCAAGAGCTGGGATAGGATGATCACAAAGATGAAGGCGAAATTCATCCCGAGGAACTACCAAATTTCTCTGTTCAAGAGAATGCAAAACCTGAGACATAAGTTGATGATAGTGAAGGAGTACATTAAGGAATTCTATAGACTGAACATCAAAGCAGGTCATCGAGAGAGCAATGATGATAAAGTCGCCAGATATATGAATGGCATGAGATATGAGATTCAGGATGAGATGAGTATGGTGACCATCTGAATGGTAGAGGATGCTTATCGGATGGCTCTGAAAGCTGAAGATAAGCTGAGCCGAAATAAGAGTCAAAGGGGTCGAGGCAGAAGTCAACCCAGAGGCAAGTCAATTGCCCAGGAAAGAAACCAGAAGCCCAAAGAGGAATGGAAGAAACCTCAGGGTAAAGTTGAGAGAGGTGGAACCTCATAGAGAGGGCCATATGTTGAACAATGAGGGCAACATAATGAGCAGAGAGGAGATTATGCTGACTGTTGGTGACCAAAGTCACTCCTGGATTGCTTGTAGGAGCAGAGCTCGACGCCCATCAGTTTTATGTCACGATTGTTTATAGATGGGTGATCAAATGGAAGGAAACTTGAAACATTAGTGTTCCAAATCTGAAACCAGGCCAGGTATGCATGAGCAAGTGAGGTCTTGCGTAAATTTCAGACAGTGAGTTGTAGTAAAGGGTGAACAGGTAGAAGACTTCTGTGAGAAGAGTGTGAAGGTCTGTTATAAACAACAGGTTCCTAATAGACTGTAGGAGAAGGCATCCAAACACAAGGTCTTCTTGCGTTTAAATACAAAAAACCAGAAAATACAATAATGCCACGATAAATCATTTATCATAACCGAAATGCAACAATTCACGCGACTCAGTCAATCACGAACTTTCCTAGCATAAGATGAAAAACTAGACGGGTAAAGAAGAACTGTCTGTCATAAAACAAGAAATCTCATATACAGATACACAAGCTGAAAACTGGAATAGCTGCTAAAACATTACAATCAGGAACTCTGCTCAACCATCGATCCTTAAAAAATGGCAAAAATGCCTACATATACTTGGAACTGACTCAAGCATAGAAGGCGCGATCATATCATGAATCCAATGCTTGACGTTGAGGAGCTTCTCTATCAAGATGGGCTATCAGTCTGCCTCAATCAAATCTGTCCTCTGCTCCCCTGTCATATGCCTCTTTAATTCAACATGACTCATGCCAGGTTGGTAGCTGAGCCCTTTGAATGCTGAACTGGCGTGTGCAGGTTCCTCTGGTGAGTTGAAGACTCGGTGTGGCTTTCCTAAAGAGAACTGGTACAGGGGACTTTTCCGGGTAGACTCTCGGCCAGGATCTCCATACTCTGCAATAAATGAGTGATGTGAGTTTTGAGCCATCCTCTCTTTTCTTCATTAATCTTCAGTAGGTACTGGGATTTAGCCCACATTGAATTGGTACCTGGGACATCACTGTACCTTCCTTCTCTCAGGATCGTTTTAAATCCCCTCTTCTGAGCCAAAGCGGCTCCTAGGATTCCCTCGAGAATCACTTCTACAACAACAAGATCCATTGGTCCTTTACAATCCCTTCACAGCCTTCAGCACCTGACCGTGGTTATCCCCAACTCTGTATCAAGGCTCGGGGTTTTGCGGTTCCTGCTATCGAGAACTTCTTACCTCTCCAATCCCCGATTTGCGATGAGCTCCGTTCACGCGCGAGCCCTCCTGAGCTTAACTCTTGTCGCATATGACCATGCCTCCATGACCGTGGCCTTACCCTTCTATCGGAGTTTCGGCACTTGCGATGTCACGATTCACAAGTTCTCCAGACTTGCGAATCTCCGATCCCTAATGGCTCCTTCCATGCTAGTCCTCCGACTAGGCCCTTGTCCAAGTGACCGCTACCATATGCCCGCAGCCATATAGCTTTTCCATTGGGGTTTCGGGGTTTGCGACGTCAATGTGCACGCATCCTCCGGACTCGCGATTCTCCGATCCCCGATGGCTCATGGCTGTTGATCGGTCGGGATCCTCCTCGATAACGCTGATCTCCTGCCACGCATCCTTTCCAGATGGACGGTCCCTATTAATTCTCAGGGATTCGGGACCTTCGCTGTCTTGTTTCTATTTCTTGTCCCGAGACAAGAAATATTGCTAACATTAGGCTCCATGGAGGATAGAGTCATCCCTGCGATGCTCTAAGAACTCCTTCTGCAGCTTCAGTGCCTTGCTATTGGGATATGGAGTCACTTATTAGGCCGAAAACATACAAAAAGAAACAAAAAAAGAACTAAAAGATAATATTTACAAACAAAAGAGCCGTCTAAGGCTCAAATAAAACATTTTTTCAGAAAATGCCCATTCACTGGGCTATTGAAAACCTCTTAACCCTCTAGATCCTGCAACCCATATGTGTTGTTGGAGAAAATCTCAGAGATTTTAAAGGGGATGATCCAGAGGGCGTCGAACTTGCTATGCTTGCCTTTATCCTATCTGGGTGCGTCCCACTTGAATACCAAATCCCCGATCTCGAACTCCTTTTTCTTGACTTTTCTGTCAAAAGCCTGCTTGATCTTCTGCTAATGACTATAATCCGCATCCCTCACTTGTTCTCTAATTTGCTGCACTTCCACTATCTGATGAATTCTTCTAATCATATGATCTGGTTCTCCCTCGTAGTCTTGAAAGAAATTTGCCACAGGTAAGGCGAGCTGAGTAGGGAAAACCGCCTCTGCTCTATAGACTAGTTGGAATGGCGAAGTGCCCAGAGACTTCTTCGTTGTGACACGATCGGCCCACAGAGCGAATTTCAACTTTGAATCCCAGGCTCTTTTTTTATCCTCTAATAATCTTTTGATGATCTTAATCAGGATTTTGTTAGAGGATTCCTCTAAACCATTGCCCTGGGGATAGTAGGGGGTGGAGTGGATTAGCGAGATCTAGAACTGCTCACAGAACTTAATTAGAGGTTCAGATCTAAAAGAAGCAGCATTATCGGTGACGATTCTGCTGGGACAGCCAAATCAAGCTATGATATCCTCCAGAAAGATGATAATTACTTTGTGTGATGTGCTTCTGGTGGGGACAGCTTCTATCCACTTGGTGAAATAATCTGTTGCAGTCAGGATCCATCTGTACTGACCACTTGAGGGAGGATGAATTTCTCCGATGAAGTCCAACCCCTAGTGCTGAAAAGGTGCTGAAGCTACTATGGGTTTCAATGGCAGTGGCCTAAATTGTTGCTTTCCTGAGAAATTTTGACATTTGGTGCAAGATCTGATATCCCTGCAAACATCGGGGAATAAAGTGGGCCAGTAATATCCAGCTCGGAGTATCTTGTGGGCTGTGGTCTTCCATAAATGATGACCTCCGCAAAGGCCACTATGAAAATCAAACGTAACCTTCTGGGCCTCCTGCGGGTTTAGGCATCTCATAATTACCCCTAGAGGGTCTTTCCAGAACAAGGTTTGGTCAATGAGGCAATACTTGACTTCCTTGAGCTTAAGATCCCTCGCTTTGCTTTTTCCCATTCCATCGGGGGGCTTCAACTCTTGCAGAAAATACAGAATGTCATGATACCAGGCACATTCTACCAACGCCAAGCCATCTTGAGAGCCTTGGCTGGGCGATTCAGCTTGCTGAGATCCTAGGTGAGTATTGATGAAACTAACTCCCAAGGCTTCGCAGTTGGATTCAGCCAGTAGCTTGGCTAAGCCTTTCCCCTTAACCAACTTGGTGGGTTTTATTTCTAAATCAAATTCCATAATTTTTGCGATCCATCGGCCTCTTTTCCCATCTACGTCGGGATGCACAAGGATGTCCTTCACGGAAGCTGAAGGAACATATGCTGTTACTTTTGAATGCAAGACATAGACTTTGAAAGCTTTAAGAGCTTTCACTAAGGCATAGGCCTGCTTCTCCATGATTTCATATCTGCTCTCTGCATCTCTCAATGCCCTACTGAAGAAGGTGATGGGCTGCTCATGCCCTTCCTCATTTTTCTACAATAAGACCGCCACCACTGTATCAAAAGAAGCAAAGGAGAATATTAGGAAATCTTTGGAATAGTCAGGACTGATAAGCACAGGTGCCTCAATCAATGCCTTTTTAATTTGTTCAAAAGAGGTCCTGGGCTCAACGGTCCATTTCACTTCGTTTCCCTTCCTGAGCATGGCCGTGATGTGTTTCACTAGCTCGACAAAATTTGAGACAAACCTCCTTAGAAAATTAATTTTCCTCAAAAAGGCCTGAACCTCTTTTTTAGACCTGGGAAGTGACAAGGATTGAATTGCCTCCACCCTGCTGGGATCAATTCTCACCCCTACTACTGATACTATATGTCTCAATCACTTCCCTTCCTGCATAGCAAACAAAGATTTCTTGGGGTTCAGGGATAGTCCAAACCTTCGACACTTCAAGAAGATTCTCTTCAGATGACCGCGGTGCTCCTTGTCTATCCTAGAGAAGACCGTGATATCATCTAGATATATCACTATGAACTGGTCCTTTTCCCCGATGAAGACTATATCCATGGCCCGCTGAAACGTTGCTCCTACATTCATCAACCCAAATGGCATTTTGGCATACATGAACGTGCCCCAAGGAGTGGTGAAGGTTGTCTTCTCCCTGTCTTCAGGCATGACCGATATCAGATTATAGCCAGAAAACCCATCGATCATGGATATCCTAGAGGCACCAATTACCTTCTGCAGTATACATTCCATCTTAGGTAGGGGGTAATTGTATTTCTTTGAGCTTCTGTTGAGATTTATGAAATCAACACAGAGTCTGATTTCTCCACTCTGCTTCCTTACTGGGACCAAATTGGCCACCCATTCGAAATATCTCAAGGGGACAATAATTTGGGCATCTAACAATTTCTTCACTTCTTTCTCCATGACAAGTAGCAACATGGGGTTTATCTGCCTTAGCTTCTATCTAAATGGTTTAGCCTCTTCCTTTAGTGGGATCTTGTGCTCAATGACAGATGTGTCATACGTCTTGAGGTCTTCGTATGTCCATGCAATCACGTCGGCGAACTCTCTGAGCAATTGTGTGTACTCAGCCTTCTGTTCTTTGGTCAGACTACTTGAAAATCTGACAAAATTGAGCTCCTCTTGTGTGCCAATGTTGCATTCGGTTGTCTCGGCATCTTCATTTGAGACCCTGCCCTTTACGGGCACATCATTCCCATCGAACAATCTCTCTGAAGGTACAATTCCTATCGGAATGTGATTACTGGGTAGTTGAATGATCTGATGATTAGCGATTTTATTTAACAACTCTTCAGGATGAGGATCACCTTCCAGATTAGGATCTTGGTCAATATGCAATGCAGAAAATTCGTCCACTGATTGGAGAAACCTTTCGAGTTCAGAATCATCCTTGAACACCTTCCAATGCTTGACATTGTCTAGAACCGAGGGCCTATATCTTATATCAACATCATTTTTTACCATAGGCGGCAGAGGGAATTTGAACAAACTAGCTGAGACAGCTAAAGAATCAGCCAAAGTATTTTCTTCCCTTGAAATGAAAGAAATGTTAAAAGCCAAAGAAGAAATTATCAATAAGGTCCCATACTTCGTTCCGATAATTTCTGAGTCAGGGATTATGGGCACAATAAGCATTTCTTATCTGTTGAATAATCAACTCAGCATCTCCGAATATTGTTATCTCTTCAATTCCCATTTCCTTTGCGGCTCTCATGCCCAGAAAAAGAGCTTC
>JZKD02S2069232.1:319437-332281 GCA_000966675.3 Picea glauca | reverse complement strand
TTCTCATGATTTGAATAGTCCACTTAGCACTCATTGCATCGGGTGATGCTCACAGGGGTGAAGAAATGGGATTGAAGCCAACGAAATGAATCGCATAGCATCAATCATCACTTTCAGGGCTTGCACCTGGTAACCAGGACTTCCCAGGTGGTCACCCATCCCAAGACACCTCTGGCTCAAGCGCACTTAACTGTGGAGTTTTCCTCACAATCAAGACCACTTAGCTTGCTACCCCATTTGGAAAACCTTAGCAATTATTATGCGTTATGAACTACCCAGTTAGAGCTCCCTTGAATCTTATTATTTAAGTATATAGGGGCTTCCGCAGTGCAAGATATTAGATATTATTTTGTGGATTAACTGCGTAGTGTAAGTCATTAATCTATGACCCACACCTAGTAAACTAGTAAACTTAAAGATGTTTATCTAGTAAACTCATTCATGCACCTATAATTCTATTCTAAAGATTATAATGCATGAACTTAATCAATATGGAATATCCAATATAACCAATCAAATATTGGATCTGATACCTTAATTCTTTCGTTGTTCTTTACGAAACTCAGAATTGAATCTTTTAAGGGTCCTTGAGAATGATTTTGAGCCTGGTTTTCATCATAGGGAGCTTGGTAATCCTGCAAATCAACATAAATGATGGAGATGGATTGTTGCTTTGTGATGAAAAAAATCTCCATATAGATAGCCACTTGATCAAGATAAAATTGACCTATTAATGGGTATTCTGATTCATCCCACTCAACTTTATGACTTGATGATGTATTTATGCTATTTACATCCTCATGCACTTCTTGACATGGCTGCAACTTTTCTGATGGGCTTTGAAATGATACTTCCGATGAACACAATGATGAAGCTAACTGTCTAATCATAACAAAATCATAAATATTTTTCAACCCATTACTAGCAAGTGAAAAAGGACTCTATCTGCATATGTCAACTAATACCTCTGTTATTGGATCCTGTAGCAAATGAGGTAGTTGTTGCAATGACTCTAGTGAAACATTATACTCTTTCCTGTATTCATCATTCAGAATATGACCAAAAATTCCTTTGAAAATCTGAAATGAATTTGATCATAATGGTATAGAATTAAAAAGGGTCAGGTCATCATCTATTTCATCCTCTGTGATTTCATCTAATATTTGACATTCAAGATTACTTAAGGGATGCCCCTCTGGATCTAAAACAGGTTCTTTATCATCTATGATTTCCTCATCCAATTGGTAAGAGAGTTCTCCCATCCTACTATTGACAATTTGTTTATAATTTTCTCTCAGAAGTGAGGAAAAACACAGAGGAAGGCATTTTGCACTTACTTGAAAACTTGTTGCATTCTCCTCTTTGCAATCTTGCTTAGTATGTAGAGTTGATTTGCCTTTTTTGTATTTTGATAACTGGGCTTCTTCTTCCCATGAAGATAGTGTTGGTTTCTTTAGACAATCAACCTCAATCTTAACAATATAATTCTCATCTTGATGATCATATCTAGGAAGATCATCTATATATGCAAGGTCATCAAACATGCACATCATCTCAGGAGATTTTTCCACCACCATCTGATTTTGAACTTCATCTTTAGCTATGTTGTGAATTGAGTACATGAAATAGTCATTAGGTGGTCCAAAATACCGAGGCTGAGCTGCAAAATTCTTGGGGACATTGATCCTTGTCCTTCTGGAGCTAATGGAACATGAGGTCTTTGAACAACAAGTTCCTCTTTCCTTCTAACATTATGCATCACTTAATTGATTGTATTGGTCAATATATCTAGTTTTATTTCTAAAGATACCAAATGTGCTTTTTCTATTTTGTCTTTCATCAATGCTTTTAACTTTTCCTTTCTATTCAACAGGTTAACCTCCACATCAACTGCAATATTTTTCATTTCGTCAAGGGTTGCAATGTTCCTTTCTCTTAATTGGAATGCCATCTCAGGATCGAAGGCATCTGGGAAATGTAAGTGAGCTAATCATGGCGGTGGCCTTATATCAACAGGCATTGCATGATACACCTTATTGAACCTAGCTGAAAAATGTTGCACTGTCTCCCCCGAATGTCTTTTCAAGTGGTCATACTCTTCTAGGATGAGAAAGACATTTCCAATGATCACCCATCTATCTAGGAAAACTTGTGTAAATTGATGAAAATTGTTATTTCTTGTAGTTGGAAGATTATTAAACCAATCTTTAACTTTACCTAGCAATGATTGGGCAAACATCCTAATACAAACATCATCTTCTTCCACCTCAAACAAATCAAGAAAATCCTCAAGATTTTGAATTTTTTTTCCAGCAATGATCTTTCCATTTTCTCCATCAAACCTAGGCAGATTATTGCTATAATTTGTAGGAAGGTCATTGAGAATAGAAGTTAAAACCATAGGCTTGTATCTATCTGGGACTTTTACAGGTATAGGAGGTAAATAAAGGGGATTATAATTAAATGTAATTTCAACAATAACAGGATATAAAGCACAAGGTTTGTGTCTAACTAGGATATCTATAGGTATTGGAGTGTGTACCAGGTCTATAGGGATGGTTTGAATCCTTTGAGGCTCTTCAAATTGAAACAGATCATTATGAATTTCAGCAATATACTCTTGACCAGGATCATAATAAGAGAGAAAATAATGATAGATAAAGACAATGATGTCTTAAATACAATTTGAGCTCGAATACTTGATCTTTCCATATTGTTTGGTCATGTTTCAGGTTCTTCATCCAATGGAGTCTTTGAATTGGAACTGATATGGAGATTATTGGAGTCACCAGGTGAATGATTTCAGCCTTCTTGTGTCTGATCATTGTCCACCATTAGTAACCAGATCTGGAACTTTCTATTCTTTCCGAGGAACATTCCCCAGTATGGTCACCATTATGTTAGCACTCTGTAATTTCTCAGGCTAAAGGATAATTTGACAAAGGTAACTAAAAAACCACTTGGAGTCAAGGATATATCTCTATAAGACTAAGAGAGGTATCTCTCTGTATGATCTAATTTTTTTTGGATTGGGTATTAGGCTAGTTATGAGGATAGAAGGTTTGTTTTTTAAGTTTTTGGTTGAGACAACAAAAGAGGGCCATTGGAAAAAATGGAGTCAAAAGCTTAAAGGTGATTAAATGAATCACTAACAGAGACCATATGCAACAAGGCAAGGTATCCATTTTAGTGGATCCTTATATTTTGTGATATATAAGAGAATAATAGAGTAGGTTTCAATTCAAATTCAGAGCAGAGCTTATCTGAATTCTACATTCAAATTTCAGAAGAAAACATAAATATTGTTTAAAGCCTGAATAGGGTGTTTAAAACAAATCTTGAACATAATATTCTTATAAACAATAAAGAAAGATAACATAATATGAAACCAAAGAGAAAAAATATTACATAAAGGAACACTTCACCACATAACAATGACACAGTAATCTTGAAGCATAAATGCCTTTGTATTCATAAAAACGAGTCACTTGAAACCATCCTGACAATCTTTACAATGAATGGTAACTTTTCACTATCATTTCTCCCTTCAGGTCCAACCATTCTCCCCTTCATCACATTTTTCCTTCATATAGATGAAAAAATACCTCTCCTCCACTTAGGGGTCGAATGCATGATCTCAGGGTCAAGTTCCTAAAAGATCTACAACAAAACACAAAATCTGGTAGGTTTGAACCAACTCCCAAATTTGTCTCAACTGACCTTTGACCTTTGCAAAAAATTTAATGATTTCAACATTTACATGAAACTAACATTGATCCACCCTCATTTACCATGGTTCCATATTATAACTCTTTTACACACCACATTACAACCTTTTGGTTTGACCAAAACTGCAAAAAAATCGAAATTTTTCCAAATACACAAAAGCATAGCGACCACCACAGATGGGTCATGCCAGGAAATAGATGGGCCACTCCAGTTTCAGGGTTTTTTTGGGCCAAATTTTAGGTGTCCATTTTGAATTTTGGAGACTATCTCAAGTAGCCCCATGTGTCTACTTTCCAACGAGCCATCAAACTCGAAAAATACCCATGGGAAGGCCTCCAAAAGATAAATTTTCCAACCTTACTCAGAAGGGTCACGTCATGGGTCGCACTACATAGAAGGGTCGCACAAAAGGGTTGTACTACTCCCAAATGTGAAAAAAACCCTATTTTTTTACATATTTTTCTCCTTTTGAGTTTGCAGGATGGTGGCAAGGAGCTCTTGAGATATCTAAGAGTGCAAATGATTTTAAAAAATAACCCATCTTACCCTACAATAGTTGGTGAAAAACTACAACTTTAAGAATCTTTTTCCTCTTGCACTTTTGATAATGTAAAAAGTTACACTTTATTCCCTGATTATGCCATCCTAAAACCTTTCAAAAACTCATGGGGATGCATTATAATTCCAAATTACCATGTGACAACACTGGGTATACCTAGATATCTGATTTGAATCATTGGATATGCCACTAGACCATTACCCCTAAGCACCTTATCATGAGATCATTTTCAACCTAATCAGAAAAATTCCCAACTTGATGACTGGAGAACAAATGACTATATTATAGGACCCTAACAAGCCCCATGAGACGAAAGGATACACAAGTTAATAAATAAAAACAAAGTTGAAGATGAAATCTACATACTACTTTGTGTAGTTTACCAAATGTTTTCACCAAGCACCAAGAAACCAAGAATAACGACACATCATGATTCACAACAATTAATGTCTTAACAACAAATTGTTTTGGACAATCTAGCGATATTGCTAAAACAAAATTGGTTTAAATTTTAGTCTACTAGATTTTAATCTTGATTCTTCTCCCAGTGATACTTTGGGCCCAAATGCACACTATAACATACCTCCATTAAAAGTATAAAAAATATTATAAAAAAAGTCAAGGAATATATGTAGGACAATCAAACGGTGCCTTAATAATGATAACAAAAAGTAACAAAGTGTGTTTTAAATAGATAATTGTGAGAGTTGTAATTGTAAAACAATGTTAATTGGCAAGATATAAACCTTCAAAAAAAGTATAACCATTCTAAAAAGGTTGTGGGGCTACAAGTTCCAATGTTGACATATTATTCTCACATCTCCAGTGCAAATATCATTGAAATCTCAATACCATGCCTTATGTACCTTCTCTGATGTGTCATTATTTTCTAAATTTATTTAGATGGTTGGAAAATATTATAATGCACATTTTGGGACTATATTCACACAAGCCACTCAACAATGCTTTCCATTAGGGAGAAAATTGCTAGGTACTTTAAAAGAATCAAAACTATATTTACCATATGCCCTTTATTTATAAAACCCATATTTATTTAAATTTATATCATCATACATAAAAATGTATTTCTTATTAATAAATACCATAAATTGGGAATCCAAAACTTCCTAAACAACTCTCAAGAATCAAAATAATAGACATTATATATAATAAATTCTTGATTGTAAATTCAAAAGTGTAGACATTGCATGTTTAAAATAAACTCAGGTTAGCATATTTTGTGTACTAGTTATGCAAAAAAAATGTTCTGGAATTTATGACTACAAATAGAATTGCAGCTCCAACCACATATCTTTTATTAGACTAAAATAAGGAATTTACATCTGATACTAGCTAATAATAAGAAAAAGAAAATATGGAAACATAATAGCTCCATGTTGAGCACGAAAGGATGTACACATCTCCCTCAATTATATAACAACGAAACTAGTTATCAGAAGACAAGATACAAACTATACACATGTTAATGATTGCAACATTATGCTACAGCTAGTTTGTTACAAGAAACAAAATTTGATGTATATTTTTCTAGAATATGCTACTCGATGTGAATAAGAATTGTGAAAAATCCATGAGGATTCCAACCATACAACAAAGGTCCTAAATGAATGCAACGACATCAAAGAAAAAAATAGTAAGTCAAGGAGGTTGGGTTTGTTGAGTTTTCTTGGTTTCAATGACGTCCATGTCCAATTTCACATCATGTTCTTCCTTTGTACCAGTGATGAAAGAGTAGTCTACCAAATGTCCATGGATGAGTATTTAGTTATGCTAAATAGTTTAAAGAATGACATTATTGCTTTCCTAGATGATTAGTCATCCATGTTCAATAGATTAGGATTATTAACAAGACACAGATTGACATAGAAAACGAGCCAAACTAATTCATTGGTTGGTCAAATCCATTGATCGTAAAATCCATTGCCAACAAGTATGACTCAATGAGAATGAATTTGATGCACATGTACTCATAGTAAAACTCTAACCTACCAATACTTAACACATTTTAATGGGTCAATGACTTTGACAAATGGGAACTGTGATTCTTACATATTGACCTATTTCATTGTTTTGTACTACATAAAATAATATCAAGCAATCAAGTAATCATTTTAATGGGTCAATGACTTTGACCCATTAATGGGAACTGTGATTCTTACATATTGACCTATTTCATTGTTTTGTACTACATAAAATAATATCAAGGAATCAAGTAATCATAAAATTGGCCAGATCAAATAAGATCAGCTACTCAGATACATCATTTGAAAATCGATTTCTTCTACTCTTATATGGACCTTAATATCCCTATGAAAAAGTGGTAAAAACAAAGGATAAGGGCATTGCAATAGTAATTTCCTCTCTTCTACCTCTTTTGTGTAACTACTCATTATATATTTAGAGGCTCAATTGGTCCATTCATACAGTTAAACATGATCCATTGTAATATCTCCTCCACAAAGGTATATACATTTAAATATATTGTAGTGTCATTTATTACAATGAGAATAGATTTCTCACACATTGCAAGGCTATGTAGTCTATACTACTATTATACTTGATGGATTATTATAATCCAACATGTTGGTGAACCAAACTTATACTATAGTTATTCTCCCAACTGGATGCACAACTAGACTCAATTTTCATCAAACATCTTTATTACTATCCCATATCAATAGTAAAAATTTGTGCAAACCTCTCCAAATATGCTTATGTTACAATTTCTAAGCCATATCTACAAGGGTATGTTGGTTGGTTTCATAGTGGATTGGGTAGTATGATGACCAATACCATAGTACATCAAGATGTCACCTTCTTTGAACACCTTAAACCCATTCTTCAAAAACTATTTGTGAGCACCTCCTTCTCTGTTGATATTGGTAAAAACATATTAGTTTAAATTTTAGTTTACTAGATTTTAATCTTGATTTTGAGCCCAGTGATACTTAGGGACCAAATGTACACCCACACTAATTAGGTGTCCATGATATACCAGGGCTTCAGAAATCCATATGAGACAATCCTTTCCAGTTGGTGAGATATTAACAGTCTTGTTTATGTAGAGAAAACATTGAATCACCTCCATATAAAGATTCATGGTTTATTATGAAAGGGTGGCTTATATAAAGATTCATGGCCATGTTAACACTAGTAAATTTGGGTCATTTTGCGATGGTAATTTCGGCGCTCGTGTGACATTTCTATCATGGATATGGCAACGAATCTTGAACCCCCAAAATGTTGTATCACGTGTCGCAGAAATTGCAACGAGCTAAGGATATCGTCGCTTGAGAGACGACCTAAGGATGTTGTGACACTATCGTCACGAGGGAGACAACCTTTTTAGTTCGTCACCTGAGAGACAACATAAATTTCTTGTCACATGATAAACTACCTCTTTAAGTCATCACACATGAGATGAACTAAAGAGGTCATCACATGAAATAAGACCTAAAAGGCCATCGCATGAAATATGACCTAAAGAGGTCATCACAAAAAAGACAACCTTAGGTCGTCGCCCAAGAGATGAACTATCCAAAGAATCCTTGCAACGAAGTTTCAATACTGTCGATGAACTATCAATACCATTGATGAGAAAAGTCATCATGAGCGCGATGAGATCTGAGTATTTAAAAAAAAATGAGATTAATATTAACAAAATATCTAATGCATACAAGGCATAATTGCCTAAATAATTTGACAATTATTGATATTCAATATGAAGGATATATAAGATTACAAAGGGACATAAGATTATGCACTAGGGAATACATGAAATATGATTAATGCAACCATATGCCCAAGAAGAATAAAAAATATATTAAGGAAGTGATAGGTTAGAAGGTTTTCAAGACACATGGTACTTCATCTAAACCGTATTTAATAAAATGGAAGGACAAAATTATAGAGGAAAGCACTTGGATTTTTAAGATAAGTATCAAAATCTTAACGAGGGGAAGCTAGAGGTAGATGTAGAGAAATGCACATGATTTGAACAAGGACACAAAAGTTTGTATTGGTAAGGGGAATTTGATGCAAGAGCATTGTTGATAGGAGAAAAGGCATTTGTGCATCTAGACACAAAAGGAGAGAATCTGCGAACATGTGTGAGATTTGACATATGTGTGAAAGGTAGAAATAAGCATGATCCAAACAATATATGTAGGGGTAAGTCAACATAAATGAAGTTTGGGCAAGGCATAACTAAGAATGGTGCACAATAAATAGGTTCAAGAGTAGGATGCATAGAAGAAGGTTTGGCACATGAAGGTGTGCAATGTAGTTGAAGGGATTCACAAGGAATACCGATAGTAATTTATAAAACCATCAAGAAGGAATCCTTTACAATTTACATGTGGATGTGTTAGTTATATGTTAGTGGTGGAGACATCTATAAAGGTGTAGATCTTAAAGGATATTAGGTTGGATGGAATAATTAATGAGGAGACTCATACAAGATGAGAGGACATGAGTAAGAAGAGAGATTAAAAGAAGAAGAAGAGTATCGGTGCAAAGAATAAGGTTGAAGGTTAAGTTACATGGATTGATATCTGTGATAGTTGTAGAGTATAAAATTTCAAGTAAAGAACTAAGGTGAAAAGTCACTTTATATGTAAATATGATTTATTAATGAGGAGTGGACTAGTTTTGTGATTCCCTCTCTATTAATGATATTCACAACTATTTATTTTCCACTTTTATACACTATATATTTACTATATTTTTATATTTTTTTAATAACATACATGGTTTTGCAGAGTGCTTAGGATTGGCTCACGTAGTGAGATAAGGAAGGGGGCCATTTGGCATTCCTTGCATCATTGAGTGTGATTAGAAACAATAAGAAAATTACATAGGTTAGAACTACACTCATGTACACATGAATTTTTTTCTCACATCGTTATACTCTCCAAGATATTTATGCAACTCTTCCCCTAAGCACTTGGCTCTTATGATATGTCTAAGATCTATATGCAACTCTTTTCCTAAGAAATTGGCTCCTATGATATCACTTTAGCACTTGGCTCTTATGATATCTCTAAAATCTTTATGCAACTCTTTTCCTAAGCAATTGGCTCTTATGATATAACTTGGTTAGTCTATAAGTCATTCATGAAGTTTTTTTTTTTAAATCAAGGAGGCATGCAAAAAGGTCCTACATTCATGTGGGTTGAAGTAGATTTGGTTTAATTTCATGGAGACTTACTTTGGATTAGAATTCTCTCTTTGAGGTTCCTTGCACTTGTTTTCCTTCAAGTTGAAGTGATCTTAGCTCTTTACAATTGAGTGAAATTCATCCAAATCATGTTCTTTCTTGCTTCTACATAAAACAACATACTTCCACAAAATAATACTTAGGGCTCACGATTGTTTTGGTTGTGGCATGCATTTTAATAGAAAGTTTTATTAGTCTCTATTGTAACAACCAAATATTTCTAAACATCATTAAGTTTCATAAGCAATTTATTTCATAAACTGAGACAATAACTTCAGAGCATAATATTGAATTTCATAACAGCAACTTCAGTAACTTAGATTTATCAATGAATAATGATTTCATGGAAGAATGAAATAAATACATAACTTAACAAATTACCTGGTTCTGATGCTAATTTATGTTGCCTTGTTGCCTTGCTGTTGTCTTCCTGCTACCTGATACACAGATCAACCCTGCCACAAACAAAGAATAAATGCCCAAACCTACTGTCCTCCCTGCCAACTAGGAAAACTACCTAGCTTCAGGATATCTATGGATATCTTGGCCCCCGTGCCCAAAACCTCCAACAACTCGGTACCTCAACTAATCAAAAGCCCCAGCCAGAAACTCTCTGCTCACCGCAAATCCAACAGTCCTCCCCCTGATAATCTATCCTCTATCCCCTGTCGTAAAAATGAATCCCCTTCATGTAAACCTTCCTTCCTTCCTTATCCCCCCTTCATCGACTCCTCCTTAACTCCCTTACCTACCCTCATCCCCCTCCCTGATCCTTCCTTTAATGTTTTATCTTCTTGGGACTAACAGGTTATCCCTTGTTGGGTACGTAACCATTTTATAACATATTTCATTGATCTCCTAAATTTATTTCTCAGGTCATTAAATGTGATCTGTAGTTAAATTATTACTTAGTTAACCACAATTATATTCTTTAGTTAATTTTACTTTATAATCTTTAAACATTTATCCATTAGGGTCGTTACATACACTCACCCTTCAAGAAACTTCATCCTGAAGTTAAGGTATCTGATGGTACAAAGGAAAAGAGCATGGTTCACACATTCACAACAAGTAACTAGCATTATCAGTAAGTAAGTCAAGAAATCTCATACATACTAGTGTATATGTACAAGAAATGCATGTGTAGCTAGTACATGCAAGTCTCGTGCATGTACTAATAATCAAAACTATCATCCTTAGTAATTTATGTATGCATTCAATCCAGTCAGCAAGACTAGTCTTTTATAAAAGACAACAATCAATCAATTGTTTGAGAAATTCTTTATTCACAATTATCCGGTTTAACAATTTATTTTAAATAACTGTGGTTTAGTTACGTACTAATGAATATTCATATATACACATTTCTCTTTTTTTTTTTGAAGGGACGTCATCAAATTCCATCACAAGACAAATCTCCATATTGTCTCAACTATTACTACTCATCCTTCCTCCCTAACCTACTTCCATCTCCATTCCTATCCTTCCTCTGCTAGACTATCTTGGAGCTTCAACTATATTGACCTAACCCCAAATAGAACCCGTAAGTGGAAGTGTTGCTATCTCAACCAAGCTTCCCTAGCAGGCAACTGAAATTCATCATCACACATCTTGGGGAGCATGAACTAGCACCGTTCTCCCATGACTTCAGGTTTCGGAGGATACACGGTGGGAAATTCCTTCACCCCTCCTAATCATATCTAGGGTCCACACCCTACAATGGAGGATACACAATGGAAAACACCTCCACCCCTCCTAACAGAACCAGGGTCAACACCCTACAATGGAGGATACACGGTGGGAAATGCCGCCACCCCTCCTAATAGAACTAGGGTCAACACCCTACAATGGAACATACAGGGGCACCGTGTTGCTGGACGTTTTGTCATCGTTTATTTGGTTTTGGGCAGTGTTAGTACCAAAACCATGCACTAGTCCACATATCATAGCCATACATCCAAATCAATATAAATTGCCCATACATTATTCATACCATAATGTTTCTCGGTTAGTGGTTCTGATATCCACTTTCATCATCATTATCACTTGGCTATTTCATAGCCCATAACTTGCAGATTAGCTTGTAACACAAACTCATACATTTCTATGCATTATCATCATGTAATTGCATACTATCATCATTTCAATTTGGTATTCCCGTACCGATACATTAACATCAATTTTTTTTCCCATTAGGGTTAGATTTCATAATATACCATAATTCAAACTCGTCACCCATGCACAAGATTATCATTTACCCAAAATAGATTTCATCGTATCCAACATCATTCTAATAGTATTTAAACATTCAACAATTTCACTTTCTCACAATATGTCGCTTCATATACATCATCATCAATAACATTTAAACATTCGTAAAATTTACATTCACATAATAGATCACATTACATGCATCATCATTAATAACACTTAAACATTCATTACAGTTCATAAGTTTTAAATTTTAAGTGTATCACTTAATAGTTTCACTGTGACTAGGAAATAAAGTGTATAGGCCTCAAGTAATCCTGGCTGTCTAAGTCAAAAGGTGGTGTTACATACACCCCACCTCCGAGAAACATGTTCTCGAGGTGGTCAAAATAGTGAGGGATAGTCTCGTCATAGTGTCTCGGCGTCCTCCCAAGTAGCAGATCCTGGACTATACTTGTCCCACTGGACCTTAACTTGATCTACTAGACGGTTTCTGAGCTGTCGGACTCTACGGTCCAATATATGTAACGGTTCTACCGTGAGGGTTCCCACGTCCGATACCTGCAATTCTTTCCAATTTATTTTATGTGATTCATCATCAACATAATGACGTAAAACAGATACATGAAATACATTATGAGTTTTATGCAAGTGGGGTGGCAGCACGAGACGATAGGCAACGGGTCCAATTTTCTCTTGGACCCTAAATGGCCCTATAAACCGAGGTGACAACTTTGTCCCCTTCCCAAACCGTATGGTACTCTTATTAGTCCTGATACGAATGAAAACCTGGTCCCCCACTTCATAACTTCGATCGGTCCTGTGTGCATCCGCATAACTTTTATGTCTATCTTGTGCTTCCTTTAGTCTCTGCCTGATCTGAATCACCTGTTCCTCCATTTCCTGAATCAATTCTGGCCCAACTATTACTCGGTCTTCTAGTCTATCCCATCTCAATGGCATTCTACATGGCCTCCCATACAAAGCTTCATAGGGTGGCATTCCGATGGAACTATGATAACTTTTATTGTAGGAAAACTCTACCAAAGGTAGGTACTTCTCCCACTGGGTTTGATTATCCATTACATACATCCTAAGCATGTCTT
>JZKD02S2069232.1:272156-319387 GCA_000966675.3 Picea glauca | reverse complement strand
ACCAAAATCGTACTCACTCATAAACTCACTCCATCGCCTTTGCCTGGCATTCAGATCTCTTTGAGTGAAGAGATGTTTTAAACTTTGATGGTCCGTTTTGAGCTCAAAGTTTTGCACCACAAGATAATGCCTCCAAAGTTTCAGAGCTAGCATTACAGTTGCCAACTCTAAATCATGAGTCACGTATATCTCCTCATGTTTCTTCAACTTCCTTGATGCATAAGCTATCACTCCTCCATCCTGCATTAGCATGGCCCCCAACCCTTGCTTCGAGGCATCCATGCAGACCGTGAAATCCTTTTCCATATCCGGCACTCGTAGAATTGGTGCACTAGTTAGTAACCTTTTAAGCTCAATGAATGCACTTTCACATTCTTCTATCCATTCATACCTGACCCCCTTACGCTGCAAGGTGGTGATGGGTTTCGCTATTTTTGAGAATCCTTCCACAAATCTCTGGTAATAACCTGCTAGCCCCATGAAGCTTCTCACCTCATGGGCATTTTTCGGCACTGGCCATTCCATAATGGCCTTTACCTTTTCTGGGTCCACTGAGATTCCTTCACCAGAAATAATATGACCTAAATAGTGGATCTCTTTCTGGAAGAAGGAGCACTTCGACAGATTCCCATACAATTTGTTCTCCCTAAGGCAAGACAACACTATTTGCAAGTGTTCCTCGTGTTCTCTTTCATTCCTGGAATAGATGAGAATGTCATCTAGAAAAACTTGTACAAATCAATCTAAGTACTTCTGGAATACGTCGTTCATGAGGCTCATGAATACTGCTAGCGTTTTAGTCAATCCAAAAGGTACTACAACAAACTCGTAATGTCCACATCGAGTTCGAAAGGCATCTTTTTGGGATATCACCTTCCTTAATCCTTAACTGATGATACCCAGGTCACAAATCGATCTTTGAGAATACCGCTGCTCCTTTCATCTGATCGAAGAGGTCATCTATTTGTGGCATTGGGTACCTATTTTTCACTATAGCATGGTTCAAGTCCCTGTAGTCTATACACAGTCATAAGGATCCATCCTTCTTCTTTACAAAAATTACCGGTGTTCCCCAAGGTGAGACACTGGGCCTTACTAGCCCTAAGTCTAGTAACTCCTTCAACTGCATTTGCAATTCACAAAGTTCCAGCGTCGTCATCCGATACGGAGTCTTGGATATTGGTTCTGCACCAGGTTTTAGCTCAATAGTAAAATCAAGCTCCCTCTTAGGAGGTAACCCTGGTAGCTCGTTTGGAAAAACATCCTGAAATTCTGACAATACCGAGTATTGACCCAATGAGGGTCCCTCCCTTTCATTCACTGCTTACACTACATAAAGTCGACACTCTTGTCTCAAGCATCACTTGACCTTCATAGTTGATATAAAGCGTAATGACACTTTTCTCTATACACCCTGGATCTCTACCGGTTTTCCTTCATCATTGACACAAAGCACCTTCTTTGCGAAACAATCTACCAAAGCTCGATGAGCTGCTAACCAATCCATTCCAATGATTAGGTCATATGCCCCAAGAGCAGTGATGTATACCTTCAACCTGGTAGTGCACACTCTTAGGTCTACTATACAATTATCAACACTAGGTCCTACAGCTTGTTTTTCCCCCGAAGCCATCTCGACTTGTTTAAATTCATCGTGCTCGTAGGCTGCCAGCCCACTCTTTTCTAATGCAGATGGTGAAATGAAACTATCTGTCACACCAAAATCAAACAAAATCTTAACATTGATATGATTTAGCGTACCTGATGACTCCACTACGGTGGATTGATGTTCAGCCTGGAGGTTATTAACCACTGCATAAATCTGATGGTTGCTACTTGACCTCCCCATTGGTGCCTTTCCTTCTCTATGCACAAACCCTGATTGTACGCTGGACAGTCCCGTTGGTAATGGGGTCCTTCACATCTCCAACAAGTAATACGAGATTGAACCGATGCACTGTTATGTGACTGATTCTGAAATGAGTTCCTTCCCCTGGAACCCCTACCCTTACTAGTTTTTCCCCGAGATGGTCGTGGACCTATCTGCACAGTTGGCGATGAATGAGATGTTGCACTAGCTGCCATTGAAATTCCTGCAGCTACAGTCCTTGGCACGACCCTGTTACCATAAGGTGGTGGCCTTGTGCCCCCTCCCATAGGAAATGTCCTCGGGGTCTTTCCTACGAATCCAGAGCGATGCGGAAATGTCGATCTTGTACCCCCTGTTAAGTTCATGTGTTCTTCCGCATAACGCGCATTTTCTACCACCTTCACTACTGAAGACAGTTTCCACATCTGCACCATAGCTCTTATCTTCGGGTTCAATCCATAAATGAAGCACTCTGCCTGTCATTGGTCATTGTCCATATACGAAACATACTTGACTAGTTCCATAAACCTAATCTCATATTCTTCTACAGTTCTATTTCCTTGTACTAAGGCATGAAATGCCCCTATCTGTTGTTCCTCGTAGTATGCTGGTAGATATTTCCTTCGGAACCTCTCCTCGAAAATTTCCCAAGATACTGTGTCTGGGGTAAGGTGTAGTTGTCTTTCCAAGTTTCCCCACCAGTTCAAGGCGCTGTCTCTTAACTGAAAAATTGTGATCTTTTCCTTCGAATTGGATGCATAATCTCTTAAGGCAAAACACCTTGTCATGCCTTCCAACCATGCTTCCGCGCGTTCACTGGTGCGACCTTCGACAAACTTCGGAAGTTTGATCTTATGCATTTCTCGCGTGATGTCTTCAGGTGGAAGTCCTCCCCCTGAATCCCTTGAAGCTTCTGGATTACCTGTTTCATATGGTGGAGGTTCCACTTCAGTCCCTGCCGATTGACGCCCCTTTAAAGTCTCTTTAATGGCTTCCAATGAGCGCAGTATGAGGGCTAGCTCGGGCGATGGTGGTGGTCGCACTGGTGGTGTTGGCAGTGGCTGTGACGATGCTCCCCTACCTCGACCCCTTCGAGTCCCGACCATCTTGTATGCCTTAACCTGCATCACCCCAAAGTTGTCAGGGTGAGTTCAAGGATGTTTCATATTGGTGCTACTTAAAATTAGAAACAGGGTTAGGCGTAAGTTTTCTTTACTTGTCTGTAAATAGACATTACTCCATCAGGGGATTGGCTAGGTTTGGGTTAGGATTAAGCGTCTAAGCTTGGTTAACATCGAATTTTAAGGTAGATTAACCTTACACTTAAATAGAATAATTAATTTAAAATTATTGTTACACTAATTTAACCCAAATTAACTTTACTTTAATTTAAACTAACTTAACCTTATTTATATATAAATTATTTATACTAATTATTTAATTTATTTTAAATTATTTTTAGCACTTTAAAATATATATAAAAATAATTAAATGTACACACAAGGATTCGGGCATGCATGGGTTCCACATGCTCGTCTGGCTTCCTCAAGCTCCCTCATATCTAGCCCCCAAATTCTACACCTGTCAGCTCTTCGAATCCCTATGCATCCTTCTCACTCACTGAGACCCTCCTCGCGTCATTCTTTCTCCTCCACAGATCTTCCTTTTCTCTGTTTAGAGGTTTCCTGGATTTCCCTTGCCATGGCTCACATCCTCACCGTTGTTCTGAGCACTTCGCTAGCGTTGGTTATTGCTGTATCCGCTCCAGTTCTTTTTGCAGAAACAGAGTATATTGATGTGGTCACTGACAAGATCCAGGAGTTGGAGTCCAGTCTCTTTGAAATGTTGGGAACCAATCCCGTGTCTGTACACTTTGCAGAGTTCTTCCTCAAGTATGGTAAGAGGTATGGTTCAGTCTGCTAGCTTGTGCACAATCTCAGTACCTCCGTGAAGAACGCGGGGTTGATTGAATCAAGAACTTACATAACCCTTCCTTATACTGTGGTAATGAATGGTAATTTCCTATATATTTTTTTTTGCAGTGCGAAATAAAATTATTTTCTTGTAATTACAGCTCTGTACGGATTTTGGTGTTCTGCCTTCGGTTTATTTCTTTTGTATATAAAAAAAAATATTCATTCATCTGTGTATACCCGTTGTTATATGTGTATATATATATTGTTTTATGGGTATACAGAATCGTTCAATTTCATCAACCGAGCTAAAGCGGCTCTTTGGATTTCCCCCCGAAAACCACTAGTCAATATCCGACCCTTAGGTCTTTCCCATTTCTTCACAGCCTCTGCCTGGGACCGTGCCCAAATTTCCCCCTAGGAATCCTGTTTATCGGGCTTCGGGGTTTTGTAATCCCCAATGTCGAGAATTTCTGTTCCTTCAAACTCCCGATTGTCGATTCACCGATACGGCACTTTATGTGCTAGCCCTCCAGGCTAGACATCCCTCTCATATGACTGTCGTTCCTTGTGACCTCAGCCCTATCCTACATCGGAGTTTCGGGGTTCCAAATGTCGAACCTCACAAGTCCTTAGGACTCACGATTCTTTGATCCCCAATATTCTCCTAGCGCATTAGCCCTCCAAGCTATGCTCGTGGTCCACACGGCCTCTCCTTGTGACCGCAGTCTTATCCCTTATCGGGATTTTGGGGTTTTCAACACCCTGATACCCCTGTCTACGAGATCCGCAATCCCCCGATATGTCTATGCACTCCCTTCAGACTTTATCCCCTCCTGGCTATGTTCTGGGCCCATACGACCCTTTCCCATGTGACCACCGTCATACTCTCTGTCGGGATTCGGGGTTTCGCGACTTTCGCTGTCACGAACCTCTTCCCTCGCAGTCTCCCGATTATCGATCTACCGATGAGGTACTTGTGTGTTAACCCTTCGGGCTAAACTCTTGGTCCATATGACCATTGTACCACAAGGCCACATCCTTGTCCCTTATCGGGGTTTCGAATATCGCAATATCGAATTGCATGAACCCCGTGTCTACAGGATTCCCGATATCTCGATACCTAATGCGCCTCTTCCTTGTGCATTCGCCCCTTTTCGGCTATGTCGAGGTCCATGTGACCAGTTCCTATGTGATCGTTGCCTTATGGCTCCCCATCAGGGTTTCGATCCTCCTCGAGCAAGAATTTCATCAATTCAAAATTTGCGATGCCTTTTTGCGTTTACCTTTAGTCAACGAATGGTTTAAAATATAAATTTTCAGCGCCCCCCCTAAAATTTTATTTAAGCGGATTACAACTTTAACTTTTTGTGAGTTTAAAGATTAATGAAATCGGGATTTGGGGTTTCCCGTAACAAAGTATCGATGTAACTTGAATCACGAAACCACGATCTCCGATTCCACGATGCGATTAGTCTTAATTAAACATTCATTAATTAATTCTTTTAATGAAGGGTTAAGAGTTAAGTTAATTACGTTCGACTTTCGGGGTTCACAATTTCGTAGTGCATGGAAATCTTGTCCATGAAACTCGCGATATCCCAATCCACGATGCAATCTGCCACCTGTCCACTGTTGACCCTTCCATGGGCCCCCTTGTCCCTTGGCACATCAGGGAAATCACGTTTCGCGATTTCGTATTGCATGGATACTTTGTCCACGAGATCCGTGATTTCCCGATCCGCGATGGCCCGATGGATGACCTCCTGTCGAGAATTTTCCCGATGGCTCCGATCACTGCCATGCATCCCAAGAACAAACGGTCCTGATCGCCTCTCATTGTTTTGGGGTTTTCGATACCAATGTTCCTATGTCCACGGAATTCCCAATTCCTCGAATCCCGACTCTCCGGTTGGCTGACAGCTGGCCCCACTCATCGGGATTTCAGACTTCGTGATTTCGAAATGCAGAGATTTTGTGTCCACGAAATCCCCGATATGTCGATCCCTGACTTTCTTTAGATCTTCGACACGCGTCCTAAATGGATGGACGATCCAGGTTAAGCCTTGGACTTTGCCAAACGCCAACCCAAAAGCACTTATCGGTGTGAGTCCCGATGGCTCAAACGTCGATGACTCTCCGATGGTTGCCACCTGTCATATCAGATGGATGGCTCTGATTGTATTGGGATTTTCACCATGGATTCCCCGACCTCTTTCTCACAGAACTCCCGATTTTCCAACTCTCTTCAGATCTCCGCCACGTGTCTCACCCTGATGGACGGCCCAGATCTGATCTCGCTATTTTGAGACTTAAAATGTCCCGACTTCCTTGACCTCATGAATCTCGATTTCATGAACGTCGATATCCCGATGCCTTCACACATCTCGTCGGCATTTCTCCTCATGTATCCCTTGAGGACTTAACTCCCTCGTAACTCCTTGTAGATTCGACAGTTGTCGGGTATCCACCCAAGATCTGACGGCTTAGATCCGTTCTCCTGCGTAATAGACAACTCTCCTTTGGGATAATGATTAGTTGCATGAAACTCTACACGGTGTAAACATTTCTCTCTTTGGCACGGTTAAAATTTATATTGGCCTATTGTTCTTGAGATCTTTATATTATTTAAAAATTTACCAAGACTAATACAGGCAAGTAGTTTACACACTTCCTACATCTCTTCCGAATCCCCTTTTCCCTTATGTGCGTTGGCAGTTCCTCACTTAGGTAAGTTTGAGATGAAGTAGGCCTTTCCCAGGTCTTGCGAATATCCTCTTGCATTTTATTTAGTGTAGTTCATATAGTTATTGAATCTTGCCAACTTCAAGCCTTAGACAGAAGTTTCCCTCGACATTTTTATCGATTTCAGGTGTCTATTTTACCCGAAACTTCATTGACAAGTATTTCTCAAATAAAATTAAGTTATCAATTCTCTTTTTCGTGCTTAATAACTTTATTCGGATGCTTTAAGGGTATCCATTTCATGGGAAGTGATCCCTCAAACTATCTGGTTTACTGCCACTTATTTTAAAGGGCGTTCCTTTAAATATTCAGACTAAGACTGTATTACCCATTCAGGATCCAGTTAAAGGGTATTGCCTAAAGCTATTGCTTGTGATATATGAGATTATTTTCTTGGGTAATGTAGGGGTGCTACCTATATATTTTCGGATACTGTATCAGTCATATTGGGTCAAACTGAACGTGTTTTGTTTTGTAGTTTAAGCGTGGCTGGAGTTAACACTCGGGGTTTTGGCCCTTAGGCCCAGATTTCGAACTAAGATGCTCTGATACCATATGTAACAACCAAATATTTCTAAACATCATTAAGTTTCATAAGCAATTTATTTCGTAAACTGAGACAATAACTTCATAGCATAATATTGAATTTCATAACAACAACTTCAGTAACTTAGATTTATCAATGAATAATGATTTCATGGCGGAATGAAATAAATACATAACTTAACAAATTACATGGTTTTGATGCTAATTTTTGTTGCCTTGTTGCCTTGCTATTGCCTTCCTGCTACCTGATACACAGATCAACCCTGCCACAAACAAAGAATAAATGCCCAAACCTACTGTCCTCCCTGCCAACTAGGAAAACTACCTAGCTCCAGGATATCTATGGATATCCTAGCCCCTGTGCCCAAAACCTCCAACAACTCGGTGCCTCAACTGATCAAAAGCCCCAGCCAGAAACTCTCTGCTCACCGCAAATCCAACAGTCCTCCCCCTGATAATCTATCCTCTATCCCCTGTCGTAAAAATGAATCCCCTTCACGTAAACCTTCCTTCCTTCCTTATCCCCCCTTCACCGACTCCTCCTTAACTCTCTTACCTGCCCTCGTCCCCCTCACTGATCCTTCCTTTAATGTTTTGTCTTCTCAGAACTAACAGGTTTTCCCGTGTTGGGTACGTAACCATTTTATAACATATTTCATTGATCTCCTAAATTTATTTCTCAAGTCATTAAATGTGATCTGTAGTTAAATTATTACTTAGTTAACCACAATTATATTATTTAGTTAATTTTACTTTATAATCTTTAAACATTTATCCATTAGGGTCGTTACATCGATGTTCTTATTTCCCCAAGTTTATATATGTGGAAAAAAAAATCTTAATATCTTCTTGATTTTCTTGAATACATTATAAAGATTGATTTTATATGAAAACACTTGGTTGTTCTTACCTTTCTTTTACATTGAATATATCAAGCAACAACACCATTACTAAAAATCAATAAAAAATATAACACAATAGATGGAATTATGAATAACCATTAAAGAAACAACACCATTTACTCCATAAGAATCACAATCTATCATTAAACTAACAACATACATGGATTTATGAATAGCCATTAAAACAACAAAAGAGAAAGAAAATATGAGAGATAACCAAAATAAATAATTAAAAAGCCAAAAACAAAATCATATACTGAATTAAAAAAAGGTTAAGATAGATATACAAAACCTCTTATCACTTTTTATCATAACACCCTTCATATTTATATTCATAAGTATAGACATTGAAAGATGACCTTATTTATATGTAACAAATAATAATAATGATAATTGAAGAATATGTAACTAATATGATCAAAGTAACTAACTTTTGAGAAAGAAAACATGATGAACTTACCTGAGGTCCCATGTTCGAAGTATATCCACAGCTTGAAGTGATTTCACTTATTCTTGATTGCTTCTTATGAAACATGAAAAAAATTATGCACACAAGATGACAAGAAAAATTAGTTATACTGATAATTAACTAATCAACTTGATCAAATGTAGAAAGATTCATTGCAATTAGTATTATATACATGTAAGCATTCAACAATGATGAATCACATAACACGAACACTATATATAGAAGGAATGTGCATATCAGATGTGATGGCCTAAATAATCTCATCTTGGTTTTGGGAATAATTTATTGGAGTCATCTGATCTTGGAGCAAACCTCCCTCGATATGAAGGAGCAACAACGAAGTCAACATTGAATATGTTGTTGCTCCATTGGATCGAGAGAGGTTTGCTCCAAGAATAAACTACTACAATAATTTTTTCTCTACTAAACAGGGCCAACCATGTGAAGGTGGAAGATCCTATGGCCCCTCCCCCCCTTCACATCACTCTCAATTCCCCAATACCTAATCTATATTCTAATAAAAAAATATGCATTAAAAATATTCAAAATTGATAAAAAGTGATTGTAAAGCTATAAATGAGGTTTATCATTTAAAGGAATATGTTATAAAAAATAGTTTTTATAAATGATATTTATCATCCAAAATGTGTTCCAAATATACTAGCTATTTAATATACATTGATTTGTCTTATAAAATTATTATACATCAAAAATTCCATTTAGTCTTCTTTAGTTTTCTAGTCTAGTTCTTAAGTAATTCATCAGCCTCCATGTCTTCATTTTTTAGGGGCTCTTCAACAAATGATGTTGCTTCAATCCTCTCACATCGAGCATGCCTAATCTCGTACCCATGGTGTGGAGGTTTCTTTGAGGGGCCATCGCTTACAAAAAAAAAAAATATTAAATTTATATGGCCAATTTTTAAATATCATTGAAGTAGTTCATTAATATTAAAAACAACCTTTGCAATGTAATTATTTACCTGGTCCACTAGTGGGAACCCTTGGAATGGCTTCCCTATACTCTTGATATTCAAGTCGAGGAGGCTCAACTACGACATTATATGACATTGAAATGACAAAATCTATAAGGACAAAACCGTAAATGTATAATTAATAAAAATTAGAAGTACAAAATTTATAAGTACGAAATTATTAAGTATATGATTAATATAAATCCATTTTACAGTCATGGGACTCAGTCAAAAGAACATCGTTGGGATGCACCCCAATGGGATGGGGTTTCTTTGGAGCACCATGATCTTCTGGATGTGCTGCATTATCAATGCATTACTTTCCAGTACTAATGTTTTTGTTGATAGTGTTTCTCCCCTAATTAAAACAAAGTAAGACATTAAAGTTATGGACGATATCAAACATTTATGTATTTTATAAGTAATGAAAGGTTAATGTGGGCTTATTTTTACTTACCTTATCCCACAAACTAGATCTTGGGGTCTACCCCATGCTTTTCCTATGATCAACAACAACTTTATAGTTGTACTTGTAACCAATTTGGAGGTCTTCCTTTGTGGTTTCGGTTCTAAATTCATTGCCCTGCATTGCATAAGAGTATGTATTTTTAATTTTATTGGATACAATTACCTAAACGTTGTAATGAGATACATATAATATTGTTAAGATGTTTTGGAACTTACGATTCGTGACTGTAACCTTGAGTAGTCGCCTTGGCCTATCTTGTTCTAGTCATGTTTGGAAATCATTACTATGGGTTCCTTCCAAGTGTCAGGCAACTGATCATCAAAAGTATCAAGTATGTTATATACCACACTTTTATTTAGGTCTAAAGAAAATTGTTGACATAGGGGGAGACCCAGGGTTCAATGCTAACAACGCACCAACAAAGCCCTAACTACCATCCCTTTCGGCAACACCTACAAAGCAGGTGAAGTCTCACCCGAGGTAGAATCAGGGGGGGTTACAAGACTCGGGTGTTTGTAACCAAGATGGGACACAGATCTGTGATAATAAGACTTTGCAAAGTATTCTAGAAACACTTAAAAGGTGATATGAGTTAGTTCATTAGCTTCATTAACCTTGCATAACAAACCAAAAGGTAGATCGACACAATAACAATAAAGACTAAGCACTTCGATCATTTAGCACATAACACTGAGTTAGGTCTAACATTCCTTCATCCTTAACACAACTAAAGCACTAAGCATCAACATATCTATCTAACATACATAATAAGAAAAGCACCAAGCAGATTCATAACATAAGCAACACAACACAAAGAAACCAAAAAGACACAAGATATACGTGGTTCACCCTAGTGTGGGGCTATGTCCACAAACTGCTTTGTCTTATTTATTATTCTTCAATCTCTTACATTTAGTTGCTCTTGTGTACTAAGCCACAGAGCCGACCTTCGCACCAGATAGGATATCTGTGCACCGAGCGCCAAATCCTCCTTCCCAAAACTAGGTCAAGGCACATAGACAACTTCTCTATTGAGCACAGAGCCTTGCATACACATTATCTTGCACAAAGAAACTCATAACTACTTTCACTTAGCCTCGAAATATATTGAATCCTTTCTACATTACATTCTTACTTATTTATACTTTTACAATAATGCCTAATCATGGGTAAACCCCATGGGTCGACATCCCATAACCCATTACAAAAACCCTAAGGAACCCATTGCTAGGTTCACATATCCCGCAAAATAAGTGAAATCTGTGATCCCATCTCCACCTGGGCACTCCTTCCTTGATCTCTGTGTCGAATTCCAAAAAGTGGTCAATCCTAACCAAGGTTTCCTCAAAACTTGGTCGAGGGACAATAGGTCCCAAAAACTCATATGTGACTTATCCCAAGTCACTTAGGTCTAGGAAATGTTTCTTCAAAGACCTCTAGCTTCACTCGAGTTGCCTCGACTTGTTACTTCACTTGGGCCTCCTGCTCATCGAGCTCTTGGATCATTTTCTCTGTAATAGGCCCTTCCAGGCATTGTTTCATTGTTGCAACCACTTGGTCCAGTTGTGAGAATTGTCCTTCAATTTATTCGAATACCTTGCAAGCTTCATCCTGCACAGGTTGTAGCTTTTGCGCAACTTCCATTACTTTGCCCTAGATGGCAGTAATCTGTTGTTGCACTATGCGTTGTTCTTGGGACCTCTTCATTATTTCAACTGTGGTGAGTAGCTTCTTCGTCACATGTACTAACAATGCATGTTGTTAAACCTCCTGTGATCTAGGTGGATATCGGTGGCCACCCACCTTTTTCAACTGGCTCAAAACATCTTTCTGGCAATTTTGGCAATTTACTATCTTTAGCAGGTTTTAATTTCTGGGGCCATTTTGAGGGCCTAAATGAAGGTTTTTCGAGATCGAAGCTCTCAATTATAGACAAAGGCATAGTTTATCCCCCAAAATTAATCTCCTCGATGATACCTTTCCAACAAGCTATCACACGCCTTAAACGGAGATCGTATGCAAAAGTTATGACCCCGGGAAGTTGATGTACTCACTCACCCAAACGGGGCCCACATGACTTTTGGCACTTCATCTCCTAGGGTCAGGTTTTTGGATGTATAGGGTTTTTGGCATTCCTGCTTATTGTAAAATGGCCTTCATAGCCTCATAGTAATCATCTTCTTGCGAATGCGAGTAGCCATCACATCTCTTCTCAGAGATAAGTTGCCACCATTCTAGTGAGTCTTTCACTCTGTATTTTTATAGTCTCTGTACATTTCTTTCATTAATAGAAATCATGTATTACTATATATCTGTGTTTATGGTTGCATATCTGATACATTTCTTTTATATTATTGAATATCTGCGATATCTCTATGCATTTCTTTATTATATCTCTGATCTCATTTCGTGCCAAAAATAATCCGAATCATTCTGTAACTGCGCTTCCAATTTCCTTAGCTCTAGATCTTCTACGAGGTGTTCGTAAGTCTGCGTGCTTCTATCACTCAGTTGTTTGAATTATAAGGCGAGGGATCTAATCCTTACTACTGATTTCTTGGCAGCTTCCTCCCTCTGGTCACACACCTCCTGTAGGGTGCTCGGCATTGTTTGGATGTCCAACTCAGTTATCCTCGCTTGAAGCTACTGGATGGTCTCAGCAAGCTTCACCACTTGAACCTCGATTAATTCATGTTCCTCCCATGCCAAGAATAGCACAAAGAAACATTATCTATTCACTTCTTTGATCGTAGCTCGTTCTGTGAGCAACTACTCCTTTTCTCTCTAAATCTTCGCTTTCTCCTCCTCGATCATCACCCGAAACTCTTCTTTCTCATTTTCATAGGTGGTTACACAGTACCGCTCTACTCGTAATTTCTCTAAGACTTCCTCTTTTTATTGTTTCAAGGCTTTTGTAGCCTTCTCCTTTTCTTCCTTGATTTTCTGAAGTCGAGCCTCTATCGCATCTGCAACTCCTCTTAATTGGGCTGATTCATCCCCCAATTCTGCAATCTATGATGAGGAGGCTACAGTAGGTACTGCACGAATGGCTTGTTGTATCTCCTGCAGTTCCTTATCGATACTTCCATACAAATCCTCCTTATTTTCTCCATATCTCTTAAACATGTCCTCAGAAGCATCCTCCATGGCTCCATGGACCAAACTGATATCGTCCTCCATGAGCTTGGCCTCTAAGTGGGGTTTCATAGCACACATATTTTTTCTTACTGAAGGTTTATGCGAAGAAACCTTCCTCTTCTGTGGTGTTATTGTTTCAGTAGGGGGATCTTTCAGCAATGTAGCTTCGCCTTCTCCTTGATTTTCTCCTTCATCCCCCCCTCCTTGTCCATTTACTTCATCTCCTCCTCCTAGCGAGCTAGATCCATTTTCTTCAGAGGCGTTGTCCTCCTCATCAATATCTATATTCTGGACTTCCTACTTTTTCTTCTTCTTCTTCTTTGTCCCATTAGACTGTCCGACATGCTTGACCTGAGTGACTAGGGGGCTTCCTATGATGTCAGTGTTAGAGAGTTTTACATCGGTAACAGCTACAAGGAACTCCTTTGGACATTCCTTCATGATTTGCTCCATGTCTTCATCTGTCAACTTGTAATATCATTGTAACTCTTCCTTTCTCTCATCTCTGCACTCAATGATATAGATAAAATGTCGATCTGCGTGGAACTTGGCTATCAATTTGTATTGGTGCAAGGTGTGCAGTGTCATGTGTGGAAATTATTCAATGGAAAACTTCAATTTTTGATAATACAAATGGGACACAACGTTTGACTGTGATTTCTTTGACATGTCGTTGGTGTACCACAAGGTAGAGAACCTAGCAGCCAACGACTTCGATGGTTCTATCTCTAGAAAGGTAGCTCCTTCAGGTATTTTCCAAGAAACAAATGCAATCAACATGATCAACCATCTAAAGTGGAACTTGTATCCCTGATCCTGAGCTTCATGACATTCTTTCTTGAGTTCATTGACGAGGTAACTCACCCAATTCATCTGCATTCCCTCCACACATTTTCCTGTGAGGTCCACCATGAACCTGATGACCGGTGTGGGATGGTTATTTCTTACGATATTTCCAGCTATGAGTTGGCAAGCGAGGTGCACTGTGCCATCCTAGATAGAGGCTACCTTGTAGCCTCTCTATCCCTTTTTGACTTCATTCTAAGCCTCCTTGATGTGTTGTGATAGGGAGTGATCTGAGGGCTTTCTTGGGTAAAACTGTTGAGGGTCGGTGCCCTTCATGCTTAATCCTAAAATCAAGTGGATCAGCGTTGGATCCACAGTAATCCGTTGGTCAAGCCATAGATATATGTCATGGTAGAATGAAAAGAGGATTTTAACGCAAACGTTAACTTCCTAGTGATGACCAAAATGGGGAATCTTCATCACATTTAGCATAGTGGACTGTGTGAGATCCTTAATCCATGGTTGGGAGACCAGGCGAGTCTTCTTTCCATTTGTCTTTGTCAAGTATCAATGGGGTGCGAGCATAGCATAGTTCTTTCTATTCCCTAGGTTGAATTTGTTGTTCTTTAGTAACGGGATCTATCCTAATTGGCTTCCAAATATGCGTATTCCTTTTGAAATGTATGTAGTGATCAAAGTGTACTCATAGTCTCATGGGATGTTGTCGCAGTTAACCATGCCAACCAAAGGTGGGATATAGTCTGGTAAGATCGAAGGGATCTACTTTGCATTAGCCAGATCATCGTGATGCTTACTTCGCTGCTCAGTCGTGGGGATATAGTCTGGTAAGATCGAAGGGATCTGCTTCACATTAGCCAGATCATCGTGATAAGCTAACGGATAAGTAGACAAACAGACAATGACGTCTATTTTCTAATAACACAACTCGACACACAATCAATTCTCTATTAGCTCATCTAATCACGAGTGGTAAAAATTGGTTCTGGCATAGCGTCCGACAGGTTAAATAAGTGGGGCCTCGTAACGGATTCTTCCAATGGGCGTGAATGCTTCCATCAATGTGAATCTGTCGGTTATGGCGTGGTCTCAATGTCCCAAATGCAGTCCATCTACTCATAAATTGTTTTCTAGCCATTCCAGAGCATCGTTATAATGGTCAGGGTGCCTCCAATAGTCATATAGCTTCACCAGGGAGAAGTTCCATTCTACGTGGTCCTGTTGTTCCGGCGAGGTTCAAATCCTGTGAACCTGCCTCCTGCGAGGTTCCAGTCTGTGAATTTTTCCCTCTGTTCTCTGTAGCTTCCTGTAGATTTTCTAACTTGGCTTTTTTTTTACTAATCTTCCTTGCCTTATTTCCTATGGTCTAAGTTTCTCTAACTATTTTTGGATTCCTCTTTCCATTCTTATTCTTATCTTCCCCTAGCGTAGTGACTTCGCACTGCTGATGTGCTTTCAAAGGGTTCAAAGTTAATATCCCTCCTCTTATTAATTCCAGGGTGGGTATTCTTCTTTCTTGCATGGATAGATCCTTCAAACCTTCTTTTGTTCTTTCAACTTTGACAACTAATTCTCTTTCCCTATGTTGCTTCGACTCATCTTCTCATTCTTATAATAGTTGGTATATTTTTCTAGCTATGAAATCCCTTAGTTCTTACTTTTTGTTTTCTGTAGATTCTTCCTCTACTTTCCTTCTGATCTGATCTTTCTCAATCCAAGTTTTTCCTAATAAAAGTGGGAAAGGGGCGATGTTCTCAACAAACTTAATGACTTAAATTTCATCTTCAGTCGATGTTCCATGGATAATAATAGGTACATTAGTAACTCTTCCACATACGATTATCATATTACATTTAAACAATCCTATCCTTCCCAATGAAGGTACCATAGTAGGCTTTCCCAAAGTTTCCCATGTGCCTTCTGTCATAATATTCACTTGTGTTTCTTCATCCAAGACACAGTCTATGCCAAAGTTTCCTATTCTTGCATTTATGTGTTGTTTTTCTTTCATGATCTCTGGTAAACTGATGTCTTTATAATCACTCATTATTTCTTTCAGCTGTGATAACATAGTCTGAGCTTTCTATGATTCTTTCTCTTTATGATTCTCTAACATGCTCTTAGTCTCTTGACTTTCTTCATATTTTTCTTGTCTCATGTTCATCCTTTTATCTTTAGCAATCATCCTTGGACAATCCGCAACCTCATGACCAACAATTTTACAACAAAGACAAATAGTACATGTACCAGGGCATTCCTTAACAACATGTCTCGATCTTCTACAATTATAACATAGTGTCAATCCTCTCTTTCTTTTATATGTTCCCCAACCTCTTCTTTACTGTGCACTAGGATCACAGTGTTGGACCTGCAATCTGCAACAAATCTTTCTAGGTTCCTGCATCCACTTATTAGTCCAAAAATTCTTTCTATGCATAGGAATAACATATCTTTCTTCATTTCTATTAGCTTTAATTATATCAACTCTTTCTTCCATCTGTGCCCTAGCTTTCAGACTAGGAAAAAATCTATTAAACATACTTAAATTCATGCTTTTGAAATAAAAATTTCTACTTATCTTACTCTTATCAAAGCATAGAGATTTACCTCTTTTAAGATCTTACCTCTTTTCTTTAGATCAGGTTTATTTCTTAGCACAAAGCTTCGCAATCCATGTAGAGTACGACACACTTCAGTAGAAGATCTATGCACAAAGTTTCTCTTTTCTTTATTTCAGTTCCCAACAATCACAGTTTCAGGTCCCAAAAGTGAAACCATTTGTTGGCACAGGGGCATACCTAGGGTTCAATGATAACAATGCACCAACAAAACCCTAACTATCATCCCTTTCAGCAACACCTAAGAAGTAGGCGAAGTCTCACCCAAGGTAGAAGTAGGGGGGGTTACAGGACTCAGGTGTCTGTAACCAATCTGGGACAGAGATCTGTGATAATAACACTTTGCAGAGTATTCTAGCAACACTTAAAAGGTGGTATACATTAGTTCATTAGCTTCATTAACCTCGTAGAACAAACCAAAAGGTAGATTGACGCAGTAACAATAAATATTAAGCACTTTGATCATTTAGCACATAGCACTGAGTTAGGTCTAACACATGGATGATTTTAGGTGCTAAATTTCGCTCATGGGCTAATTTTCCATGGTTTTTCCAAAAATGAGATTTAGTATTTTAAAAATGATTCACCCAAATTCTATAGGATAAAATTATTTTACCTTAAAAATCGCCAAATTTTTATAAAAACTATATAAAATCCTTAGAAATTTGAATATTTTTACAAAAATATCGCCAATCATTTATAGTTGGCATATGAAGGATTAGTAAGATTCGCCAAGGTTTCTACATTTTAAAATAAATTTCCATCCTTAAAATCATCCTTGGTCTAACATTACTTCATCCTTAACACAACTAAATAACTAAGCATCAATAGATCTATCTAACATACATAATAAGAAAAGCACTAAGAAGATTCATAACGTAAGCAACACAACACAAAGCAACCAAAAAGACACAAGATATACGTGGTTCACCCCAGTGTGGGGATACATCCACCAACTGCTTCGTCTTCTTTATTATTCTTCAATCTCTTACATTCAGTTGCTCCTATGTATTAAGCCATAGAGCCGAGCTTCGCACGATACAATAGATCTTCGCACTGAGAGCCAGATCCTCCTTCCCAAAACTAGGTCAAGGCACATAGCCAACTTCTCTATTGAGCGCAGAGCCTTACATACACATTATGTTGCACAAAGAAACTTAGAACTACTTGCACTTAGCCTCGAAAGCTATTGACTCCTTTATACATTACATTCTTACTTATTTATACTTTTACAATAAGGCCTAATCATGGGTAAACCCCATGGGAAAAAATCCCATTACCCATTACAAAAACCCTAAGGAACCCCTTGTTGGGTCCACATAGCCCGCAAAATAAGTGAGATCTGTGATCTCAACTCCGCCTAGGCACTCTTTCCTCGATCTTTGTGTCGAAGTTCAAAAAGTGGTCAAGAATGACCAAGGTTTCCTCAAAACTTGGTCAAGGGCCAACAAAAATTAAAGGTATTGAATTCAAAATATTGTAATTTACCTTGGGGTACCAGTTATTTTTTCTGTTGTTTTTCTTAATTTATTTTCTTTTTCATCATCAATGAGCGCCTTCCACTCCCTCTCTGGAATCAATGTAGGGTGATCATACCTAAGGTTGACTACCAAGTTTCTTCTATACACATCCCTCATATATTTTAAATATTTTCTTGATGCAAAGGAAACCTGTCTTTTATTGAAGGTCTTTACTCCAAAGAGACCTTCAAGATAATCCAAAAGTTCATTTTTTAGGTTGGAATTCTAGAAATTCCACCTCATGCATATTGTTCCCCCAAAAATCAACAAGGCCTTGCTCTCAAGGTGCCTATAAAAATGGTTGTTTCCTACAAGAAAAAATATATGATCATTAATTTAAAAATAATAATCTCGGTGATTTATGTTTAATATGGATCACATGAAAAAGATAAAATATGAAAAACTACCTGGGAGTCTTATTTGTTTTAATGGAAATATGTTATCATTGACCAGAAAAGTGCACGGAAGGGTCCCTGTGTTGGTGACACACCTAGCTCCAAGAAATGCACCCATATCAACCACATCATCAACCTCATTTATGTCACCACCTCTACAAGAGCTTGACCCTTGTGTGGATGTTTGGTGGTGTGTGTCATGGATTCCATCTAAAGGTGTGGAAGACAGAGAAGTAAACATTCTAGTAGCTATATGACAGCCCATGTCAGGACTCTGTGGCATCTCTGCAGTGCCACTACTATTGACACTAGGTTGAACAGGCTCCAACTATCTCTATATAAGAAATAATTTTTTTTTCGTTAGATAATGTAAAAGTTAAAAAAAAAAACTATCATAATTGAACTTATCAATACATAAAAAAACAAAATCACTTTAAACTATGGTTATTCCCTTATATGTCCTAAGTTGTGTCCTAACTATATTGTTCCTTTCTATGATGTCAGGATTTTGATCTGCATGGTCTAACAAGTGAGAAAGTTCCTTGTTCTCTTTAATGATCTTGTTTTTAATCATTACTATTGGATTAGGGGATGAATAGAGCTCCTCCTCGTTGGGGGAATCATGATCATCATGGCTTGCAGACTACATATTTCAATAAAATCAATGTTATTTCAGTTATATAAACAAATGAAATAACTAATCGTCACACAAATAAAATTATATAAACAAATAATAAAATTCACATAGAATCAAAGTTGAATTTCTTAATCGTTTAGATGTTTTGTGATTGCCCATTTTCCACGATCATCCTGCCACATTTTAATATAATTAGAACCCTGAAACATTAAAAAAACTGTTAATGATTACAAAAAACTGATTGCCACACAAATAAAATTATATAAATAAATAATAAAATTTGCATTAAATGTAAATCAAAATTTTTAATCATTTACATGTTCTATGGCGGCAATTCTCCACAATTAACCTCCCCCATTATTATAAAATTGGGACCATTAAATATTTCAAACATTGTTAAAGATACAAAAAATATAATGCAATAAGTATAGGTTTCTTAAAGAGGTGTTTCATAAGTACCTGCACACTATTGGTTGATGTTTCTATTCGATTCAAATGGTAATACACTAATAACTCTTCCCTGAGAGCTATTTTTTTACTGCGCACACAACTACCCAATTCCCTTCGCGTCCCTCATATATGCAATTCGGTTACTTGTTTGTTGTCCTAGGTTGTGTGTTGTTTATAAACCCTGCGATATTACCAGAATATTTAGGCCTTCCATCAATATAGATAGTGGCTTTGTTATTTTTATCATTGTTAATTATCAGTATATAATTTGTGACGAGTGCATATCTTCGCATACTTCACATGTACCAGACCACCTGCATCCAATCGTTATAATTGTAATATGGTCCCACATAGTCCATCAATTCATTTACTGTATTGTATTTTACAATTATTCCATCCATGGAAAATATCCCCAGGCCATGCAGGGAGGATGGTGCAATGTGATACATCCTATCGTTGACAATGAAGTCAGTGTCTAATGGAAAACGTTCCTTAGGTACCCATTTTTTCACCAGATGCTTACACCTGAGTGGAACCTCTATATCTCATATGCTCTCATCATCATAAGAGCATGATCCTCCTTTGGCAAGAAGACATTCCATGCATGTACATAATTTTCTTCTGACCTTTTCACCTCTAGAGGTCCTTGTTCGTGTATCATATGATCTACTAGATAGAGTCACATTTCCCTCTATTTTTCTGGAGATTACCTCACTCAAGGAATAAATATCTGACGGGTACCTATTTGGTTGTACCTTTAGTCAATCGAATCAAATATCTAGTTATCAAGGATTGTAAGAATATAGTGAGATATCTAAAATGATACAATGAAATCATTACCTCTCCTAATTGACTTAACCACATTGGAACTATGTTAAGTGATTAAAGAAGTTATCTTTTGTTTTCTATCAAATTTCCTCTATTTAAAACTTATTTTTATGCTAATTTTGAGTGACAAAAATTGGGTTCAAAATCCCCTAAGTGGGCGTGGAAGAGTCCAAGTGAAAATAATGGGTGATTTTGATGTCATAGATATGCCCCTCATAGTGTGATAGCTTACTGAAGTGATTCTATAAGTATCCCCTCCCACAAAAACAAATACATGAAATAAAATTCTATAAGATGTTAAGAGAACAATATGAGGAAGAAGAGAGTGAGGATAAAATATTTTCCACTACATTTATCATTGAGAAGGCATCGATTCAATGTTTTATTATGTCATCGAGAGAATGTCCAATGTCAAGAGGACAAGGGAAGTCTTATCATGCAAACAAATGACTATTCATGGGGCCCTTAGAGGAGGCAAAGTCCACTCCAAGGGTACAAAATGATTGTGCTCTCTTCTAACATAAGAGGCTTAGGGAGTGTCTATAAAAGAAACTATGTAAACCAAATTGTAGCAGCAAATAAAATACAGATTATTTTTATTCATAAAATAATTATGGTGGTTGTTAGGGTAAAATAAATACTAGTGTTTACTCTTCATGGATGGAGTTTTGAAGCTCTCAATGTAGAGGGGAAATCTAGGGGGTTGTTGGTAGGATGACATAAGTCCCTTCGATTCAAGAGTGTCTCCTTTTTATAGAATACCATCAGTATCACATTGTTCTCCCCATGTTTAGATTCAATTTTCAATTTTATTAATGTCTATGGACCTTTTTGGTGTAGGTAAGGTTAGTGGGATTCCTTTTTGGGGAACATGGATCTGCAAAAAGATAATTTAATCAAGGAAGGTGATTTAAATGTCACCTTGATCCTAAGTATATGTGGGGAGGGGAGATAGAAGGATGGACCCAATGGCCAAATACCTAGTACAAAATATTGATGATGAGGGTATATGTGACATAGATCCCTTGACTTTGAAACCCACCAAGAGAAACAATATGTTGGGTGCAAAGGTTATCCCCAAGAGAATCAAAAAAATTCATTGTGGTTGAAAAACTTATTGTCAATATAGATATAATTAGTCATGGATAGGAGAAGCAGGTCCCTTTGACTATGTCCCTATTTTCCTACAAGTGGGGGATATTACTCCAAAAACCACATGTCCTTTTAAGCTCAATTCACATTGGTTGAAGGAACTTGAGTTCAGAGACCTAGTTTGAAATGAATGAAAACATTATTCTATGTATTTGGTGGACTTTGAAAAGTTACTCTTGTTTTGTGAAAATCTGAAAAGAATAAAAAGGAATCTAGAAAGACAAGAACACGTGCTCATATCAATTGATATTGAATTTATTAAAGGATTTTTTAATTTGTTGGGGAAGGATCTGTTAGCACTCAATAATTTCTTTGGGTTGTATCAAAGAAAGCCCCAAGGTAATTTCTTCAACCAAATTTAGATTGTATTATGACCTATACAACCAGAGAGGACTCTCTCATATATATAATGACTAGTAATAACTCAAATATTTCATCAATAAATGCACATAGGTTAGATTCAACAATAGAACAAGTTTATTTTTGTTTTAAAGGGGATGGAAGGACAAGCAAGAGAGAAAATACCATTGGGCAATGGAGTTGATTTAAGAAAACGATAGAAAAGAATGAATCAGTGACTGAACTCGAGAGGATAAAGGCTAAATGAGCAGTAGTATTCAGTTAAAAATCTTTGTGTGTGGTAAGAGAAAAATACATGAAGAAACTTGGAGCACCACTGGGGATGATGTACTAACTTACCCAAATGGGGCCCACATGATATTCAGTTAAAACTATTTGTGTGTGGCAACAAAAAAATACATGAAGAAACTTGGAGAACCACTAGGGATGATGTACTAACTTACCCAAACGGGGCCCACATGACTTTTGGCGCTTCATCTCCTAGGGTTAGGTTTTTGGATGTCTATGGTTTCGGCATTCTTGTTTATTGTAAAAAGGCCTTCAAAGCCTCATTGTAATCTTCTTCTTGTGAATGTGCACAACCATCACATATATTCTCAAAGATAAGCCACCACCATTCCAGCAAGCTTGTTTCCACTGCATTTTACAGTTTTAGCTTATTTCATTATTGAATAGAAAACCAGTTTTATTGTATCTCTATTATTTTGTGTTAAGAACCTATTAATAATATGTATTCATTTTGTTCTGCTCATAAAATCCGAATCAGTGGTATCAGAGTGGTATGCTCCTTGTCGTCTTAATGCATGTCCCCAACAAGGTCAGAGTATAAAGAGTTGGGTCTCGAGCTTGTTTCTCTTGAGGACAGAAGCTCTCGCATGCCCAAGAGACCTCTCATTGTAGGAAAAAATAAAGATGGTGAGACAGGTGATCCTTTCAATCTGTTGATTGAGGAATCCCTCATGCAACAAAGGAATGATATGATGGATAGTTTCATGCAAAGATTGGTGGGAAACTTTCTGTGAGCAAAAGGAAATAGAGGAAACCTCATTATTTTCAGTCACGACCACCTAGGAATCCTTCAGGGGTGCCATTAAGGAACAATACTACCCTGTCGAAAGTTATGACGACCTATGTACCAGATGGACCACACTGCGGTAAGAAAGAGACTAAGCAGTGCCAAATTTCACAAATATCTTCCATGCCTTGCACACCAAGCTGGGTATCAAACATTCAGAGTGACATATGGTGCTCAAGTATCACGGTGCTCTACATAGATACATCTAGACCAAAATCAAATTTCTATACATCTCATCCTTGGGCGCGGCCTACCAATATGCTGTCAAAATCGAGCAGAAGCTCAAACAAAAGACATAGCAATTTGGGCCTAGGAACCCCTCACAACAAAAGTTGGGAAAGGGTGGCCCCAACCCACAAAACAAGGGATAGAGTAAATATGGACAGTATCAAGACAACCAGTCCAAGATGCAAGGAAAGAAGGACATCGGAAAGACAAAGAAATATACCGGGAAGTGGTGAAACTTCCATAAGAGCCCTTGGCCTAACACTACTAACTGTCGCTCAAAGCAGTCGTTGGTGGCTGAAGTCAAAGCCTCTAAATCAGTTGAAGATTATGACTCTGAGCCAGAACCAGAAAGGAGAAGATAGATTAATGAAGTGGAACCCAGTGCCACCATTGCTACCACCAATCTCCAGCCTGGTGAACCAGATGAGCCAGAAGAAGGAGAGCACTTCTTCCATTCACATATGTGGTTAAAAGGCACCCTGCTTCACTTCATCATTGATAGCGGTAGCCAGAAGAACCTCATCTCAGCAGAGGTCATTAATCGGTTGGCCCTGCCAACAACGTCGAACCCAAAACCCTACACCATTGGATGGCTCCACCAAGGAAGCGATCTCTGCATCATCCAACAGTGTCAACTGTCGTACAACATCAAGCCCTTCAAAGACGAGGTATTGTGTGATGTTTCTCCTCTCGAAGTTTGTGATGTTCTTTTGGGCCAACCTTATTTATGGAAACATCATGTTATATATGAGTCTAGGCCTCATAGTGTTATTATTACTTTGAACAGGAAATTGTACAAGATACCCGAGGCAATCTCACCTGGTGTTATTTCCTTGATCTTTGTTAAGCAATGCAGGAAGGTCATCTCTCAGATAGGGAAGTTTGTCTTCTTCATGATTTTCTCTCAGAATAAGTGAAATATCACAGCCACATCCAGGGTCTTTGCGGTCGACCTCTCCACATAGTAGAAGTAAGTAGATAAGGTCGTGGAAGAATACTCACATATCTTCTCCTCACCTACAGGAGTACCTCTGCACTACCAGGTCAAGCACCCCATCGATATAACCCCCATTGCATCACTACCCAATGGGCCAGTCTATCGCTCCTCTTTATTAGAGAATGAGGACATCAAGAGACAGATCCAAGAACTGCTCCACAAGGGGCACATCCATCCCATCTCATCACCTTACTAGAGCCCAATCATGATGGTACAGAAGAAAGATGGAACTTGGTGACTTTTTATTGATTATCGGGCTCTGAATAAAATCATAGTTAGAAGCCAGTACCCGATTCCCTGAATCAACAACCTCCTTGATCAACTCACGAGGGCCAAATACTTCAATAATATTGATTTGAATTCTAGCTACCACCAGGTCCCGATAGAACAGACAGATGTCTAGAAGACCGCCTTCATGTCAAAGGAAGGCCTTTTTGAATGGTTGGTCATGCCCTTTGGTTTGAAAAATTCTCCATCCACTTTCATGAGGATAATGGATGATATCCTGAAGCCATTCACCAATATGTTTTTAGTGGTGTATCTGGATGACATTCTAATTTACTACAAGACTTGGGTCGAACACTTGTAGCATATTCAACAGGTTCTGCACACCCTACGATAGCAAAAGCTATACGCCAAGTTGGAAAAATGCTCCTTCGGCATGGATAGGGTCCATTACCTGGGCTACATCATTGATCAGCATGGCGTACATGTGTATCTAGCCAAGATCCAAGTCATCTGTGACTGGCCAACTCCAACAACACTCACTAAGCTTCGAAGATTCTTGGGCCTTGCCAATTTCTACCGCAGGTTCGTGTTGGGATTATCCCATATTGCATGGGCCCTTAGCCAAATAAACAGGGGCGGTGGTAAGGATAAATTTTCATGGGGCCGGTCCCAACAACAAGCGTTCGATGATTTGATGCAGTGCTTGTAATCAGCCCCAGTAATTTCACTACCAGACTTGCAACATCCCTTTGAGATCGAGACAAATGCTTCAGACTATGCTGTGGGCATCGTCCTCACTCAGCATGGCCACCCCGTGGCCTATCATAATAAGACACTGTCAGATACTGTCCGTAAGTACCCTACTTATGACAAAGAAATGTACTCCATTGTGCAAGCCTGTCGCCAGTGGATACATTACATTCTTGGGAAGGAGACAGTAATCCACACTGATCATAAGCCACTGTAATTCATGCAGACACAGGGAAAATTGCAGAAGATGACCATCAAAAGTGGTCCACATACTTACAACAATTCCACCTCAACATCAAGTATAAAATAGGAAGCACCAATCGCATCATTGATTGCCTCAGCAGACCTCTAGTCGCAGAACTCACCATGGTGCTAAACTCTTGTAGCCATGAGAAATCTGGATGGCCTCAACTTTATGAGACATACCTTGACTTCACCACCACCTACCAAATGCTGGGTGCAAACACAGTTGTCGATAATTTCCATCTTCAGGATGGGTTGTTGTGTTGTCTAGGTCATATTTGTGTTCCATCAATTGACCGAGCGAAGCTGATTTGGGAAGCCCACTACAGTCGAGTGGCAAGACACTTCGGCGTTGAAAATACAGTGGTGATGCTATAGAAACATTTCTAATGGTAAAAACTTCGATAGGAGGTCAACAAGTATATCAAGTCCTGCACTACCTACACTACTGCCAAACCGACCACTAAGAAACAAGGCCTGTACACCCCTCTTCCTATTCCTGACAGGCCATGGGAATCCATCTCAATGAACTACATGTTGGGCCTCCCATCCACCAAGTGGGGAAATGACTATGTTTTTTTGGTTGTTGATCGCTTTTCTAAGATGGTGATTATGGTTTCTTGCAAGAAGAGCATCATAGCAGAGACCACTACCAAGCTCTTCTTTGAACGAGTCTAAGTACATTTTGGAATCCCACAAACCATTGTCTCAGATCGAGATAGTCAATGTCTCAGCACATTCTGGTCAAGTCTCTAGTCACTGCTGGACACAAAACTCACCAAATCCATGGCCTTCCACCCCCAGACAGATGGCCAAACCGAGGTTGTAAATCGAATGATTGTGCATATCCTTCACATGTATAATTCAAATCACCCTCACACATGGGATGAGAGCCTTCCCTATGTCTAGCATAGCTACAACCGATCTTTGCATAGCTCAACCGACCACAGCCCCTTTCAGGTGGGGTTGGGTGATGCAGACCCCCAACCCTCAGGTCGAGGTCTGCGTAGGATCATTCTAATCCGCCCTTGAGTCTAATTGACTCTTTGATTTCCCCTTGAGGAAGATCTCATACACTCACTGTGTATCCCCAGGTTCTTATGAATTGAGCCTGCATGGACAAACACCAGGCGTCAACCCAAATCTCCTTGACCACAATAACGCTGTGCCCCTCGCTAATTCGGGCTTTTGGGTTTCACGATATCACGATTTCCATTGTTGAATTTTCATCTCCTTAACTAGCCGAAACCCGAAATGTTGATTCCCCGAAATCTATTCAGCAAAAACGGCTTCTCACAGAACCTTCCGTTGATTTAGAATTTCAGACTTCGTGATTTCGTGAATCTGGATGCAAGGCTTCCAGCTCTTCCACCCACAAAATTCTAAAATAGTCAACGAATATTGACTCTGCCTATTTGATGAGGACAAGCCACCTGTCCACTCAAGCACTTTCTACTTTTGACGTAGACTCCTGCCACCTGTCACTCTTCCCGATCTTTGGGACTCTCACTCCCAAATCACTGTCTCCTCCATTTTCCAACACCTAAAGTGTCGAAATCCCGAACTCCCTGTCACTTCCTATCGCAACTCGCGATTTCGGGACTTTCGTTCCACTACACTCAACCCCTTGTCATCAGGATCCTCGAAATGACGAAATGATCTAACGGCTCAGACAGATCAAGATTGATGGCTGAAGTGAATCTTGACACCAATGAAATGGACTCATCCAAAGCTTATCCACCCTACAACTCTTTTGGATCCCACGGCCTTCGCGACTTCGTGAATTCTCCACAGAGAATTCCAACCGCTCGTTGCCCCTAGACAACTTCTGCGAAATAAACCAAGGTTCTTCCTCGTGAAATTTTCTTCTATTGGGTGACTTTGAATCACGTCTCCCTCTTAACACTTTCAAAGGTGTTGAACCTCCTGAGATTTCTCTTTGGCAACTTCAAGCCTCAAAATCACTCTTGCATGCCCTCCTTGCGGCAATCTATCAAATACCGTTGTGTATTTGATCTCCTTCGACTCTGTGCAGTCCCTGCAATAGTAGTCCTTCAACTCTCCTTTAGTTGATAAGTCCTAAGAATTCCAATGCCTGTGCACTCCTTTCATGGATTCCTCTGCTACTCCCTCACTTATGTTGAAATGAGAACAATGGTATCCCTCCTGAGCTTTCAGAGATAACCTCTGAATCTTCGTCAATGCACACTTTGCAGACGTTTCGCTGCACTCCTTGCAGGAACTTCTCACTCGGGATGAGAAACAATTGAAACTCATTCTCTTTCTCTCTCAGAATTCATATACTCAACATGAAATCATACATTCAACATAGAATAACAACAAATGCATAGATAGAGAGAAATAAAAACACTGTAAGCATACCATTCACCATGCATAAGAAGACAACATCATAACACCATGAAATCTGGTTCAAAGCTTCTTATATTAATTCAAAGCTCCTGTACATGGGGCTTTCTCCACAACTCTCTACTACAGCTCTCTCCTTCTCTATGCTAATGTTCTAATGAATTGTATAATACAAAGACGAGGGTGTCTATATCCGTTTTCCCTCCTACTCTCTAACTGTCTAATCGATGTTTCAAATCTACCTACTTTCATTAACTATGCATAAATGCCTTAACTTTTTACAGATGAGAGAAATCACTCATGATCTGTTTACAATATGCGATTATGCCTCCCTTTAACCATTACATTTATTTTTTTCAAAAATATCTAAAACGTGAGAAAATGTGTGTTGCGCTTTCCAGCTGTATTTCGCCTCCACGCTTTCTTGACTGCTTACGATGCTCCTGCATCATAGTCCCTCGCTTGAAAATTTTCATGAAATCTTGTTCATGATTTCTTGCACAATCTTTCCATGCTTTTGAATTTCTTCTTCATCCTCCCAGCTAGCATCTTCAACTGGATGTCCCTTCCACTTGACCAAGTATTCAAAATACTCTTTACTCCTGGTCTTTTTGTTGCCTCTCTTGTCAATTATGCATTCCATCTGTGGCTTTTCAACTACAGGAATTTTTATAGTCCATTGAACCTTTGTATGTTCATTTTCTGCTCCTACTTCTCCATCTCTGTAAGGATACAAATCCGCAACATTGAATATCGGTGAAATTCCGACCCCATCGAGTAATTCAATCTCATATGCATTTGCCCTAAATTTCTTCAAGACCCTGCATGGTCCAATGTTTTTCATTTTCGATTTGTTATATGTTCCCCTTGGAAACCTTTCCTTCCTCAGATGTGCAATAATCAGATCACCAACTTCAAATTGAAGTTCTTGCCTGTGTTGATCTGCACTGCTCTTGTATTCCTGGTTCGAACTCTGCAATCCTTCCTTGACTCAGTTGTGAATTTCCTTGATTGCTTCTGCAAAATCCTCTGCACTGGCACCCCTGAATTCATTTTGTTCCGAATCTTTCAATTTAGAAACTCCCCTTGGCTGCATGCCATACAAAATTTGGAATGGACTCTACCCTGTGCTTCTGTTGAGTGAATCATTGTAAGCAAATTTCCCCTATGGAAGAATGTGATCCCACTGATTGTGGTGTTCAGTCACTAGGCTCCTTAGCAAATCTCCCAAGCTCCTGTTCACAAATTCTGTTTTCCCATCCATCTGAGGATGATAAGCTAAGATAAATGACAAATTTGTCCCCAGCTTCTTCCATAAAGTCCTCCAGAAATGTCCCATGAACTTGGTATCTCGATCTGAAACTATACTCCTTGGCAAGCTGTGAAGTCTGACAACTTCCTTGAAAAACAGGTTCGCAATATGAGTTGCATCATTGGTTTTCTGACATGGTACAAAGTGTGCCATCTTTGAAAATCTATCTACCACCACAAACATTGAATCAAATCCTCTTTGTGTTCTTGGCAATCCCAATATAAAATCCATGCTCACTGCATCCCACGGCCTCTCAGGTATGGGTAATGTCTGGTATAACCCTGTGTTCTACCTTTTTCCCTTTGTGTGCTAACAAATTCTACATCTATCCACAAATTCCTTAACATTTTTCCTCATCCCTCACCAAAAATATGCACCATTCAAATTTGAGAACGTTTTGTCATGACTGAAATGTCCGACCAATCCTCCACTGTGTTTTTCTTTCAGCAGGTTCTCCCTCATGGAGCATTTTGGAATACATAATTGATTGCCCCTGAATAATAATCCATCCTAGATCATATATTCAATCCACTAGCTTCTGTCCCTGAGAATTGGATTCTTAGATGCCTCATATGCTTCCTTAAAATCTGGATCATCTCTGTACATTTCTTTGAGATTATCAAAACCCAAAGTTTTGACTCTAAATTCCTGCATAAGCAAACATTTCCAGCTCAAAGAATCAACAAATTTGTTAGCAGTTCCAAAAATATGCTTAATCAAAAAAGTAAAATTTGGCATGTATTCAACCCATTTTGCATGCTTTTGGTTCAACTTGTCCTGTTGAGACACAAATTTCAAAGCGTGATTATCATTGTACAAAACAAACTCTTTAGGAACCAAATAATGTCTCCATTTCTTCAGCGCTTGTATGACTGCATAAAATTCCTTGTCATATGTGGAGCACTTAACCTTCGCTTCGTTCAGTTTCTCACTGAAGTAGGTGATTGGCCTATCATCTTGTCTTAAAACAGCTCCTATTGCATATCCACTTGCATTACACTTGACCTGAAATGTCTTGCTGAAATCAGGCAAAACCAAAATCGGCTGCTCAGTGATCCTCTTATTCAGTAGATTGAAACTCTTCTCTACTTCCTCCGTCCAATGAAAAGATTTATGTATTTTCTTCACTATATCCATCATCGGTGCATTAATCCCACTAAATTTTAGATGAATTACCTGTAGAAACTAGCTAATCCATGGAAGCTTCGAACCTCAAACACATTCCTCGGCGATGGCCAATTCTTAATCGCTTCTACCTTTTCTAGATCCATCTTCAACTCATTTGCAGAGATAACAAAACCCAAATAAATGAGTTTCGTCCTCATAAATGTTGATTTCTTCATATTTATCAGCAATTTCTCTTTCTATAATCTCCTCACCACTGTAGCTAAATGATTCAAGTGCTCTGCTTCGACTTATCTAAAAATCAATACATCATCAAGATATACAATGATGAATTTTCCTATGAAATCCTTCAGGACTTCATTCATCAATCTCATGAAAGTACTGGGCACATTTATTAAGCCAAATGGCATAAGAAACCATTCATACATCCCTTCATTCATCTTGAATGTTGTTTTCCACTCATCACCTTCTCTCATTTGGATTTGATGATATCCGCTTTTCAAATCAATCTTTGAAAAAAATCTTACTCCACTCAAGCAATCCATCAAATCATCCATCCTTGGTAATGGAAATCTGTATTTGATGGTAATCTTATTGATCTCTCTTGAGTCTATACACATCCTCCAGCCTCCATCTTTCTTTGGGATGAGCACTATTGGAACAACGCATGGACTCAAGCTCTCTCTAATCAATCCTTTGTCCATTAAATCCTGGACTTGTCTCTTAACTTCTTCATTCTCCTGTGGCATTAACCTGTATGCTCCTTTGTTTGGTAAAATGGCTCTAGGTATAAGATCAATGTGATGAATTATACTCATGATTGGTGGCAATGAACGAGGTAGTTCATCCACTACTATGTCAGCGAACTCTTCCAACAAATTTTGGATTTCCTCTGGTAAATCATCCACTCTAGTACTGGACAAAACAATTGTAGGCTTCTTGACCACAATAAATTGTATGTCTTCCTTCTTCTTAACCTCATTAAGAAGTTCCTTCCCACTCATGAGAAGTACAATTTTGCTTACCTCTGGTCTCACCTCTTTATCCTTAATCGACAAAAACATGTGAGTTCTCCCATTCTTCTCCAGGGTGTATGTGTTCTTTCTCCCATCATGAACTACATTCATGTCATATTGCCATGGTCTACCCAGCAACAGATGACAAACATCCATGGGAATGACATCACATAATATTTCATCCTTATATCCTCCTATTGTAAATCCAACTAAACATTGTTTAGTGACATTTACCTGATGTCCTTTTTGTAGCCACGAAACTCTGTATGGGCTTGGATGTTCAATAGTCTCCAGCTCTAGCTTTTCTACCATATTTGTAGAAACAAGATTTTCTTTGCTACCAGTGTCCATGATGACTTTGCATACTCTGTCCTTGGTCTTGCAAGAAGTCCAAAAAAGTCTATTCCTTTGGATTGGGTTCTTTACCTCCTTTTCTGGATTCAAAAGAACTTTCCTCATCATCAAGGATCTTCCACCCTCAGCATCTTCTACCTCAAAATTCCATCCTTGTGCTTCAGAAATGTGAGTCTCACCACCTTATTTCTTTTTGTCTGGGCACTCATAAGATTTATGTTTGTTTTTCCCACAGACAAAGCATTTCACCTCACCTCCTCGACCTCTTCCTCTTCCTCTAGCTCGAGGATAAGTATTTCTATCAGCATACTTCCCTCTCTGTGAGATTCCTCCTCTCTCATGTTGAGTTTGGGGTTTTGTTTCCTCTTCTTGAGGTCTCTAAGTTCTATCTTGGGCAATTGTTTTTCCTCTAGCTTGACTTCTGCCTCAGCCTCTTTGACCTTTCTTTCGGCTTAGCTTCTCTTCATATTTCAAAGCCATCTGATAAGCATATTCTATAGTCTGAATGATCATCATGCTCATCTCATCTTGGATGTCATATCTCATACCATTCATATATCTGGAAACCTTTTCATCATTGCTTTCTCGATAACCTGCTCAAATTTTTATCTTGTAGAACTCTTCAGTGTATTCTTTCACTGACATCAGCTTCTGTCTCAAATTTTGCATCCTCCAAAACAGAGTAATTTGATAATATTTGGGGATGAATTTGGTCTTCATCTTCGCAACCATTCTATCCCAGGTTTTGATTTTTTGATTTCCCTTGCAGCATCTGTCAGCCTATAGTTCATCCCACCATAATGTTGCATGCCCTTTAAGTCTAGTGATAGCATGTTTGACCTTCCTGTCTTCCTCAACATCCTCACATTCAAAGTACTTATCCAGAGCTCTAATCTAGTCTTGAATCTCTTCAACATCTAGGTTTCCTTCATACATGGGAATATCCATTTTTTCCCTGGCACCTATCCTTGCAACAGCCCTGAACAGGTGTTCGTCTGCAGCATCTTTGACTGCGACTTCTTCTCCTTCATGTCCAGCTTCATTTTCACTGTCAGCCTCACTGATATCCCTAATGTTGATTGTGCGCCTTTGTGTTGTCTCCATGGCATCAAGCCTGGCATGTAACTAGCTCATTTCCCTTTCCACTGCTAGATCAGGCATTGGCCTCTCTCTCCTTCTTGGTGGCATGGTTACAAACCTTTTCTATTTTCTCTACTACAGAAAGAAAATAACTCTTACTTGCTCTGATACCACTTTGATGCAGACCCCCAACCCTCGGGTCAAGGTCCATGTAGGATCGTTCTAATCTTCCCTTGAGTATAATTGACTCTTTGATTTCCCCTTGGGGAAGATCTCATACACTCACGGTGTATCCACAGGTCCTTATGAATTGAGCCTGTGTGGACAAACACCAGGCATCAACCCAAATCTTCTTGAACACAACAACATCGCACCCTTTTCTAATTCAGACTTTCAAGTTTTGCGATATCGTGATTTCCGTTGTCGAATTTTCGGCTCTTTAACCCACCGAAACCCGAAATGTCGATTCCTCGAAATGTATTCAGCAAAAACTGCTTCTCACAGAACCTTCCGTCGATTCGTAATTTCAGACTTCGCGATTTCATGAATCTGGATGTGAGGCTTCCGGATCTTCCACCCACAAAACTATGAAATAGTCAACGAAGATTGACTCTACCTATTTGACGAGGACACGCCACCTGTCCACTCAAGCGCTTTCTACTTTTGATGTAGACTCCTACCACCTGTCACTCTTCCTGATATTCGGCACTCTCACTCCCAAAGCACTGTCTCCTCCATTTCCCGACACCTGATGTGCCAAAATCCCAAACTCCCCGTCACCTCCTATCACAACCCGTGATTTTCGGACTTTCGTTTCATTGCACTCAACCCCTTGTCATCAGGATCCTCAAAATGTTGAAATGATCTAACGGCTCAGACAGATCAAGATTGATGGTTGACATGAATCTTGACACCAAAGAAATGGACTCATCTAAATCTTATCCACCCTGCAACTCTTCTAGATCTTATGGCCTTCACAACTTCGCGAATTCTCCACAAAGAATTCCAACCGCTCGTTTCCCCTAGACAACTTCTGTGAAATAAACCAAGGTTCTTCCTCGTGAACTTTGCTTATGTTGGGTCACTTCAACTCCCGTCTCCCTCTTAACACTTTCAAAGGTGTTGACCCTCCTGATCTTTCTCTCTAGAAACTTCAAGCCTCAAAATCACTCTTGCACACCCTCCTTGCGGAAATCTATCAAATACCCCTGCGTATTTGATCTCTTTCGACTCTGTGCACTCCCCGCAATGGTAGTCCTTCAACTCTCCTTTAGTTGATAAGTCCTAAGACTTCCAATGCCTGTGCACTCCTTTCACATCTTCATGTGCTACTCCCGCACTTCTATTGAAATGAGAACAACGGTATCCCTCCTGAGCTTTCAAAGATAACCTCTGAATCTTTGTCAACACACTCTTTGTGGACATTTTGTTGCACTCCTTGCAAGAACTTCTCACTCAGGATGAGAAACAATTGAAACTCATTCTCTTTCTCTCTCAGACTTCATATACTCAACATGAAATCATACATTCAACACAGAATAACAACAAATTCATAGATAGAGAGAAATAAAAACATTGTAAGCATACCATTCACCATGTATAAGAAGACAACATCATAACACCATGAAATCTGGTTCAAAGCTTCTTATATTAATTCAAATCTCCTGTACATCAGGTTTTCTCCACAACTCTCTGCTACATCTCTCTCCTTCTCTATGCTAATGTTATAATGAATTGTATAATACAAAAACAAGGGTGTATATATCCATTTTCCCTCCTGCTCTCTAACTGTCTAATCTATGTTTCAAATCTACCTACTTTCATTAACTATGCATAAATTCCTTAAATTTTTATAGATGAGATAAATCACTCATGATTTGTTTACAATATGTGATTATGCCTCCCTTTAACCATTACATTTAATGTTTTCAAAAATATCTCAAAACGTGAGAAAATGCATGTTGTGATTTCCAACCGTCTTTCGCCTCCACGCTCACTTGACTGCTTATGATGCTCCTGCATCATTGGGATTCCAACCATTAGGTCCCATAGATGTTTCACTTCCCCTTGCGGTCACCTCGACCAACTCATCTCCTGCTCCAACTGAAGCTGACAAAGCCACCCGGTTCATTGAGTGGATCCAGCACATCCACCAATAGGTTCAGGATATCCTACACAAGTCCAATGAAAAGTACAAACAATGCCATGATCAACATCGGGTGCCACATAAGTTTCAGGTGGGCAACAAAGTTTGGTTGTACTTGCAGAAAGAACGCCTTATAGGACCCCATCGAAAGATTCACCCACTCCATTATGGGTTGTAAACTATCACCAAGGTCATGGGGGATAATTATTTTGAGCTCAACATTCCTCCTTTCCTTGGCCTGCACCCAGTGTTCAGCGTGGATCTCGTTCGCCCTTATTTCCCACCATTATTGGACACCTCAGAAGTAGCAGAACAAATGACACCCACAGAGCTCAACCCTGACTCCATACAACATGCATCCAATGATCATATTGTGGACACACATATCAAGGGCAATTGACAACAAATGATCCATCTTTATCGAGTCATCAAAGTAGGGTTGCTCCTGCACCAAGGCAAGTGGCTCACCCGGGGCCAAATTCAACAAAAAATTGCTCATCTGATGGGGGACCTCAACGCAATGGATACCATTGCTTCCTAATGAGGGAGTATTTATCCATATGGATATCGGTGGCCACCCACCTTTTCCAACTGTCTCAAAAGAGTATTCTGACAATTTTGGCAATTTACTATTTTTAGCAGTTTTAACTTCCGAGGCCATTTTGAGGGCCTAAATGAAGGTTTTTTGGGATCAATATCCTCAATGATATCTTAAGGAATGATTGAGCCTCCAAAATGAATCTCCTCGACAATACCTTTCCAATGGGCTATCACACGCCTAAAACGAAGCTCGTATGCAAAAGTTATGACCCCGGGAAGTTGATGTACTAACTTACCCAAACGGGGCCCACATGACTTTTGGCGCTTCATCTCCTAGGGTTAGGTTTTTGGATGTCTAGGGTTTTGGAATTATTTTTTATTGTAAAAATGCCTTCAGAGCCTCATTGTAATCTTCTTCTTGCGAATGCACATAGCCATCACATCTCTTCTCAAAGATAAGTCGCCACCATTCTAGCAAGCTTGTTTCCGCTGCATTTTACAGTTTTAGCTTATTTCTTTATTGAATAGAAAACCAATTTTATTGTATCTCTATTATTTTGTGTTAATCACCTGTTAATAATATGTATTCATTATGTTCTACTCATAAAATCCGAATCAATGAACATCATATGGCTCAAAGGAAGGAGCTTGGTGAATATGGGTTGTACAAGAAGGAGGTATACCTATAGTTTTCCATGGAGGATATACAAGGGTAGATTTTGGGCCTCGTTTGAATGAAATAAGTGAAGAAATATTCTTTTGAAAAAATCAGGAAAGGACAAGAAGATATTTATAAAACAGAAAAGTACTTCTTGGACTAAACTCAAGCTCGAGTACCTAATTTTTCCATACTACCCTTCCATATCTCTGTCAATAGGTCTCATTCTCCAGTGGAGTCTTTGAATCACATTTGAAGCTTGATTGGAGTTGCCATGAAAAATTTATCTCTGGATTCTTCTTCCAATGGAATCACCTTCAACTAATTTTCTAATGTGTGGAGTTGCCAGAGTAGAAATATAGCCAATATGTGCCTAAGTGTTTGTTGCTCTCAGACCTCATAACTCAACCATGTCATTGTTTCCCAGGGAAAATTTTCAATTTCGTCCCCGACAATGACGCCAAAATGTTAGCACTTGGTAATTTCTTTGGGTTGTATCAAAGAAATACCCAAGGTAACTATTTCAACCAACTTTAGATTGTATTATGACCTATACAACTAGAGAGGGCTCTCTCATTTATCTAGTGACTAGTAATAACTCAAATATTTCATCAATAAATGCACAAAGGTCAGATTCTACAATATGACAAGTTTATTTTTGTTTTAAAGCGGATGGTAGGACAAGAAAGAGAGAAAGTACCATTGGGCAATGGATTCGATTTAAGAAAGCGATAGAAAAAAATGAATCTGTGACTGAAATCGAGAGGATAAAGGCTAAATGAGTAGCATTATTCAGTTAAAAATAATTGTGTGTGGTGAGAGAAAAATACATGAAGCAACTAGGAGCATCGTTGAGGATGAATTCAGATTTAACTTAGAAGAAACACAGTTTGTCTAAATGGCATGAATCTAGAGCACTACACAGTGAATTATAGATTCAAAATCACATTCTGATTTAGACATAAATTACATATGTGAATATAAAGAGCACAGGAAAGAACATATGAAAAGAAAGAATACAATACATTAGACTGCCATCGTTAGAATCTTTTCATCAAAGCTTCAAAAATTTTGCATTACATTTCAATCGAATCAAAAAGATACAATCAATAGTCACTGTATACACTGTCTTTGCCAACCAACCCCTTTTACATGAAAATGATCCCCATATATATAAAACTAATGTCACCCTTGGGTGCTAGGGTCGAACTACTCTCTCCTAGAATCATGGATCTGATTTCTTTGAAAGAGAACAACAACTTCAACAAATTTACTAAAAATAGAAAACCCGACTTTGCCAAATCATAATCATAACTAAAATATTATTTACAATCATTGATCATGATCAAAATTCGACCATATGGTTGTGATAATTCATCATGTGCATTCTTGTACACTATGTCATCCCTACACAACAAGTCTGCTACGCAACAGTAACCTACAACAAAACGCAATGGATTGCTCATCAAACTGGGAAAATAGGTGTTAACGATGACATCATATCTCACTAATAAAACATTATCTTTCAAAATGGAGAGATTTTTTTCTTGAAAGAAAAACCTCTATTAGTTTCTTGAAATTCATCTCCATCTAGCCGAAATATGTGTCGCAAAAACATTTCTCGGAAAGGAAATCATGAAAACTGAAAAATAGGGCTCAAAGATTACTTCGAATATCCCAAAATATGAAACTTTTTAAAAATATGGGAGAAAAATTTCTTATTTGGTTTGTCCTAAACTAAAAATCTCGGAGATTTTCAAAATTCCTCTCCAGTTGGTCAAAGAGTGATCTTGAAGTTGACCACTAAACCAGTCATTTGCACAACACGACCTATAGCCTCTGCATAGTAAAATCAACTGCGCGATGACATCCTATGCGCGAAAACATCCTATGCGTGACAGAATCCACTGCGCGATGACATCCTTTGCATGAAAACATCCTATGTGCGACAACATCCCATGCATGACAACTCACTGCGCGATGAAATGCACTGCGCAACATAATCATTTGTGCAGTGAAGTTCTTTGCACTGTACGTATCAAATTTTGCAGCGCACAGTTGCAAATGGAAATGGAAATAATAAATGATAAGCTTCCTTTTGAAACTGACCCTTGGATATGTTAGATGATGTCAGGCATAAAAACAATATGGGTGCTAATAGGCATGACTTTGCAAATTGTTGACAAGCCTCTAAACTTAGCTATGAAAATCATGGTTCTAACAGGATCTATTAATAGTTATGGAGAATCTAGAATTTCTAGTAAGGTTCTGGGTGCCTGCAAAAGTGTTGAAACTATAGTTTCACAGTGAGCAGTCTCTCCACTCTGTGAAAGTACACCATTCCTCCATATCAGCATCCAATTGGCTTCTAGTTAGAGTACAAGTGTTATATGAACATGGAGATTCAAAGTACCTAATTTTTGTCATTTAATTGACGTATTTAAGTCATAATATGTATATATTTAGTTAGTCAAATACTATTTCATAGTTTGAAGTAGTTTGTTAGCAGTTTGTTTTGGTTCAATTGTAACTTATTTTAAAGATAGAAAACCTTCATGAATTTGATTCCTTTAAGTTGGTATGATATGTATCTCTATATATTGTAATGAAAAAGAGGAAAAATGGGTTCGAGTGTGAGGGAAGTGACACTTTTATGTCTGTAAATTTTTTATGAGTTTAATAAAATTAGTAGTGCAGAAGATAGATCTGTCTTACTAGATATTCCTATACCTATATATTTCAATTTGTCTTCCCAGAGATTCATTTGCCCCTTTTTTCCAACCAACAAGAGTGCTAAGTGAGGGTTTTCCTCTATCATTGCTTTTCTTTCTTCATATAGTAGAGGGATTAAGAAAATTTCTAGACTTCGTGCACTACACACTACCTAGACCTCATTCCTATACCTCATGCTTTGTTGATGATAGATGTAGTAAGCATGAACCAACTTGCAACTAACTACTTCAATTTTACCATTTGTCTGGGATTGAAAAAATGTAGAAAAGAGTAATTGACAACCTAAAAGGTTCCATAATGACTTCCAAAAGTGATTGAGAAATTGAGAGTTGTGATCATAAATGATGGCCAAAGGTAAGATAAAATTTCTCCATACATGTTAAAATAAGAGTTTGACAACTTTAGAGGCACCAATAGTGTTGTGGAAAATTACGAATACTAGCTTCTTTGAGAATTTGTATAGTACTTCAAAGATTCAATCATGTTTTCATTGGGTGGTAGGATAACCACTAACAAAATCCATGAAGGGAATTGGAAATGGTTGTTACAAACCAAGCTCTTTGTTTGCAAGTTTTCTTTGACTACAATGTGAACATGTACTCCTCATATATGTTAAATTTTCCAGCATCGATGGTCATTCTCCAACGAGAGGCCATGTGGGCCACCCTAAGGCTAGCCAAGGAGATTTGGAGAATCAACCAGTCCTCTGAGGTATTGAAAAAATCTAGGGGTAACGTACAACCTTCATAAGTCAAACCAGGAGTCAAGACAAACAAGATGTTATAAGATCTTGTGAGTCAAGCCAAGGTAAAGGAAGAAACCTTGTAAGTCTAAGACAAAAGTAGATATGTAAGTCTAATGCTAAAGCCAGGGGAAACATACAACCTCTGTGAGCATAGAAAGACTAGTGCAAAAGTCATGGGACACGTAAAACCTCTGTGAGCCTAGTCAATCCCTATGAGCCATGAGAAAAATTCAAGGCATCTAACAAAATTCAGGTTGAAAGTAAAATTTCTATGAGCTAGAAACAAACAATCTTCCTTATGCAAATAATGTAAATGTATTGATATAGTGTGTTGGCATGTGTAACATTATCCATCATGAAAAGAAATTTTGATTGTCATGTATAAAAGTCGATTTGAATGTCTAGTTTGAGTGGTAAACTCAAGTTGTAAAAGGTCGAGTTGCATGTCTAGTTTGAGTTGTCAGACAAAAGTTGTAAAAGTTGAATTTCTTGTCTATTTCGAGTGGTCAAATCCAAGTTGACAAGTCATGTTGCATGTTGCATGTTGAGTTGCATGTCTAGTTTCATGTCAAGTTGCATGTTGAGTTGGCATGCCATGTAGCATCAAGTCTCAAGGACAGATTTCCATGACATGAAAAGTTTAGTTACAAGTCCAATTGATATGGGAAGTCAAGTCCAAAATGTGAGTTTTAATGGCATGCATTCTCTTCCTAATTCGAGTTAACTCCTCACTCCTTCCTACGCCTAGTATATTCAGAATTCGACCCTCATTCTCACACAGTTTTTATGCAGCATAAGAGAGAAAGGGAAAAGGAAGCGAGGGAGTCTAAATAAAATGAAAGACTTTTTCTAGCAATGCTAGTTTATAACAACAGAAAAGGACAGCAAATTTTTTCAGTGTTTGCAAGTCATACAACCAGGTATAAGTCTTACTTGGAAATCTCATTCAAGATCATAATTCATGGTGGTTCTCTTTACATGATCTTACATTCTATTTGCAATAAAGGAAGATTGTTTGTTGGGGTTTTCCTTCCTGTATAGGGTTTCCTCAGGGTATACGTGTTGTGAATGTTCATGCTTGTGGATCCATGTGGTTATTGCTATTCAATTTTTTATTCTTCATTATTGAATGTATTAAGCTTAAATTGAAGGATTGCAGAAATTAAAGAAATAATATGTAGTTTAAATCAAGCTCAATAAATTAAAAATATAGTATTCCACTTGTTTCTGCATGGATTGCCCAAACTAACCCATAGGATTTCCTTGTTTTAAACATATGACATTACCCTAATTAACCCTATTGTAATCAATGGGTTTAATAGTATGGAAACCTATGGTTAACCCTATAGTAATCAATGGTATTACTCAATGTGCAACATGAGGACTCAAATTCTATCAAGCTGTAACACTACTTGGATTCTATCAATGGTTAAATTATCAGCTCTATTCTATCAAGTTGTAACACTCCTTAGTAAAATGGTTCTACTTCATTACTACTATATTTTTAGTATCACAGTAAGATCATAATGATTGCATCCATAGTGTTACTCTTTCACACCTGTATTATGCTCTATTACTATTAGTATACTATCTAGGCATTATAGGGGCATGTTTGGAGTCAAATGACACATGCCAAAAAGTGGCGATAATGGGACACGATACTAGTTGGAAGACCCTGGAACTAATGCCATTAGACACAAACTCAATCCTAGGGCCTAATAAGGAGAACAAATAGCACATGCTAATTAATCTAGGAGTCAAGCATCCAAGTAAACCTTCTCACAAAGAAGCGCTAGTTGGTGATGGAATCCAACATCGCAAGATCGATGCATGAAGGGTTTGAGTTTCTACTAGTGGGAAAGTTACGTTGAAAACCTGCTTAACAAATTTACGCCTTGGTGCAAGATACCTCATTGAGCAGTGGGAAACCCTCCAAGGATTTTGAGTGAGTCTAGCCAATGTCGATCCTAGGTACAACACCACCTTCCCTATGTTGTCACCTTGGGTAGGAAGTCTAAAATATTATGGCCTCTATGGTACCACCTACTATACCAAAGTAGAGGGGGGACAATTGACAGTCCGATTTACATGCAAGGGAGGGGTAACTAAGCCCAAAACCCCTTTGAGAGATTTCTCACAGAGAGGGATTGCTCTCGAGTGATCCCCATAATACATGCAACCACTACACCAAGACCAACAAAGAAGGGCTGATTACTCTGTTGGCCCCAATGTGACCTCATGCTTGACCCTTGTGTTAGAATAGCTTCTCAAAGTCAGTGATATCGAAACTAGATTTCAATCCCTAACTCAAAGCTCTATGTTTGTTTAGAAGCTTTGGAAATTTATTCTGACAATCCTATTCCAAAGCTCTACACCTAAGCTAATATAGGTTTGAAAAGCCCTAGAAATTAAAGTTGTTAGATAAATGTTAACTAGCACTTGATTTTAGGTTGTTATTACTCAAAAGAGTGGTTGTGAAACTGATGACATTTTGAATTGACTCTTTAAACCATGGAAGAGTAAAATGAAATGCAAGAATTTAAACTTCGATGAAAACTAGCTATGGGAAGGAGAAAGAGGTTTCAATCAAATAAATAATTTATTGATTGATTACTATTTTTGCACTGCTAATGACAAAAGGTGTGAGCTAATTATCCAGATAAATGGAATCAAAATGACCCAAATTTTAAAAATACCATGCAAATGTCATATTTCACTTATTACACCTATATAACACTAAATCAAATGTCATCATTTCTAACATAGTAAAATTTTATAATTATAGAGACCACCATAATACCTCTATGGAATAAATGTTACTTATGGTTGAAATATGTGACGAATGGGTTTTTCCTTGATGAGGGACCAAAACTACTATAATAAAAAATCCCACTAGAAAAGTTCTTTGAACATGTTGATAGCTAACCATTGATAATACTATGTTGATGGCTAAAAAATAATGAAAAATAGTCATATTACATGTTTATTAGTATTCAACTAGATATACCTATGGTCATCATGATGTACAAATTCTTCACAATGTGGTAATGAGATGTGGTTGAGAATGGGAGAAACTATTAGGTTATAAATCAATATTGGAAATATATGTCAAATGTGAGCTCACCCACTAATGATTATGATCGGTACCAAGGTATTGAGTGTGAATCCACATGGTGTGAATAAATGTGTTCACGTCAAACACTGAAAAGAACAATGTAATAAATAAACAATGATACAAATCCTTGTTGCATAAGAGGAATGTCACATAAGGATTTCAAATTTTTATGTTCTCTGGAAATTGCACTATAAGTGTAAATTTGAAAGGACACACATAATTGTTGTATCTTCTTTTCAAAAGTTGTGGTCTAATGAGTTAATTTCCCAAGTCAAAACCAAATTTTTCCTTCTTGTACAAGATTCATCACTATATGCATGGTTTGGTTTTCATTTGGTATGTAGGAGATCTCTCACACATGACTATTCAAGCTATGGTTTATGGTTTAGACTATCATATTTGTTTACTCTCTATCTTCCTTTGGCTTCATGCTAATTCATCATTCTCTAAATGATTTGTATTGAAACCAAAGAACCTCCTACATTTGAGTTGGTTTGCCTATAAATATAGGAGGTGCACTTGAGTCTACATAAGAGAGTTAAAATATTGTTATGTGACCTTATGTCACAAATTTAATGCACATTACATGTTTAATATCTCAGAAACAATCCATATGGTTTTGATTTTGTCATGTATAAAATTAATTTATGGATATTAAAGGAATATTGTTATAAATCTTATGCTTGTGACAAAATGGTGACAAATTCTACTTCTATTCTTAGATTCTATGCACCTATATTATGTTGATTTGATAACATGAGGCCCCATGGGCATAACCAATCTTCCATCCAATGATGTTTCTCCCCTCCATTTATTTCCTACTTGACCAAATTTTCCTCTATTGTACACCTATTAGCCTCAAATTACACACCTTCCAAACATAGTTAAACAAGGCTATATATATTGTGATGAAGTGATGGCTTAATACTAGCTCGTCTCATTTCAATTTCAATTGATTATGTTATACGTATATTAAGAGTGTCTTGTAATGTATGTTTTTCTTTTACTAGTGATAAATGAGGTTCTATATCCATGGATCACATGGCCCCAGAAGAGGATGGGGAAACAAGCCTCGTGACTCTTGGTGGAGGGGGGGAAAGAAAAAGTTCACATTTTAGCTGGTTCATTTTGATGTGGATTCGAATGAGTTTGCACAACTTGTACAAAATTGAATTTGTTTATATGGGATCGGAACACTCAAGCACCCTTATTTCCATTTACTTATGATTTGAGATTTATAAGAAAAATTCCCCTCAAATACAACCACCACCTAACTAGAAGGTTCCTCCTACTAGAAATTTAAGGAGGTAGATAGTACTATATAAAGAAGTATAAGAAATGTAATGATATGTATTGTGAAGTTATTCGATATCGGATATCTTCAATTGGAGGTTTCTCCCTTGAAGAGGTTAGTGAACATTGCTTCCATTAATAAAGGTAGAATTGATTGTCCTATTTTGGTTCTTTATTTGGCTATTGTGGTTGCAATATGTCTCTTCTACAATAAATTTGGATAAACTATATTGTTTTTTCTCCGCATATTTCAATTTAAATAAAACCACATAATGAAAGTGGATATTATGAAATTTGTGAAGGTGATCACTCTATTTATTTACATGGAGGTTTATCCAACCAGATAGTGATAATGGACAATGAAATATCCATTGAAGGCAAGACATTTCCCTAGGTAAAATATGGTTGAATAATAGAGTATAAGAGTTGATCAATGGTCATATTGCAACATTTATATAGAAAAAAAACATCACATGAAAGAGAAAAGAGACCATGAATTCCATGGCATGCATGTATTCATTCCCAAGGGGTAAGTTAAATTCCACATGGGTAGTCACCATTGCAACATTGACTAAAATAATATTACCACCTGACTCGGTAGGAATATTAGATACATTTAGGTTGATGGGTATTAAATCCCTTGATTCAACAGTAGAAACCAAACCTGCCACCGAGGCCCAATTAGAATCTGTAACATTTAATGGTGGAATGGTTCTCCATATCTTGCAATCTGTCCAAATTATCAATGGGCTTTGTGTTTTCTTGTGAAGGCTCTTCCTTCAGTTAGGACTATTATCTTTTGTATTCTCTCTTGGGTGGGACTGGTATGAGAGATGCAAGCCAGTATAAACCAACTTGACACCAACAGGATTAAGTATTAAAATATTGGGAAGAAGTTGAACTTGGGATAACCCACTGCTTAAGCCTGCAGACAATAATTTTATACCACAAGCCTAGTACTAATACATTAACCATGTGAGCATCCAATTACTATCTGAGAAACTAATTATCAGAAAGAAAACACATATGCAAATAAGATAATGGCAAGAAAAATAATTCATCTACCATAATCGTTCATCACATGTTATCACAACGATTCATCTTCATCATTTAAAGTAAATAACAACAAAATATTTCACCAGATAACTTGACAATAGATTAAATAATTCTTACTCATTACTCCATCATTCATGAAACAGGATAGGAAATAGTTCTTCTCCATTTCTAATCATACATGTGTTTGATGAAAATAACTTGTCTCTGGTCTAGAAGTACTTCTCAATTCATAGCAGCTTCAAAATAATTCTTAACAACCAAAAAGAAAGAGTTCTTACAACAACCATCGACCTTTAACTAATTGGTCGATGTATTTAGTTATAATGTAAAGTTCAACTAAAAATAACGGCTAAGTGCAGTTTAAGAAAAACAAAAATCACCATGTGGCGTCATCCTCTAATAGTTTATTTAACAGTCAACCCAAGATATCTCTTGAAAAGGGTGACTTCTTTCATACTCAGTCCAACTGATAAAAATTTCTTCATAAGTTTGGGCACATGGAAATCTATGTTCTTCCATTAGAGCCGCGTGAATCCCTCTGATGTCCATTGCATGCATCTGGTACTTTACTAGACTAGAGTTCAACTATTGTAGTGTGGTTTGAGCTATAATAGGATGCTCCATGAATCACCATACTTTCCCTGGCACCGCGTCGGTCATCTTTGTGAGCTCTTCGGCCCACAATGAATCTTGCTTGGTATGCGACTTGACTACGTTGCTCAAGTCAACAAAATTGTCAGGGTTTCCGAACTTGGGGAGTTCAATATCCTTCATTACTTTATTAATTTTGTCCCAATGCTTCTTGCATCTGATCCACTACTCTTGAATTTCTCAATGTGGGTCCTAAGACATCTTATCCCAATACTCGGCTGATCGCTTCATGTGATTAAGACTACTTTTTCCTACCGTCTGAATGCCATGTTCTTCTTTGTCTCGACCCTGTTGGACTGTATCAATCTACTCGAGTCTTTCTATTGCTTGTTTCACCCTTTCATACCATTGCTCCATATCCTTGCATGTCGCAAGCACCATGAGAGTGTCCTCCTAGAACTCAAATATTTTCATAGTAAACAGGTGTCGCTCTTTTCTGAACTCATTGTAAGCTTCTTCAAACTCACCTTTCAGGTACACAGCAATCTGCATGGTGCCTTTATAGTATTAATCCAGATGATGTAAATTTTCTAGCTCCTTCAAGGTGGTGGCTAGCTCCTTTTCATCTTGGTAGGTATGTATTGGCTCATGGAACCCATCAGGTATAAAATATTGTTTCTTATCTTTTACCAGAGTAGCATTATAACCCTACAGGATGGTCTGGTAACAGATTTTCCCGACTACCAATTGATAGGGAACATACACAGGTAACATATGTGGTGCTTTGATGGCGCTGAATAGCCTGATAAAGGTGTCGTGTTCATCCAGATACCAGTTGTCAACTTTGGATATGATCCTTTTAGATGCATCTGACAACCTTGGGCACTCTTTCTGGAATAGTAAAGAATGAATATGCAGGATAAATTGATCACAAATGAGAGAGTAATATTTCTTGTACTTGTTCTCCCACAAAATGTCGAAATATACATGGATCGAGAGCTCTGAGGGATGTCATCTTAAGTTCATTCCTGCGACATTTCTTGCGTAGATGAAATCCAATAGATAAGACGCCATGTAAAAGTATGGGGTTTCTCCCTCTTTCGGCGTCTGAGCCTGTTCTATGCATGTGCTCAGTTGTTTGGATATGATGGAACCCCAATTGAAGTTTGTTACTGAAATGGATATTATATAAGCTAGAGGCATCCAAGCCTCTGAAAACTGGGAGCAATATTTCTCCCCATGTAATATGTAGAGGAGAGCCATTAGGTATATGTACGGTTCCCTTAGGTTGGTTGTCGGATACTAGCCAGAAGTCCGGTTTGTGAATTTTTTGTCTTCCCTCCACCATGATGCCATAACTTTGTTGGTGTCGTGTGCTACATAGAAACTCACAAAAAAATCAGTGCTCAGCTTCTCTTCCAACTCCTTGAGCTTGTAGTAACCATGAACCTCTGATGGCAATAAAACCATGACACACTGTTATAACCCTAAAATGCACCATACAGGTTTACCTGGCATCAGGCCAACTCATGCCTCTTCCTAGCCAAAGCCATGCTGAAAAATTCCTCAAAAAACCACTCAAAACAAGCAACCCGCGCCCTAACTTCTTACTGAGCGCGGGTATCTGCTTGCTGTCCTCTTACTGCACGCGGGTATCCGCGGGCTAGCCTAAAACAGCCCGCGAGTACCTAACAATGCAAAAAATCAGGAAAGTTTCCGTCGAAACTCGGGGCTTTTTGTCAGTTAACTGAAACTCTCCGCCATGCATGGCCGAGAGTTCGACTAAAACC